>CM062819.1:1197545183-1197746008 GCA_031772625.1 Pinus tabuliformis
AATGGCCTCCCCCGTTCATGGATGAACTTTGCTAATGGGGTTTGTGCACGTGAGACCCTTCCCACATGGGAGAGCTTTTGGGATGATTGCATTCAGACAAAGATCAAGAACGGTCAGCCTGGGGCAGCCAAGCCATTTGAGCAGGATGAGGATGTAGCACTGTTGGCAGGAGGCAAGAAAGGCAAAGGGAAGAAGCAGGCTTCCACAAGCAATGGTGGGGGCAAAGGCAAAGGTAAAGGTAAACAGGGTAAGACACAGAAGGACTATTCCAAAGTGAAGTGTTGGAATTGTCAAAAGATGGGACACTATGCAGTTGTGTGTTCGGAGAAGAAGAAGAAGAAGGGGAAGAACAAGAGCTTGGCAGCTTCAGCTGAGGTTGAGGACTTTGCAAATCGTTTTGACCGGGAGTTTGGGTTCACTGCGTGTGAGTCCTCTAGTGCAGGATCACCTGCCACACAAATTCAGAGGGAGCATGCTTTTCCCTCGATTAGTGGAGCATCTTCAGGTATCTGGTACGTGGACAGTGGGGCTTCACGTCACATGATAGGAGTTTGTGAGTACTTCTCAGAGCTTTCAGAGAGTGGCACTGATATAGAGGTAGTACTCGATGATGACAGAGTTGTTAGAGCAGTCGATGTGGGGACACTGACATTTCAGAGGGACTCCAAACCTCCCTTGAAGGTGTCAGATGTTCTTTACGTGCCAGGGATGAGGAAGAACCTCATATCCGTCTCAGCTTTGGAGGACAGAGGATATGAGGTACTATTCCGGGAGGACAGGTGTTGGTGTATCCCAGGGGCACTCCAGCTGATTCAGCTAGAGTGATAGGTGTACGCCATGCAAAGGTGTACAGGTTTGCATTCCAGCCCCTTTTGGCATTGAGCAGTAGTACCGACAGCAAAGCTAGTAGTTCTGAGTTGTGTGAGATTTAGCACCACAGGATGGGGCATATGTATCACGGAGCCTTGAGGATCTTGCGGGAGATCACTACAGGTGTGCCAGATTTCAGTACTGATCACTTTGATACTTGCAGAGGATGTGCGATGGGCAAGTTTGCCAAATCCCCTTTTCCCAGCAGTGACAGCAGAGCGACTGGGATACTTGATTTAATTCATTCCGATGTGAGCGATCGGATGTCTCATGTTTCCTTGAGTGGATATGAGTACTATGTTTTATTCATTGATGATCACCCCAGGAGGACCTGGATTTATTTCTTGAAGACCAAGAGTGAGGTCTTCAAGTGGTTTCAGGAGTTTAGAGCTCTTGTGGAGACACAAACAGGTCGGAAGATCAAGTCCCTGAGGTCAGACAATGGGGGAGAGTACACCCTTGGAGAGTTTGTTGACTATTGTGCGGAAGCAGGCATTAGGAGGGAGTTCATTGTTCCTTACAACCCCCAGCAGAATGGGGTTGCGGAGAGGAAGAACAGATCCATCAGAGGGGCTGCCAAAGCCATGTTACATGATCAGGGGTTGCCATTGTTCTTGTGGGCAGAGGCCTGCAACACAGTTGTTTACTTGCAGAACAGGAGTCTGCATCGTGCCTTGGGGCACATGACTCCCGAAGAGGCTTTTTCTAGGAAGAAGCCCGATATTGGTCATCTTCGTATCTTTGGGTGCATTACATACTCCTACATACCCAAGGAGAAGAGGACCAATAGAGAAGGGTATCTTTGTGGGCTACAGGGAGACCTCAAAGGCCTTTCGGATTTACATTCCTGCACAGAGGAAAGTTGTTATCAGGCGGGATGTGAAGTTCGAGGAGGACAGGGCCTTTAGGAGGTCACGGGAGTTAGAGTATTTGGATCAGCCAGACCCTCAGCAGCAGTTGAGTCAGTCGCAGGGATCCAGTGGGCAGGGATCAGGAGGATTCGGAGGTACATCTATGACAATGTCAGGTCCGTCAGTGAGCAGTGGCTCGCCGAGCCAGAGGGGTGGTGCTTTGGGCAGCATGCAGAGCAGTCCACAGAGCAGTTCACTAGGGAGTCCATTGATGGACAATTCACACGGTACCTCAGCTTCTACAGGTTCAGGTGCAGGCAGGAGGACAGCAAACAGACAGTCAGGAGTTCAGGCTCCTGATGATGATGAGGAGGAGGAGTTTCATCCTCCAATGGGAGAAGTATGCTCAGGGAAGAGGAAGCCCAAGTGGCTTCAGGACACCTTGAGAGATGCCACATCTATTGCTGAGCCTAAGAGGCCGGTCAGAGAGAGTAGACCACTTGAGAGGTTTTGTAGCTATATGGCAATGGCTACCATCATCCTTTACTCTGAGCCTTCTAGCTATGAGGAGGCAGCTAGCCAGCAAGTCCGGAGAGAGGCCATGCAGGAGGAGTATTCTTCTATCATGAAGAATGATGTTTGGGAGGTCGTGCCGAGGCCTGAGGGCAAATCTGTGGTTACTTCCAGATGGCTTTACAAGGTAAAGCATGCTGATGATGGCAGCATTGAGAAATTCAACGCGAGTTTTTTGGCTAGAGGGTTCTCCCAAGTAGAGGGAGTTGATTATGAGGAGAACTTTGCTCCCGTGGCTCGATATACTTCGATCCGCTTCATCATATCGATAGCAGCAGAGATGGGTTGGAAGATCCACCAAATGGATGTGAAGACTGCATTTCTCAATGGCTTCATACAGGAGGAGGTGTACATTGAGCAGCCACAGGGCTTTGAGGTGCATGGGAAGGAGTCCCATGTGTGCAGACTGAAGAAGGCCCTTTATGGCCTGAAGCAAGCTCCCAGAGCTTGGTACTCCAGGATAGATACATACTTGCAGGGGATGGGTTTCACAAAGAGTGAGGCAGATCCGAACCTTTACTATATTGTGATAGGTGAGGAGCCTCTCATTCTGGTGCTGTATGTGGATGACTTGGTCATTACAGGTGCAGAGAGACTCATAGAGCACTGCAAGAGAGATCTTGCGGCGGAGTTTGAGATGAAGGACATCGGCTTCATGCATTACTTTTTGGGTTTGGAGGTGTGGCAGGAGGAGGGGCATTTCTTCCAGGGGCAGGGGAAGTATATTATGGACATCCTTGGCAGATTCCACATGGAGGATAGTAAACCCATGTCGACACCGATGATCACCAACTGGAAGAAGCTTCATGCTTCGGATTCCGAGCTGGTGGATCCCACATTGTACAGGCAGCTGATTGGTTCCTTGATGTATTTGGTCAACGCTAGACCAGATATCTGTTTTGTAGTCAACACGATGAGTCAGTTTATGTGTGAGCCTAGGAAGGTTCACTGGGTGGCTGCAAAACACATTTTGTGGTATTTGCAAGGGACAGTGGATTATGGTCTGGACTACAGGCAGGGGGATGGAGTGAGATTGGCAGGTTATACTGATTTTGATTAGGCAGGTTGTGCTTCTAATAGGAAGAGCACTTCAGGGTGTTGTTTTCGGTTGGGTTCGGCAGTAGTGTCATGGTTCAGCCGAAAGCAACAGTCAGTAGCATTGAGTTCAGCGGAAGCAGAGTATATGGCAGCCAGTCTAGCTATTTGTGAGGCCATCTGGCTTCGCAAGATGTTGTTTGGCTTATTTGGTCAGCCATTGAGACCTTCAGTGATTTACTGTGATAATCAGAGTTGCATTAAACTCACGGAGAATCCAGTATTTCATGACAGGTCAAAGCATATCGGGATCAAATATCATTTCATCAAAGACTATGTTCAAAAGGGAGCTGTGAAGCTTGAGTATATTCCCACTGATGAGCAGGTTGCAGATATTCTTACCAAAACCTTACCACGGGGCAAGCATGTCTACTTCAGAGACAAGATGGGTGTGGTGAGGAACACCTTCCTCGGTAAGAGGGAGTGTTGAAATTTGGTACCAAAGGATAGGCGGTTCCCTAAGGCTTTGATCTTTGGCCTAGGGAAAAGTGTCCAAAAGAATTTAATTTTTCTCCTAAAGTGACTTTATAATTTTTATAAAGTCAAATCTAATTTAAAAGTGACTTTAAGTGATAAAGTTACTAAAGTCTAATTTTAAAGTGACTTTAATAAAGTCAATGTAAAATTAGAAAAGGAAAGTGACTTTGGACATAAATGACTAAGTGGGGTGAATTAAAAAATAGAAAGTGAGATTTAAATGAGCATTTAATCTCAGCCCTAGATCTCAATCTATTTCAGCCATTGGATTTAGGGATTCCCCAAAAGTCACTTAGGGTTAGATTAAAGGAGGGAAAGGAGGAAAAGGTCATTAATTCTTTCATGAGCAGATTGAGAGAAGGAGAGCAAGAGAGCAAGTAGATTTCTGGACAGTGAGGAGAAGGCGGCAGCAGCTTGCACACATTCCAAGGTAGCGTTTCATCAAGTCCGTACAGCTGAGTTAGCACACAGTGAAAGGCAGATTTTGGGCACGATTTTCTAGAAAGGTCGTCCAGTAAGTTAGCACAGAAATCGAGGAGCAGAAAATCTGAAGTTTGCTGGCACGTTTTTCAAGGGAGGTCGTACAGCAAGTGGTTGTACCTTGGCACGCTTTTCTAGGCAGAAATCCGTACAGCTATACTGCTGTTTTTCTGCACAAAAATCGAGGAAAACCATACAGCAACATTTATGGCAGCTTGCACGCTTTTCTAGGTAGTTCGTACAGTAGCATTTAAGGCTGAAATTTGGGCACAAAAATCGAGGAGGCCGTACAGCATTTATTGTTGTTCTGTTTTGTTGTTTGCAAGTTTTTTTCCAGTTCGCTGTGAGGCACGGAAAACGAGATAAGTTGTAAAAGTTTTCTTGCTGATTTTTTTGCTGAATATTTATCTCAATGTAAAAAGCATTTTCCAAAAATAAGGAGCTTTCGAACTGGTTTTCCCCAAGAGTTGTAGGGGGTTTTTCCAGGGTCACCTTGACCAAAAATCACTGTGTTTAAATGTGTTGAATGGTTGTTTGTATGTGCTGATATTTATTTCTGCATTTTCAGCATTCTGTAATATTTCCAGAATTTGTGTTTTCAGCAAAATTTATTTTCCAGTTGTTGAATGTATGGATATGGAAAAGGGCATTTAACTATTTTGGAGAAATAAGGTGAAACTGAAAACCGGGATGGGAAATGAGAAATTTCTACAATTGCATAGGGCACAGTTTGAAGGTACCAAACCAAGAATCATCCAACTCTAAAGACCATATGTTATGAACCCAACACATAAAATAGCATGATAAACCTACACAAAAACTCCTTATACATTGCTCCCAACCTAAGAACTGCTAAAAGTATGATTCGAGATAAGGGACCCATTGTATGGGAAGTACTTCAAGAGGTTATGCAAGGACACCCCATATTGTTGAATCGAGCACCTACCTTACACAAATTGGGAATACAAGCGTTTCAACCTATTTTAGTAGAAGGACGTGCCATTCGTTTACATCCATCGGTTTGTGGGTTCCCAAATAACCGAAAGATATCTACATATCATAATCATAAGTCCATCTATGCAATAATGGCTTTATTCATCTTCTATATATATTAATCCAATGTTGCACAAAGCAGGGATGAGGCAGGTGTATTTTTTGGAAGCAAAGTATCGAAAGCGTCTACATATATATATATATATATATATATATATATATATATATAATTTTGCATTTATATTAAAAAAAAACATCCAGAATGCCAAATTAGTTATAAAATATATGAAAACATGCATATTTGTACATAAATCAAGATAGAAATGGCATCCATAGTACATTAATGATTAATTATTCGAGCATCAACCATCTAGATTCTAGCAATTACAAACAAACATCAAATTTTTAAGCATATCACAAACAGTAAAAGGTACAAAGTATCAAATTTTTAAGCATATAATAGAAAGTAGACCATTAACACTTAAAATATTAAAATAACTTATCTAGCAACTATCAATATGACCAACTAGTAATGTTTACAAAATAGGCCACTGCCATCTACACAGAAGTAGGAAGAATGAAAAGTTAGAATATGACAAATAAAGTAGTGAATTGTGAATCTATCTACTAATTCTTCCTCCTTACACTACCACGATTGTGGCCCTTCACGTGGTAGCAATGAAGTAGATCCTGGTCGTGGAACTATGATGAAGCCCTTGTTGTTGCTACTGAAGACCTGAACATGGAAACCATGGCACTGGATGGGGGTGGCATCTCAACGCGATCATCGTCATCATCCTAGATAAGAGCATCCTCCAACTACTCTAAATACAACACTCCATCCTCCAAATTATCCCCCTCTAGATTTTTTATCCCAAACCATCAAGTCTTTATTTGTCTTTCCCTCCTCACAATAATGGGATAATAACTACAAGTTGTAATGAATGTAAACGAAGCTCTCTACGTAATTTACATTCAACTTGCTTCTTTTGACATTGTGGATGAAACTATCGGTGATCCTCTTGAAGTTTCTAAGTCTACCAGTTAGAAACCCTCCATGCACTTTACTGATTTATTCGTACCTACTTGTTCCATTACTTAACAAGTTATTTACAATGTAAATACTGAAAATAAACACTAGTGCATGCTCAAAATATTACAGATCATCAACTGAAGGAAACAGAAACAAGCACACAAAATGACACTGTTATTTTTGGACCAATGTCCCCAGAAAAACTCAATGCGGGAAAACCGGTGCAGCTATCTGAGGGTTTTATTCTTAAGCAATTTCATAGTACAATCTAGGTGCCAAATCCGGCTTACCCAACAGAGAATGCCCTTGGCAGTAGTACCTCTCGGTCTGAGACAAATGTCCCGACTGAAACCCCGGATAAACCCTCCGGCAGCTCCTCAGCTCCAATCTGCCCCAGAAACCCCAACGTCAGCGTTTTTGGACTGCGTCAGCCTCTCTCTTCCCAGCGCTGGCCCTGTGTCACCCTGAATGGGTCTGCGTCAGCCTCAGGAAGCCCTACGTCAACCTCTCTCTACCCAACGCTGGCCCTGTGTCACCCTGAATGGGTTTGCATCAGCCTCAAGATGCCCTATTGACGCCTTCTTTCCCTCTGCGTCAACAACGTTGACCTCTGAAGCATTGCGCAGCTCCTGGCTGCCTTTGCGTGGCCCTCCGTGAACCCTAGCTACTACTGCGTCACCCTCTCTGGCTCCTATGCTGATCTCCCGACACTATCTCTGCCTCTCTATACTCACTGCCCCTCAGCTGCAACTCCGATCACTGATTCTATCTCTCTTAGCAAACGCCGCTCTAGAGAATAGAATGACTGATCATCTGGTGTACTCTCCAAGTGACCCTCAAGCCTCCTCTTATACTTTTCTCGTTGACATATCAACGGCCGAGATTAAGTCCCTAATCAATGGCTAAGATTAGATCTGGCTTGATCCATGTCTTTTGGACCATTCTAACACAATTTTATATTAATCCACATTAATATTTTAATTTCCCTAAGTTTAGACTTAAGGACTCCATTAAAAATATTAATTATTTTAATATCTCCCAAACTGTTTAGAATCTGCCCAAACCCTTTCTAAGTATTGGAGATCTCATGTGCCCCAACCTCTCCACCAAATTTCGTGGCTAGAGCACATCCGATGCTACCACAAATCAACACTCCCTCTTAGCGAGGACTATGCTCTAGCAATACTCCTCACTGAGTATTACTCTGATCATCCGGCATCGATCCCTGTGTTGATGCTAGGCCTGCTGCCCAGCATCCTCTGCACTGTTGTATCCTGTACTGCTGCCCATGGTTCTGCCACTGCCATTGCAGCATCTGTACGACAGCTCCCTCTACATCCGTGCTGCTACCCATGGCTCTGCCACTGCCACTGCTGCATTTGCACTGCATCTCCTCTCATCATGTTGCATCGTGCTAGCCACTGCTGCACTGCAACTCAGTTACTGAGAAGTAAGTAACTAATCTCCCAACTCTGACCTCTCTGTTCGGCTAGAGACACCCGCTGATGCTAAAGCTCCCTCTGCTGCTGACAAGTGCTCCTTCTCTGACCTCTATGTCGCTGCAACAACTCCCTGCATCTTGCACCATTGCACACCTCTCTGTGCCATACTGCACTGGTGCAACACTTCTGTGCCTCTCGCACTGTCGCAACCTACTAACCTTGCGTTGTCTCGAGACTCCTGCATTGTAGCTCTCTTTGCTGCTCCATCCGCATCCATCTCTACCCACATCAACTAGTCCTGCTACTCCTCTTTGAGGCTCCCGTAGCAAGGTCTAATCCAAGAGGCTGGGTACCTCGAGGATCATGTCCCTCATCACCTGTAGTCTGCTTGACTACAGCTCGATGTCTCCCCACTTCTGCTCAAGTGGTGCATGTGCACTCATGGCACAGTCATCGTCTGTCTCCACTTCCTTCTCTGCCCTTGCTAGCGTTGCCTTAGTCTCGGAAGACTCTCCCTTACTCTTCTTCCTTGGACACTGGGTCGCATAATGACCCAGCTCCCCACAGTGGAAGCACTTGATCTTGGAGAGATCCTTCTCCCTCTGCTTTTCTTGCTTTCTCTCAAATGCTAGGGCAACATCTTCCTCGTCTTCCTTTTTTACTCTAATCCCCTTACTACTGCTTCCCGCCTTTGTCTGTCGTCTGATCTCTTCTTGGCGAAGAGCCGCCCACATCTCATCCCAAGGTAGAAGTGTCCCTCTGCCCAGTATACTCTAGACAAATAGCTCCCAGTCTTCTGAGACTGCATACAGGGTTGTCCTCACCATCAATTCCTGATCCAGTGTGTTTCCTATGGAAATCAACTGATCTCGGATCTCATTCAGTCCTCCGAGGAAGGTGTCAATCAGTTCTCCTTTCTTCATCTCATATGACCACATCTGATTTTCTAGTAACATCCTTCTCTACACAGAAGTATGTTGGTACAATTTCTTTAGGGCCTCCCACATCTCATTTGTCGTTTCCTTCTCGGCAATGTGTGGTACTACATGGTCCTTGACCCCGTCAAGGATGATGCTCTTGGCCCTCGCCATTGCCTCCTCGTACTTGTCGTTCTCAGCTGGGTCGACTGGGATAGCTATCGTCCTCAAGGCGAAGTGCTTGACACGATTTCTGTCAAGTACGGATAAGATTCTGGCCTTCCAAACTGCGAAGTTTGAGGCTTCGTCCAATCTGTCCTGGTCTCTTACTCTGTGTAGTGCCATGCTGCTCTTCTACTTCCCTCCTGGAAGTTCTCGATGTGACTCCCTCTAAGTCTTGATTTCCCTCCTGGAAATCCTTCTACCGATGTCGAGATGCCCCCTACTCTGATCATCTATGCAACCGCACCATTGATCCGGATTTCTCGGCTAGAAACCCTCGGTAGCAACTCCCTCCTCCTTGGCCTTGCCCTGTCAAGTATTGTTCTGACTACAGTACCCCACTAGCTCCACTCTGCAACTTTCCCACAACCTCCTAAACCCCAACAACCTGAAGGTGAGAGCTCCTAGGCTCTACGCAATCCCGACACCAGCAACTCAGCCTCCTCAGCCAACTGCATCACAACCCTCTGGCCCTCTACGTGGCTCTGCGTGAGCCTCCCTTTGCCTCCCTTGGCCTCTGCGCTGCCTCTTCCTGGCTCACCCTTGATGACACAAGCACTGCGTCACCCTTCCCTTGTTGCTGCTCTGCTAGGAACAGCTTCTGTCACTCAAGACCGTTGTTTTCTGCTACTATTGCTCCGCTCGGCTGATGTCCTCAGTTCTCATGTGATCTGCAACCACGCTCTAATACCATGTTGAAGTTTCTAAGTCTACTAGTTAGAAACCCTCCATGCACTTTTACTGATTTATTCCTACCTACTTGTTCCGTTACTTAACAAGTTATTTACAATGTCAATACTAAAAATAAACACTAGTGCATGCTCAACATATTACAGATCATCAACTGAAGGAAACAAAAACAAGCACACAAAATGACACCATTATTTTTGGACCAATGTCCCCAGAAAAACCCAATGCAGGAAAATCATTGCAGTGATCTGAGGGTTTTCTTATTGAGCAATTTTAGAGTACAATCTGGGTGCCAAATCCGGCTTACCCAACAGAGAATGCCCTTGGCAGTAGTACCTCTCAGTCTGAGACAAATGTCCCGACTGAAACCCCGGATAAACCCTCCGTCATCTCCTCAGCTCCAATCTTCCCCAGAAACCCCAGTGTCAGCCTTTCTGGACTGCATCAGCCTCTCTCTGCCCAGTGCTGGCCTTGTGTCACCCTGAATGGTTCTGCGTCAACCTTAGGAGGCCCTGTGTCAGCCTTCTGGCCCTCTGCGTCAGCAACGCTGGCCTCTCTGAAGCACTACGCAGCTCCTAGCTGCCTCTGCGTGGCCCTGCATGAGCCCTGGCTGCTTCTGTGTCACCCTCTCTGGCTCCTGCGTTGATCTCCCAACACTATCTCTACCTCTTTATCTCTTTGTACTCACTGCCCCTCAGTTGCAACTCCAATCACTGATTCTATCTCTCTTAGCAAAACCCACTCTAGAGAATAGACTGACTGATCATCTAGCGTACTCTCCAAGTGACCCTCAAGCCTCCTCTTATACTTTTCTAGTTGACATATCAACAGCCGAGATTAAGTCCCTAATCAACGGCTAAGATTAGATCTAGCTTGATCCATGTCTTTTGGACCATTCTAACACAGTGTTATATTAATCCACATTAATATTTTAATTTCCCTAAGTTTAGACTTAGGGACTTCATTAAAAATATTAATTATTTTAATATCTCCCAAACTGTTTAGAATCTGCCCAAACCCTTTCTGGGTATTGGAGATCTCATGTGCCCCGACCTCTCCACCAAATTTCATGGCTAGAGCACATCTGATGCTACCACAAATCAACAGCTCCAACACCTCTCCGTAGAAGAAGTGTTCACCACCCGTAACAAGACCTGTATTGCCAAACATTGTAGATGTGGAGTAGCACTGCCATGCATGTTCCACCACTTGAGGGAAGACAAATTCCCTCAAACTCTAACTACATGATTAGTCCCAAAGGCACCAGTGCTAAGGATGTAGTTGCTCAACTGTCTCCGTAGGGTGTCACACTCCTCATCAGGGACTAATTAATCCAGTGCTTTCATATAACTAGCCTAAACCTTTGGAACTTGGTGTGATTGTCTTTTGGTTGCCCCACCGGGTATTGGTGATGAAAACCATGATACATGATAGTATTTAGGTGTAAGAACATATGCTAAGGCATGCAATGGAATGTTTAGCCTCAATCTCTAACCACATGATTAGTCCCAAAGGCACCAGTGCTAAGGATGTAGTTGCTCAACTATCTTCGTAGGGTGTCACACTCCTCATCAGGGACTAATTAATCCAGTGCTTTCATATAACTAGCCTGAACCTCTGGAACTTGGTGTGATTGTCTTTTGGTTGCCCCACCAGGTGTTGGTGATGAAAACCATGATACATGATAGTATTTAGGTGTAAGAACATATGCTAAGGCATGCAATGGAATGTTTAGCATTTCCCATCGTTTTTCCACCTTTGTATGAATATAATTATACAAGTTGATATATATGGGTTCAACAATGTCTTTAATATGCCCCAACATGCTATCCATCTACTCATACACCTCCCTAATTATTGGCCGATCTAAATCTGCAAACTTGATCATGTAATAAATTGGCTTGGTGAATTGCAAAACATATTTAACTTGTGACCAAAAGTGATTGTCAAGAATAGTGTCCTTCACTACATTAGCACCATCTCTATCAATGCTCATGTCATCCCATGAATCACATGTCACCATAGCACTTAAAGCTTGGCTCACCTTCAATAGGCGCCTAATGGTGAGGTAATAGCTTGCAAATCTAGTTTTGCAATCTTAAGCCGCTGCAACTTGGAGTAAGTGCCATAAAAGTAATTGACCCTTGTATGCCCTATGACAAATTTAATGAGTTGCTTCCCTCTCTTGTATAGCTGATTAATCCATCCACATTCATTACGCTTCAAATATCATGCATCAAGAAGTTCAATGTGTGCACTAAACACCCAAACCAAAAGATGTGTGGATGATGTCACTAAATGACTTTTCCTGCTTCCTTGCAATTTGTGGCATTATCGATGATCACCTAAACCACATAATTAGGACCAACATCATTTAATTGTTTTCAATAGGATATCTGCAATGTTTTGAGAAGATGCAGTGATGGAGGAGTCATGCCTTGCAAGAAACACTCACCACTAGCAGAAACACCAAGAACATTTATCAAATATTGGTTTCTAACTTTTGTCCAACCATCTAATATAATGGATACCCCACAATCCCCCCACTCATCTTTAAACTATGTCAAAGTTCTATGAGTCTTTGCTTTTTCCCTGTCTAAAAACAAAATTCTAGCTGTCTCATAGTTGGGGCTCTTGTATCCTTCTGAGGCTTCATTGATGGCCGTAACCAAATCATGAAAGTAGGGAAAGTGAAGCACATTGAATGGTATACCGCAAGCACAATGAAACCACACCACTTTTGCATCCACATCATACCTCCCACCAATATTAAGTAAATATTTTGTTGTTCTTGTAGATTCAGAGGTTCCAGAAGTTACAAGAGGAGACAAAGTGTGGCCACCACCACCAAATTGAGAGGTTGCACTTGCATCAGAGTGAAGTTTTTGTTTCTTAATTTGTCTTTTTTTGTGCAGCCTCTTCTATTTAGATTTATTTTTGTCTTTGTTCCATTGATACCTTAGGGCAAACTAAGATCTCCATGGCACCTTTATTGTCATCCCTCTCCATTACCCCACAGAGATGTCTCCTCACACGGGTATATGAACCGCTATAAGGTTTTCCACCATGAAAATCATAAGGGCATATAACTTTCTTCAACCTCTCCCCCCTCAAGTATTCTCACAAATCTCCACAAGGGTGTCAATAAAGCTTTTCCCCATTGCATTGCATTGCCCTCTTCATCCCCTTCCCTTTCAAACCCTTCCTCCTCATCATACATTGGGCCACTATGAGTTTGACCACTATCCTCTTCTTCCATTTCTTCCCTTTGATGCCTACCCCCCAACCAACACCATGAAAACCAAAAATGGAATGATAAGCCAAAAGAACATCATTATTCTCAAACCTTAGATGGACAACCTGCAATAAAATGAGCAAGAAGAATGAATGAGAAAAGCAAAGGAGGAAAAAAACAAACAATAAATACAAGAAAATGAATTTGGGTTTGTACTTACCTCTTTAGCTCTTGAGAAGTTGAGGTAGATGGCAGCCCTTGTAATCTCCTCCAAGGTCCTCCAAGCTCTCCTTTGCTCTCTCCTCCAACCTCTCAAAAATTTTCTCTCAAAAACCTGATATCTCCTTTGGTCTCCTTTCCTCCCTTATCCAAGCTCAATCCAATGATGAAGGAATGAGGAAAAGAGAGGAGAAAGAGGCCTTTTAACCTCAACCTCGCTCTCACTAAACTCACCCTTAACTCACCCTAGGCCCCCACCTAAACTATGGTTGAGGGAAAAATAAAAATAAAAAATCTTGCTTCCATAGAATCATGCATGTTCCTTCGAAATTGTTCAAAAACCACAATGGAACCGTCTATCTTCTGCAAGGTCGATTTTGGTTCTCAATGGGCATCAAGCCTTTATGCATGTCTCAAACTGTTGTCCAGTAATATGACAAACTCTGCAATGTCCATGTATAGTGTGGCTACCTCATAGATCTTTCCTTAGTACTCAAGATTACAACTCCTATGGTCTTGATCCCTTCTACTATGTTGTAGTCAAAATAAACTCGTGGCTCAAGACTTCGCATATATCTAGGAGCACACAGTGATGTCTTTATACTATCCCTTGGGTCTTTGTATACAGTGCCTTAGAGAAGTGTTCGCGACAAAGAATTTTGTCATCATGAATTTTTCCATAGAGATAGTTTGTCACGTCACAAAGATATAGGTGCCTTGAAGAGTATGCTTTATTGTAGGAAGATGTATCACTAGAAATTGCATCAACATTTGCATTACTTCCTTTCTTAATGTATAGGAGGAGGCCTCGAATGTATGGTTGCTTCATATCACAGAGGTAGGCTTCAACAACCTTCGAAAGGATATATAGCACTAATAATTTGTTTCGTCGAGTTCACAAGGATATGCCTTCCGGTTAGTATGTAACTCAATTTTTCAGTCCTTTTTGTCCCTCTGATATGTAACTTCAAAATCATAGTGCCACAGAAGGTCTTATATGCCATCACAATATAATGTCATAGTAAGGTATAGATGCTTTTTTTAACTTGCAATGACCTAGAAAAGTATTATTGATTTTGATTTGAGTGGCAGAAGAATAACGTTGTTAGTTTTTGTAGCATCGAATGGTGTTCTAGCCTCAAGACTTGGTGGAGTAGCTAAAACACAAGAGTTATCCAAAACCCATAAATCGTTTCTGGAAATTGCACCTAGAGATGGCTCAATTAAATTAATTGACCATAATTAAAAAATTCCTACGTCTAACTTAGTAAAAGTGGTTAATTAATAGGAATTGATTGAGAAAGGTGTGAATTATCTAGATACTCACACGGATCAACTTGGAGATGATCTCAACCATTGATTAAGTTTTAATTGTGGTCGTTGGAGTCCCAACTGGAGATTATAAGAGGTCGATGGGTAGATGGAAGACACACTCAATATGTGAGTTCCTTGGCAAATCAAGCTACCCAGTTGCAAATATCAAGCAAGGGAGAGAAGATCAAGCCAAAAGGACGCACGAGTGAAACACATTATAGATACTCAGTGATCAGGTGATCGAGTAGCAAGTGTCAGAGGGGCAGAGACAGTGATACGAAAGAGGATTTCCAATTCCAAAGAGGCAGAAACAAGTGAATAAAGTATTCCATGGCGCAACTAGCCAAGATCCACTGCAAGGGTCGCACACAATTTTCTTACGGGTCGCAGTTAGGGTCGCGTGGGTTCTCCCAGAACGGCCGCGAGTATCGTGCGGGTTTTCCCAGCACAACCACGTGGATCGTCAGAAGTAGAAACAGCCTGTGCAGGGGTTGGACAGCCAGTTTTCAGAGGTCAGGGTTTGCTTGGGAAGGGAGAGAACCTCTTCTCCAAATATTTTCTGTCAAATCTTGTTGTCTAGATAGCTAGCTGGGCTTCCAAAGATTGTACTCAGAATTCACTGCTGCATATTAAAATAAATCTTTAGTAGTTGCACCTGTTTTCCCACATTGGATTTTTCTGAGGACTTTTGTCCAAAAATAACGATGGTATTTTCATGTGTGTGTGCTAGCATATTTCTCAGATTCTTGTATTTATTTTCCGCAGCGCTTATTTTATTTGGTGAAGAAATTGCAGTGTGATTAATTTGATATTAATCAGAAAATTAATAAACTATTAATCAATTAGGAGAATTAATTCCAATTACAACATTTCAAGTGATTTTTCACATGGTATCAGAGCGTGTTTAACAAATCGGAGGCTCAAAAGCGAAGAGGAAAAATTCGCAACTCAGAAGCAGCTGCAGTACGAGTTTTTCAAAGGGCAGCGCAGGGTATCTCAGAATAGTCGTGAGATTTGCGCGAGACTTTCTTGTACAGTCGTGTGGGTCGCACAATTACAGACAAGACAGCTATGAGTGCAGGCAGAGGAAGTCGCAGCTCAGATTTTCACAGAGTAGACTTTTAGTCCAGGCACATAAGATTTGCAACAATTTGTTAGAGCAGATTTAGTGTCGGGTGGAAGAGCAAGTGCACACAAATAGGGAGTTTTCTCTCAGAGGGTTTCTAGCTTCAATAATCCAAATTTTCCAACTGCGGGTGGCAGTAGTAGCTAGCAGAACTGTGCATTCTAGAAGGGAGTATGAGTAGCAGTGCAGGAAGCCAAGCAAGAAAGGGAGGAGATTCCTGGTTATTTCCCAATTGTTGAGTTTCGTAGATTTTTGCAACTTTCTAGATTGCAAGAAGAGGTCATGAAAGTTCGCCAGAATGTAGATTTGGAGAGCAGATCGACTTCCAATTGTCAGACACAAGTGCCAAAGGGAGTACGAGTTGTCTAGTGTGAGTTGGAAAGTGAAGAGTGGTCCAAGCCAGGGACAAGGCTCAAAAGGAGATAGTTGAGCACCAGATCTACGAGGAGATGGAGTATGAGACTCCAATGTGTCGAATGGGCAGGATCTAGCGTAGAAACAACAAGGAAATCAGTGAGATCAGTTCTAGTTGTTACAGCAGGATCATCAATTTGCTATCGGGGGCCACAACATCCTAGTTGCAGGAAGTGCCATTAAACGCAATCTGTCATTTGACAGTTGCAAAGCTAGTTGCAGTCGGTACCCAGGAGACAGTTGCAGAACTAGTTGCAGTGACAGAAGTAGTGTGAATTGCCCAGTGACAATATGCAAGTGCAGTTCCAGCCAGAAGATTCCCAGTGCAGAGCTACGCAGTCCAGTTTCCAATGCATGAGGATAGAGCGAGTTGCCAGGAGGGAGCAAAGAGATTTCCCATAGGGAGATCGAGACTCAGAGGGAGCAGCCCTATGGAAGCTAGCGCTTCAGGATCTGGGGAGATCAGACTCATTATTGCAGTAGTTGCAGCAGCAGTTCAGAGATAGTAGCAGAGCAGTAGCAACAGCAGTATGAGTAGAGCAGAGTTCTGAGTTGCAAAGATTTGGGTAGGGTCCATCGAGGTGAGCATAGCATGGTGTCTCCTCATGGATCATTACCTTGCTACAAGGGCCCACAGTCTTCAGTAGCAGGAGGATTAGTGTCAGTTGATGTAGTCAGATTCCGGAGTGACAGTCGCAGACTAGTTGCAGTCAGGTGTTGAGGAGCGCAAAGCAAGAGGCTCAATAGCAGAGTCAACAGCAGCGTGGATTCTTCAATGGAAAGTGCAAAGGCTAGTAGCAGTCAGGACTCAAGAGACGGATGCAACACGAGACACAAATGATTCAATATTTCAGATGCTTCTCAGTCGCAGTAGTTGCAGTAGCAGCAGCAATAGTGAGAGGGAGTTGTAGTGCAGATGCAGAATTGGAAACAGTATAGTAGTGTCAACAGCAGCACAGATACAGCATCAGAGTTGCATAGTGGTTGGTGGGCAGTGGTAGGCAGCTACAGTTGGCAGACATCAACAGCGTGTATGGGAGGATGTTGTAGAGACAGGGTGTTGTACAATTGTGCAGCACTAGTTGGAGAGAACAACTTCCTCACTAAGAGGGAGTGTTAGTTTTTGTAGCATCAGATGGTGTTCTAGCCTCGAGACTTGGTGGAGAGGTTAAAACACAGGAGTTCTCCAAAACCCAAAAATCGTTTCTAGAAATTCCACCTAGAGATGGCTCAATTAAATTAATAGGAATTAATTGAGAAAGGTGTGAATTATCTAGACACTCACATAGATGAAATTGGAGATGATCTCAACCATCGATTAAGTTTTAATCGTGGTCATTAAAGTCCCGACTGGAGATTATAAGAAGAGATCAATGGGTAGATGGAGGACACACTCAATGTGTGAGTTCCTTAGCAAATCAAGCTACCCAATTGCGGAGATCAAGCAAGGGAGAGAAGTTCGAGCTAGACGGACGCACAAGTGAGACACATGATAGATACTCAATGATCAGGAGATCGAGTAGCAAGTGTTAGAGAGGAAGAGAGTGATCTGGAGGAGGATTTCCCGTTCCAGAGAGAAAAATCAAGTGATTGAAGTATTCCACGACACAGCTAACCCAGATCAGTAGCAAGGGTCGCACAGAATTTTCTAACGGGTTGAAGTTAGGGTCACGCGGGTTTTCCCAGAACAGCCGTGAGTATCACACGGGTTTTCCCTAAATAGCTGCGAGTATCCTCAAAAGCAGAAAAGCAAGGGTTGGACTGCCAGTTTTCAAAGGTCGGGGTTTGCTTGTGGAGGGAGAGAACCTCCTCTCCAAATATTTAAGTCAGATCTTGTTGTTTAGATAGTCAGTTGGGGTTCCAAAGATTGTACTCTAAATTCACTGTTGCATAATAAAATAAACTCTCAGTTGCTGCACTGGTTTTCCCACATTGGGTTTTTCTGGGACTTTTGTCCAAAAATAATGATGTTATTTTCATGTGTGTGCTGGCATATTTCTCAGATTCCTGTATTTATTTTCCGCAACGTTTATTTTATTTGGTGAAGAAATTGTAGTGTGATTAATTCAATATTAATCAGAGAATTAATAAGTTGTTAATCAATTAGGAGAATTAATTCTAGTTACTGCATTTCAAGCGATTTTTCACAAACGTCACCGTATGCTAGGATTCTCGCATATCATGTTTCTTGTTCGGTCATAACTCATCCATCACAAGTTTGCATTACATAGAGATATTGTCATTGTTACCTCAAGGAGTTGATCTTCAAACGACTAGCAACAAGGAAATATACTCCAAAAGAATACCATTGTCTATCATAATTGTCTTCGCTGAGGTTCGAATCTTTCAGAAGTAGGCTTCCACAAGTTTGAATCTTTTGTCTAGGGTTACCACAGAATCTTTTTGGATACTTCACACATCATTGTTTTCAGAGTTTTGTCCTTTTCATACTAGAGCAAGCGCATATATATACTCCCATTTCTTGAGCTTGGATTCCAAACAGAGAATAGACCTAGGAGTAATATAAGTTTTGGACCTTTATGATGTTGGATACTTCAAATCTCAAACATTATAATGATCTTCCTTAAAGATAGTGATGACTGCTACAACAATGATGAGTCTGCTTCAAGAATGCCAACACAATGTGATCTTCAAACTATCATTCTTTAACCTTAGCTCTGATTCCATGTTGAGAAACCAATAGGCTAGCAAATTAGGGTTGATTTCTCTTACTTGATAATTGCTTGTGAATATTTATTGGCTTCTTATTTCTTTTATTATGTTCTCTTCATCAAATAATTACCAAAACAAGAAACATGAAGATCACAAGAGACAAAGAACACAAAGATGTAGGCTCCAAGTCAAGGAAAAACCCCACAAGGGGGAAAACCCAAACAACTCTTCTTATAGAATCAGATCAAAGTGAGAAATCCAAGACCCAAAAACCAAGACCAAAACTTCTCACAAGACCCAAGTCAGCGCTCTTGCAATCCTTCTTCAGCCAAGGCAAATTCAACAAAGTCAACGTTGGTCAACACCTTCAAGATCTGATCAAACTTTGAGTTTTTCGACCATGCAGCAACCCTGAAATTTTCGGCCCTGCAATAGATCAAAAGTCTCGCATGTGTGGCAGAACTTAGGGCAGAAATCACAAGATTCTTTCTCCTTTGATCTATGCTCTCTTTCCTTTGACTTTCGCTCTTCTTCCTTAGACTTTTGTTGATTTTTCTTCCCTCTCTTCCACAGAAATCGAATTTATGAATTGGTGTGGCAATGAGGTCAAACAGCTCTCTATATATACACATCCAGGTGGTCGAATTGGTGCCTTTCTATGCCGACTTATCTAGGCAAGGCCAACTTGGTCTTGTGGGTGACAAATTGATTGTTTTGACTCCTAACAATTTTTTCTTTTGACTCAATAAACCCTAGAAGCATGAAAACATGCTTTTACTACAACAATAATAATAATAATTTATTTTTCTTCTTTTGATTTTACATGAAATATATAATGACACAAGTACAATGTTAATTATGAAGACCGAACATACTTACATTTCCAACAGTTTATCCTTGATGGGAGGCTGAATAGCATCAGAACCCTAGTGAAACACCAACATCCTCAACGAAATCCCGATCTAAACAAAGCAAGGAAGTTCAAGATAAATACATTCAATCTGACCTCCTTCGTTGATACACAAGGCCACAGATGAATTCTCTTCATAATCAATGCTTTTAATGCACAATTAGGAAGCTAACATGTCATGTATACATACTAATTTGTGGAGGCCCCTTTTGGAGGGAAAATGACTTGCCTTTCAAAGAAAATTTAAAATTCATTGGTGCCAAAAACCAATTCCCTTGTAGGCCAACTTTATGTAAACGAAATAATTGAATTTCAATTTAACATGGAATCAAAAAATCAATAACCAATTTAAATTGATTCTTCAATGAAAGTCCTTGTCCTCATGACTCTAGCTAATAATAAGTTGCCTTAACATTTCCTTTTGCGAACTTTGACTACAACAAGGGGGCTTTGACCTTCCACGGAGCATATCTTACACACCGTGAGGAATCTCATGACGTACTTGTTGTAGCGGCTACAACCACCCTCCAAAATTTTGGCCTGCATCCAATTTCGAAGCCTCCCTTGAATTTTTATTTAACGTTTGCAAGCACTCGAGCTCACCCCGTGGGCTCGTGTGAGTCTTTGCACCCTCTTTGCTTGACCGTTCAACGGATAACTTTTGCATGTTGGTCACAATGCCATGCTTGCAACCATGTTCTGGTCGTGCACAAGGTCTGCGCTTCGCGTGTACATGTTGTATTCACTATGTAAACACTTGTCGCACTCACACACGAAGTTGTATGCACTATCGCGCAAGCGTCGTTGCGATCATTCAACGATCCATCACAAGCGTCGCACTTATCGCTCGCACCGTCAATCAGTGATGTTGAGCATATGTTGCCTTGATGGTTTGAGGTGTCTTGTCGTCGAGTTATGTTGAGTGTGTGTTCGCAAAAGTCGCGTATGCATAAATTCACTCGCTCACACACTTAGTTATTTTGTTGATGTTCTAGCGACTGGATCACCCTCTAACTGTCGGACCTTCACCCTGTAATCGACTTGACCGACTATCACCCAGAATAGCGCAGAAGTGTCCAACAAGCCTTTTCAATCTGTGTTTCTCGCAAGCTGATCAATCAACCCTCTTGTTGGTCAACCAGAGAGTTTGACCAGGCAGTGTCCCCATGACTCACTCCCCTCAAAATTTGCGCAGAAGCTGTAGACCTTGCCCGCTCCACTGACTGAGAAGATTGCGCAGACAGGCCAGACAGTCACCAAGTGTACATCCCTGTCTCCCTTCCAGGATTGCGCAGTTTTTCCAGTGAGTCACCAGTAAGCCGACCGGCTGCTCACCCAAAAAACTACGCAGTTTAATCAAGCCCCTCAACAGCTCAGTGTCCTACTCAGCTCAGAAACTGCGTAGAGGTTCCCAGCAGGTCAACCTCCCAGCATTTGCGTAGTTTTTGTCTCCAGCAAACCTCGCAGCCCGCTGCCAGCTAGCTCCAGGAATTGCACAATTTTTGCAGCCAAGCCTTCCCGCAGCCCGCTCCCAACTCCCTCCAAGAATTGTGCAGTTTGTGTTGCCAAGGCCCACTGCTGCCCGAACTGCTTCACCCCAGAAAATTGCGCAGATCTGCCCTCCAGCTGAGCTAGATACCGCGGACAGTCACTGCTGATTCGGATTGTCCATCTCAGTCTCCCAATGACCTCTGCGCAATTTTCACCAGAGTGCCCGAAGCTCGTATGCCAGCTTGAAACTTGCCTCGTGCAGTTTCGTAGCCTTACCCTCTCTCCCAGTCCCTTGCATCCGAAAGCGAATGACCATGCATCATGGTAAACTAGGAGGTTTATGCATTTGATGTCGTCTCGTCATGAGTGACTACAAATACAGGTACATGAACAAACATGACACGACAACAAATGGGATGAACAAGGAGAGTACATGTAAAAGGATGTGTTCGCCAACGGACGAACAAACGATGCATGCGAAGAGATATGTTCGCAAACAGACAACCATGCGAAGATGTGTTCACGAACAACGGACGACATGCACGGACGGATAGACAAGCGAACATGCAAGGAGATATTTTCGCGAACGGACAAACATTTCAAGCATGCCAAAGTACAAGCAAAGGAGCAATGTACACATGCAACATCAAGCGAACCCAATGACCATCGAGGTCTGCACACTTTTCCATGCAGAGGGGAAGTTGTGATACACCAAGAGGACATCCATCACTCAGCAACACTGCAGCTCGACATGCACACCAACAGCAGCATGAACATACCAACACTGTCATGTCAAGTCATGTCCTGAGTCGTGTCAGCCACATCACTACTGTGGGCCATACTGTTGTCAATCAATGTAATGTAACATGGAACTCCAAGAGACCCACTTGTAATCTGAAGAGTCATGTAATCTGAAAAGTCATGGAAGTCAAACAATCATGAGGGAAGTCGAACAGTGACAAGGGTCAATTTCACCCTTGACTATAAATACCCCTTCATTTGTACATGCAAGAGACTTTTCACCTTAGCTCCTCCCACATAGCCTTGAGAGTTTGTTATCTTTTCTTTGAGGAGTGAGTAGTGGCTCCAATGCCCCGCCCACGGGGTTAGTGATGTATGGTGTATCGATGTGTCTTGGAACTTTTGCTTAATTCAGAAACCTACTCACAGGCCAGCACGTTTTCTCACATGTGTTGTAACTATTTGTAAGAATTAATCTTGAACACTTTTAATACATGTTGCTTCAACCTATGTTAAACAATTGAACTCATTCAGCTGTTCTAATACATATATTTATGAAAATGTGTTGTATAAGTTGTTAGCGTTGTCTTGCCCACATTGGTTACCTTTCGAACATCAGACAGAACCTTTTACAAAACCTGCTATAACGACCGTCACACTCGCGTGGAGTGTCCGCTGGGTGTTGTACCTGCCATCTTTCTTTGTGTGTTGTGACTACCGCATCCGTGTGGATTACTCTTCCAGAAGCAGTTAATGTCCTATTATGTTGTGTGTCTCTGACAGAGTTTGGACTTCCTCCCATCCGACCTGAGACTCACTCCCACCCTCTCTCTCTGTTGTGAAAGAACCTTGACACAAGTAACACTAGCATTCACCAGGCACGCGAACCTCGATGTTCGAAGATAAAGCAGACCACTCTCTCGTGCTGACAAGCAAGAGCTAAGGCAAACATTTAAGATAATGGAAACCGGGCCATCATACTGGATGGGACTCCTACACCAAACAGTGTGAGGTCTAGTTGGGACTTCATACCAGGGAGATCCCCTGAATGTTGGCGAGTCTAGCCCCGTCAACATTTCTGGCACTGGGAGGGCCGCTAGTTGTTTATGGTTGAATGTCCTCTCACAACCACTCATCAATCATCTAGTCAAGGCAGTAACTTGCACTCCCTCTCACCTGCGCATGACTCTGCAGTTGGTTACTCCTCACCAGTGTTGAAAATATCGGTATCGGCAAAATATCGGCGAGGGTCCAGAAAATATCTTATCGGCAATATCGGTGAAAATATCGGCAAATATCGGCAAGCATAAAAAATAATTTTTTCAAATTTTTAAATATAGCCGATATTTTGCCGATATTTTGAAAATATCGCGATATTTTCTCGGCGATATATCGTTTTGCCAAAAATATCGCGATATTTCCGAATATCGCCGATATTATCAACAGTGCTCCTCACATCCCAAGACTGAACACGAAATTTCATATCAGCACCTTCATTCCGTCCATCCCATCACCTAGCAGTTCACGAAAGCCATCGGACTGATCCCAAGAATCCAATGTCTTCCATGTGCATCAAGAAAGCTAAAAACCACTCCCACAGGGGTTGTTGTATCATCAGTGGAAGAAGCATTTCTTGCCACACTTGAAGGTCTGGCAGAAGCTGTTGAAGATGAAGAGGAACCTCCAGTCTTCCGACAGGGAGAACAAGACACCCTCGTGATCTTGGGCTCAGACTCTGGTACAGGGGGCGAAGGGGAAGGCAGCGGCAGAGGCAGAGACGGAGACGAACCAACAGACTCAGAGTCGGAACCATCAGATTTTGAAGAAGAGGAGGACGAAGAGCAAGAAGACATGGCTGACCAAAATCTAGAATGGATGACTTAGGGACCATTGGCCCTCTCGGGTGCTTTGCACAAGATGCCGAAGCGCTTAAAGAGGATGATCAAAAAGTTCGATCCTGACAGGCAGATGATCACTTAGACAACTTCTACCTACAGCTGCAGACTCTTGAGGTACGCTATGATGACATTGCATGTAGATTGTTCCCATGTACCTTGGATGGTTGCGCAATTGCATGGTATCACAACCTTCCTGTCAACTCCATACAGAACTGGGGTATGTTCAAATGTATGTTTCTGGAAAAGTTTGTTGATGACAAGACCCCAGCCATGTTACTCAAAGAATTGGGAAGCCTGAAGGTGGTGGGAAAAGAAAAGGTAAAAGATTTCAATCAGAGGTTTCTGCACATATTGAACAAGTTTGCAGCAGACACGAAACCTCATGATTCCATCACTATCGATTACTATACGTTCGCACTACCAACTAGCATTGTGCAGCTCGCTTGACGAGCTGCAAAACCAACACTCTTGGAAAACTGCGAAGAGGCAATCGCTGTTGAAAAGGACCTGCGCGCGATTGGAGTTATCAAGGATGATGAACTAGCGAAGGACTCCAGAGAGGCGAGCAGGAAGCCACAGGTTGCGGCGAGCAAGGGTAAGGATAGGGAAACAAGTGATATTGAAACCCTTACTCGCCTTGTCAAGAACTTGACAACAAAAGTGTCTGAGCTTAAACAACGAACAACGGACACATCTGCAAGCAGTTGACCACCTAGACAAAGACAAGGGAGCATGTCATCAGGCAGCGATCGTCTCCCGACTAAAACTGCGCAGAGCTCTGTGTTCCAGCTCGAACAGTGCGCGAACGACGAATTATGTTCATTTCATGAAGATGATCACTCAGAAAGGTCTTGTTCGAACTGGAAGCATGTTGTAGACTCAGTATACAACCGCGCACTTGACGTAGACAACTATGCGCAGGAACAGTTGGGAGATATGGATAATGATGAAGATGTTGCATCGGATGAGGCTTCAAGCTTTGGGCATGTGGTAAACATGTATCTATGCTCACAAGCAACGTAGAAGACGAACATCGAGAAACAGCCCCAAAAGCAAAATGATCGTTACAATCTCAGAAGTAAGGGGGCTCCCCCTACAGTTGGGGAAATGCAAGAAAAGTTGAAATTGTTGATGAGGAAGGTTGATCCACCAGCCGTCCCAAAGCAGAAAATGCAAAGCAAGCCCGGGAAGACAGCAACGGACAAGAGTACGTCCATGAGCAGCAAACTGCAGAACACTCCGCTGAACAACACGAATACCAATCTTACCTCGAACACCTCGGTGAGTCCACCCCCTCTGGATTACAACATTGTGGAAGACATGAAGAAAACTCGCGCAAACATCAGTTTGTTCGAGTTAGCTAAGATCCAGAGTCAGTGGGACATCTTGTTGCGCGCACTGGGGCAGTCATCTACAGACAGCGCAGCCTCTACCAGCAAGGGAGCAAGCACACCTCCCGAATCACTTTCAAATGTGCTAAACACACTCCGAATGGAAGAAGCAAACTCTGTTTGCCCTCAATTCTTGCTTTCATTCAAAATATTCAACTGTAATGTTCACAATTGTTTGGTTGATTCTGGTGCGGCAACCAATGTCATGCCGCTCTCCATTGCTAAAAGGATCAATGCGCAATGAAGCAAGACATCCGCTAAGATCATCAAATTTAATCGAACATATGTACCAGCCATTGGCGAACTTCGCGATGTGATCATCAGACTATCTCATGACAGCCAAGTTCACCAATGCATAAACATTTTTGTTGTGGACATACCAGAAGCGTACGGCTTACTGCTCAACAAAGACTAGTCCAGCAAGCTGAACGAATATTTTGCTACAGACTGGTCGCACTTGTGGCTTCCGTACAAGGGAAAAAACAATCAAATCCAGGTGTTATCCGAGAGATATATGAGGCACAATGTCACTCCCATCAATGGAGAAAACGAACCATTGGCCTTCGCAGAGCTCATGTTTGGCAACTACCTCTTGGAAACAACGTTGGGGTGTTATCCTGCACAGCCAGCCCCAACCCCACCAGACACGCAGTTGGGGCCCAACTGATGGAAATGAAACATGTATAGTACATTGTAACATTAGTAGCAGTAGCAGTAGTAATAGTGAAAGCACGTCGAACGGTCCATGTATAGACGAGTTGTGGACCATGTATTTTGACGGATCAAAGACACAGGATGGCTTAGGAGCCAGGTGTGTCTTGATCGACCCAAACAACAAGAAGCATCTGATCTCGAGTCGCTTGGAGTTCGAGTGCACGAACAACATTGTTGAATACGAAGCACTCGTGTTGGGCTTGCAGAAATCCATTAGCCTCAACGTGGTCGCGCTCAAAGTGGTAGGTGATTCGGAAATAGTGGTATGGCAGGTACGTAACACCATTCACTGTTTATCACCGCATCTCAAAAGTTACCAGCAAGAGGTATGGCGACTGATCTCTAACTTCCAAGCATTCAATATCACTGTTGTACCAAGAACGCGTAATGCAGTTGCCAATGCTTTGGCAAACACAGCTTCTAGAATGTCACCGCTTAGGGATAGATTTACTATTGAAATTTTGTATAGACCATCTATCCCGGATAACATAACTAATTTATGCGTGTTTGATGATGATCAACAGATACTGCATTTCATGGCCAACGCTGACACCTTCAAGGATGCAACGATAGACGAAGACGAGCACGAGCGATCTTTGCAAGATGGGACAGATATCAAGAAAGGCCACCTCATTCCCAAAGGTGTGGCAACTTTGGAAAAGCTCTATGACTTGCAAGAACGCTTCTAGGGGTCGAGGAACAACAAAACTCACAACTCTATTATGATGCACGAACTCATTAACTTGGGAACAGAACAAGATCCGAAGTTCGTCAATCTCAGTACATGTTGCACGCAGCAAGAGCAGCAAGCCTTTGTCCGCCTGTTCAAACAGTACCGGGATGTGTTCGCGTGGACGTACGACGATCTGAAACTTATGACACGCAAATAATCCAACACATCATTCCGATCAAAGAAGGAGTCAAGCCATATCAGCAGAAGCTGAGGAAACTACATCCGTCACTTGAACCCCTCATACAGAAAGAGCTCACCAAGCTGTTGGATGCACAAATCATATACAAAGTTAGTCATTCTACTTGGGTTTCAAATCTTGTTCCTGTACGAAAGAAGTACGAGGAATCCGCTTGTGTGTTGATTTCCGGAACTTGAACCGCGCCTCGGACAAAGACAATTACCTCGTGCCGTCTATGGAGCACATTCTACAAACAGTATCTAGGGCACAGATGTTTTCTTTACTTGACGGGTTTTCAGGATATAATCAGGTTCTGGTAGTTGAACCTGATAGACTCAAAACTACCTTCCGTACCAAGTGGGGTACGTTCGCATACAGACGAATGCCATTCGGGCTCATGAATGCAAGCGCGACCTTTCAGCGTGCCATGGACATCGCCTTCCACGGACTCATCGGACAGAGCGTAGTGGTGTACCTCGATGATGTGACTGTGTTTTCGCGAAAACGGGAAGACCACATACGCCATCTAAAGAAATTCTTGAGCGATGCCGGAAATACAGGATTTCCTTGAATCCCAAAAAGAGCATATTTGCAGTGTCTGAGAGGAACCTCCTTGGACACATCATTGCCAAGAGCGGGATCAAGGTTGATCCGGACCAGCTCTGGACCAATGTTGCACAAAGCGAGGACGAAGCAAGGACGTTTTTTGGAAGCAGGGACGTGCAAGCATCATTTGCCAAAAATCTAGGAAGCGAAGCGTCTCCGAAAGCGTCTGCCATATATATATATATATATATATTTGCATTTATACTCAAAACAAACATCCGAAATACCAAATTAGTTGTAGAAGACATGAAAACATGCATATTTTTGCATAAATCAAAATAGATATGGCATCCATGATTCCATTGTAGTTACTAGTATGTACATCAACCATCTATATTCTAGCGATTACAAACATACACATGAAAACATGCATATTTTTGCATAAATCAAGATAGATATGGCATCCATGATTCCATTGTAGTTACTAGTATGTACATTAACCATCTATATTCTAGCGATTACAAACATACATCAAATTTTTAAGCATATTATAAAACATAAAACATTTAAGCATATTATAAAACATAAAACATAGAGCATATTATGATTTATCTAGCAAGTGAGCAACTGTCAACATGTCCAAAATTCAAATAATAATGTTTACAAAATATGTCACCGCCAAGACAAAAAAGGTTCAAAATTCAAATTCACAAGCGTACAAGTCTAATGAGTAATCTATGACAAAAGTAGTAAATTGTGAGTATATCTACTAATCTCTCCTCCTTCCACCACGAAGAGAACGTGGCGGCAGGCCTCCACGTGGTGGCGGGCCTCCATGTGGTGGCAATGAAGAAGATGGTGCCTGTGGAGGTTGTGGCAGTGGCACTGAAACTGATGAAGAAGAACCCCCTGCTGTTGGTGTTGAACCATGGAACCTAGGAACTAAGGGACCAAATGGGGGTGGGGGTGGCATATCAACATGATCATCATCATCCTGGAATCGCTCAAAAAATTCATGCAAAAAAAACACTAGTTAACAAAAAAATTAAAAACATGAATTAGAGAAATGCTTTATAAGGAAAATTCATACCACAATGGACATACCTAGATAAGAGCATCCTCTAATTGCTCTAATCGCAACACTCCATCCTCCAAATTGGGCTCCTCTGGATTCTTGTCCCAAATCAACAGTTCTTTATTAGACTTTGCATCGTCACAGTAATGGAACAACAATCGCAAGTTGTAACGAACATAAACCAAGCTCTCTGCCCGGTCTAAACTCAACCTGTTCCTTTTAACATTGTGGATGAAAGAATAAGAGCTCCAACACCTCTCTACAGAAGAAGTGTTTACCACCTGTGATAGCACCCGCAATCCCAGAGTCTGTAGAAGTGGAGTAGCCCCTCCATGCATGTTACACCACTCAAGAGAAGAAAAAGTCTCTCGATCTCTAATTGCATGCATGCTCCCAAATGGACCAGTGTTAAGCGTATAGTTGCTCAACTGTGATAGCACCCGCAATGCCAGAGTCTGTAGAAGTGGAGTAGCCCCTCCATGCATGTTCCACCACTCAAGAGAAGAAAAAGTCTCTCGATCTCTAATTGCATGCATGCTCCCAAATGGACCAGTATTAAGCGTATAGTTGCTCAACTGTCTCCGTACCAATGTAGCCTCCTCCTCATCAGGGATTAATTTACTCAATGCAGCCATATATTTTTTGTGAACCTCTTGATCTTGGTGTGGTTTTCTCCTGCTTCTCCCCCCCAGGTGCTGGTGTTGAAAGCCATGATGGATGATAGTATTTAGGTGTCAAAACATATGCTAATGCATGGAATGGAACATTTAGCATTTCCCATCGGTTTTCCACCTCTGCGCGAATATAATTGTACAAGTTGATATCTCTAGGCTCAACAATGTCTTTAATCTGCTCCAACATGCTATCCATTTGCTCATACACCTCCCCAATTACTGGTCGATTTGAATCTCCAAACTTGATCATGTAATAAATTGGTTTGGTGAATTGCAAAACATATTTAACCTGTGACCAAAAGTAAATGTCAAGAACAGTGTCCTTGACTACATTAGCACCATCTCTGTCAGTGTTAATTTCATCCCATGATTCAGCACACACCAAATTAGTTAAAGCTTGTCTCACCTTCACTAGCCGCCTAAAGGTGAGGTAATAACTGGCAAATCTTGTCTTTGCAAGTTTAAGCAACTACAACTTGTAGTAAGTGCCATAGAAGTAGTTTACCCTTGTATGCCCTGTGATGAATTTAATGAGTTGCTTCCCTCTCCTGTAAAGCTCAGTAATCCACCCACATTCTTTGTGCTTCACAATATCATGCATCAAAAGGTTCAATGTGTGAACCAGGCACCCAGACCAAAAGATGTGTGGATGAGTACGCTTAATAATTTTTCTTGTTGCCTTACAATTTGCTGCATTATCTGTGATCACTTGAACCACATTATTCGGACCAACATCTTTGATTGATTGCAATAGGAGATCTGCAAGGTTTTGTGCAGATGCACTGATGGAGGAGGAGTCATGACATGTAATAAATACTGCACCACTAGAAGAAACACCAAGAACATTTATCAAATGTTGGTTTCTAATATTTGTCCACCCATCTGATACAATGGATACCCCAGAATCTACCACTCATTTGTAAAACGTGTCAAAGCTCTTTGAACCTTAGCTTTTTCTCTTTCTAATAACACTATTCTAGCTTTCTCATAGTTGGGGACCTTGTATCCTTTTGGGGCTTCGTTGATGGCCTTTTCCATTTCATGCCAAGAGGGAGAGCGAAGCACATTGAATGGTACACCACAAGCACAAACAACACGGACTATCTTTCCATCCAACCCAGCAACATTAAGGAAATCCCCTATTGTTCTTCTACCTCCAGAGCTTGCAGAAGTACCATGAGGAGATGAGCTACCAAATTTAGAGGTTGCACTTGATTCAGAATGAGTTTTTTGTTTCTTTTTTTTTGTTGTGCAGCCTCCTCTATTTGGATGTATTTTCTTCTTTGTTCAAATGAAATGTTTGGGCAAATTTGTATCCCCATAGGACCCTTTTTATCATCACTGTCCAGCACCCCACAAAGATGCCTCCTCACACGGGTATATGAACCACTATATGGTTTTCCTCCATGACAACCATGAGGGCACACAAATTTGACCTTTCCCCCATCAAGTTTGGTCACATAGTTCCACAAGGGTGTTAATGCAGCTTTCCCCTCTAGTGTTTCAGTTTCCCCTTCAGGTTCAACATCATCCCCTTCCTCTTCAAACCCTTCCTCCTCATCATACATTGGGTCACTCATATTGGGACCACTGTCCTCTTGTGCTTCTTCCCTTCTATTCCTACTCCCCCTTGCCATCATTAAAACCAAGAGTGGAATGATACATAGAAGCCAAAAGAACACCATCTTGGAATATGGATATAGGTGGTGGACAACCTGCAAGTAAAGGAGCAAGTAGAAACAATGGGAAAGAGTAGGAGAGGGAGGAGAAAAATACAAAAAAAATGTCAAAAAAATAAGGGAGTTTGGGGTTTGAACTTACCTCTTTAGCTCTTGTAGATGAAGTCCTCCAAGCTCTTGCTCCAAGCTCCTCCTCCTTCTCCTAGCTCCTCCTCCTTCACTCCTCCAAGCTCTCCTCTCCTCTCTTCTCTTCTCCTCTCCTCTCCTCTCTTCTCTTCTCCAACTCTCGTAAACTCAAAGTGAGCAAATGAGGAATGAATGGGGGCTTTATTCCCTTCATTCCTCACCCTAACCCAAGGTGGACCCACCCCCAATATGCAAACTCACCTAAAATTAAAAAAAATCGAATTTCTAAACAACGCGACGCTTTTCCGGAACCGTACGGGAAGCGTACACTTCGCCCTCCGAAGTGCACTTCGAAGGGATGCTTCCGAAATTTCCAGGAATCGTCCAAAACAGGCAGAACCGCGCTTTCGAATTTTGGAGTCACGCTTCCGGGGACACTTCCTGTACGAATCCGTACGAGACGCGCTTCGAGCCTTAGATCCGAGGGGGGACGTTTCCTGCAACATTGGTCCGGACTATCACACAGATCCCTCACCCAGCCAACAAAAAAGCGATGCAGTCCTTCTTAGGAAAGATAAACTTCCTCCGGAAGTTCATCTCGGATTATGCACAGATAGTCAAACCAATGCAAGCCATGATCAAGAAGGATGTGGTTTACAGTTGGGGCAAGAGGGAAAAGTATGCATTCACCCGTATAAAGAAGGCTATTGCAAAAGTGCCTACACTTTACAGCCTAGATTTCAACAAAGACTTCCTGCTATACACCTTTGCCTCCAATGACTCGCTCGTTGCAATACTCACTCAGAAGGATGAGATGAATGACAAATGCCCCATCTCCTTCATGAGCGCAAGCAGCAAAGACCCAAACTCAACTACCCTGTTGTTGACAAATAAGCAATTGCAGTATACAAGGCGGTGAAACATTTTAGACCCTACTTGTTGAAAAACCATTGCATAGTCTATGTGCCTCACCCAGCAGTCCGCTCATTGCTCGTATAGCAAGAACTGGGTGAACTACGTGCGAACTAGATCACAAGCTTGCAAGAATATGATCTTGACATCAAGCCAACTCACACTGTCAAGGGTAATGGTCTCTGCAGACTCGCAGGAGAGGCGGTACACACACAAGAAGAAGAAGTGGAGCTCGCCAATTGGGAGCAGGAAGTTGAAATGTATGATGTAGTGCGAGCACCACCCACTGTAAACAGAAACTCTTGGTACGTAGATGTGCGTCAGTACCTTGAGCAGGGCACCATACCCTCTCACTTTTCCATCAGACAGAAGAGGGCATTGTGTCTCAAAGCTTTAGCTTATCAGTTGGTGCACGAAGTGCTTTACAGAAAGCACAACAACGGAATCTTGCTCAGGTGCCTAGAGGCACATGAATCAGAGAAGGTTTTGCAAGATCTGCATGATGGACCAGTCGGGGGTCACTTTGCGGGAAATACCACTGCGCAAAAAGTTATGTGAGCCGGTTTCTACTGGCCCACATTATTCAAGGATGCACACGCTTACACCCGCAAGTGCCCGGTCTGTCAACGATGCGCCGGCAAAATGCGAAGGTCAACAACCCCACTGCATCCTGTTGCAGTAACTAAACCATTCCAACAATGGGGCCTAGATATCATTGGGGAAATCTTCCCACATTCATCGAAACAACACCGCTACATTCTGACAGCTACTGATTACTTCATGCGGTGGACAAAAGCAGTTCCGCTCAAGCAAGTGAACGACCAAGAAGTCATCAGCTTCCTCCAACAGAACATCATATCACGCTTTGGCGTTCCGGTATCACTTGTGTTTGATAATGCAACGTACTTTTCATCTTTAAAGCTTTATGATTTTGCATTACAAAATGGTATTGTGCTTAAACATTCATCTAACTACTACCCGCAAGGAAACGGTCTCGCGGAATCCACGAACAAAAATCTTATCCATATAATCAAAAAGACTATTTACTCTAAGCAACATAATTGGCACTCTGCCTTGACGAATGCCTTATGGGTTGACCGCGTAACACCCAAACCCTCTCTGAATACCTCACCGTACTTCCTGGTCTATGGTAAAGAAGCCATCCTACCGCCCAACATCTACTTGCCTGCACTTCAGTTGTCTCAAGAATCCCAAGGCAAGCCTTGCATGATAGTTCAGCATAGGATGGACACACTTCACAAACTGTAGGAAGAAAGGATGAAAGCAAAAGAAAAGTTTACACTCCACCAGAACCGTATCAAGAGATGGTTCGACAAGAAGTCTGCAGGGAAAGCTAACTTCAATGTTGGTGACTTAGTCTTGAAATGGGATAAACCCCATGAAGACAAAGGCAAGCATACGAAGTTCCAATCCTTGTGGATTGGTCCGTACACAGTCCATGAGAAGCTTGGCCCACACACATATCGTTTGCAATCACTTGACGGGAGGATTGACAACCTTCCTGTCAACGGCCAAGATCTCAAACACTATTTTCAGTAGGCCGGGTCGAACCCCGCACTATGTACATAGTCTACTTGCTTGTTGTTTTCGCTTTGTTTGCTTTGCTTACTATTTTTGTTTCGTTTTGTTTTGTTTGCTTGGTACCTTGCTATTTTTGTTTTCCGGAAATAAGTGCTGCCCTCTACCAAGTTTTGGCTTTTGAATGAGTATGTGGCTGAGATCTGAAGAGACTTGTGACACTGCAGCACTTGGCCAGTCTTGTGTCTGTCTTCTCTGTGCTTGGTTGTAACCTTCAGCCGATGAAGTCTTGACGGAAAATATGAACCGTCTGCAAGGGAAGCTTGGGTCCAACCATGAACCTGTGTCCACATTGGAAAACCCCATGCCTGTACTCAGTCTTCTGCTCTGTGTGATCAAGCTCATCCAACTAGTAGAAATGGAGAAGGGGAAAATCTAAACGAGCAAATCCGTGTCAGAGGTCTTACATGCTTCTCTGAAGGAACAACCTCTTCTGCTCTCAATAATTCGAGATCCCTCGTCCGCCCCAAAATAAATAAGCACCTATGCACAATCCTCTCTAAAAAATACAAAGGTGAAAGTAGAGAAAGACTTCCTGTGCAGAGAGGTGAAGCATGCAACTCCACCCGGGTACTGACCAGGCTCGCTGGTAGTGGAGCAATGCGTGTGTTCCTACGTGACTCCATCGGTATTGTCCAATCCTGCTGGCAGCGAAGCAACACCAATGATGAAAACTTATACTCTGAAAAGTTTTAACTCGCGAGCCAAACTACCCTTCCCGATTTCAAAACACTGTGATCAAGCTGAAACTTTTTTGTTGTGTTTGTCTAAGTTGGCAAAAGGTGAACCATGTCTGTCCATAGGGTAAGTGGGGAAGTCGAAGTAACCCGCACAGGGATTCAATACTCCCTGAAAGACCAAGGCCCTGTGCTGTTAATGAACCAAAACAAAGAAGTTGGAATTCTACCAATGTGTCGCCAAGTGTTGTAGTGGCTACAACCACCCTCCAAAATTTTGGCCAGCATCTAATTTCGGAGCCTCCCTTGAGTTTTTAATTGATGTTTACAAGCACTCGAGCCCACCCCGTGGGCTCGTGTGAGTCTTTGCACCCTCTTTGTTTGACCGTTCAACCGACAACTTTTGCATGTTGTTCACAATGCCACGCTTGCAACCATGTTCTGGTCGTGCACAAGGTTTGCGCTTTGTGTGTACATGTTGTATTCACTATGTAAACACCTGTCGCACTCACACACGAAGTTGTATGCATTGTCGCGCAAGCGTCGTCGCGGTCGTCCAACAATCCATCACAGGCATCTCGCTTATCACTCGCACCGTCGGTCAGTCATGTTGAGCATATGTTGTCTTGATGGTTTGAGGTGTCTTGTCGTCGATTTATGTTGAGTGTGTGTTCGCAAAATTCACATATGCACAAATTCACTCGCTCACATACTTAGTTATTTTGTTGATGTTCTGACGACTGGATCACCCTCTAACAACCAGACCTTCACCCTGCAATCGACTTGACCGACTATCACCCAGAACAACGCAAAAGTGTCCAACAAGCCTTTTCAATCTGCGCTGCCCGCAAGCTGATCAATCAACCCTCTTGTTGGTCAACTGGAGAGTTTGACCGGGCAGTGACCACGAGACTCACTCCCCTCAAAATTTGCGCAAAAGCTGCAAACCTTGCCCACTCCGCTGATTGAGAAAATTGCGCAGATAGGTCGGACCGTCACCAAGTGTCCATCCCTATCTCCCTTCCAGGATTGCGAAGTTTTTCCAGCCAATCACCGGTAAGCCGACCGGCTGCCCACCCAGAAAACAACACAGATTTTTGATCAAGCCCCTCAGCAACCCAACATCCCGCTCAGCTCAGAAACTGCACAAACGTGCCCAGCAGGTCAGCCTCCCATCATTTGCATAGTTTTTGTCTCCAGCAAACCTCGCAGCCCGCTACCAGCGCCCTCCAGGAATTGCACAGTTTTTGTTGCCAAGCCTTCTTGCAGCCCGCTGCCAACTCCCTCCAGGAATTGCGCAGTTTTTGCTGCCAAGGCCCATTGCTGCACGAACTGCTTCACCCTAGAAATTGCGTAGATCTGCCCTCCAGCCAAGCTAGATCTCGTGGACAGTCACTACTGATTTGGATTGTCCATCTCAGTCTCCCAGTGACCTCTACGCAATTTTCACCAGCAGTGCCCGGAGCTCGCATCCCAGCTTGAAACTTGCCTCGCGCAATTTCGCAGCCTTGTCCTCTCTCCTGGTCACCTGCATCCGAAAGCGAACGACCATGCATCATGGTAGACTAGGAGGTTTATGGATTTGATGTCGTCTCGTCATGAGTGACTGCAGATACAGGTACATGAACAAACATGACGCGATGACAAATGGGATGAACAAGGAGAGTACATGCAAAAGGACGTGTTTGCGAACGGACAAACAAATGATGCATGCGAAGAGATGTGTTCGCGAACGGACGACCATGCAAAGATGTGTTCGCGAATGCACAAACGGACGACATACACAAACGGACAGACAGACGAGCGAACATGCGAGGAGATATTTTCGCGAATAGACGAACATGTCAAGCATGCCAAAGTACAAGCAAAGGAGCAACGTGCACATGCAACATCAAGCGAACCCAATGACCATCGAGGACTCCGCACACTTTGCCATGTGGAGGGGAAGTTGTGATACACCAAGAGGACATCCATCACTCAGCAACATTACAGCTCGACATGCACACCAGTAGCAGCATGAACATACCAGCACTGTCATGTCGAGTCATGTCATGAGTCGTGTCGGCCACATCACTACTATGGACCATACTGTTGTCAATCAATGTAATGTAACGTGGAAGTCCAAGAGACCCACTTGTAATTTGAAGAGTCGTGTAATCTGAAAAGTCATGGAAGTCAAACAATCATGAGCGAAGTCGAACAGTCACAAGGGCCAGTTTCACCCTAATAGCCTTGAGAGTCTGTTATCTTTTCTTTGAGGAGTGAGCAGTGGCTCCAACACCCCGCCCACAGGGTTATTGATGTATGGTGTATCGATGTGTCTTGGAACTTTCGCTTAATTCAGAAGCCTACTCACAGGCCAGCACGTTTTCTCACATGTGTTGTAACTATTTGTAAGAATTAATCTTGAACACTTGTAATACATGTTGCTTTAACCTGTGTTAAACAATTGAACTCATTCAGTTGTTCTAATACATATATTTATGAAAATGTGTTGTATACATTGTTAACGTTGTCCTGCCCGCGTTGGTTACCTTCCAAACATCAGGCAGAACCTTTTACGAAACCTACTATAACGACCATCGCACTCGCGCGGACTACCCGCTGGGTGTTGTACATGCTATCTTTCTTTGTGTGTTGTGACTATCGCATCCGTGTGGATTACTCTTCCGGAAGCTGTGCATGTCCTGTTGTGTTGTGTGTCTCTGACAGAGTTGGGACTTCCTTCCATCCAACCTGAGATTCACTCCCACCTTCTCTCTCTGTTGTGAAAGAACCTTGACACAAGTAACACTAGCATTCACTAGGCATGCGAACCTCGTTGTTTGAAGATAAAGCAGACCACTCTCTCGTGCTGACAAGTAAGAGCTAAGGCAGACATTTAAAATAATGGCAACCAAGCCATCATACTGGATGGGACTCCTACACCAAACGGTGTGAGGTCTAGTTGGGACTTCATACCAGAGAGATCCCCTGATTGTTGGCGAATCCAACACCGTCAATAGTACTATATACAATTGGAATCAGCACGACGAGGAGCATCTAATAAAGGTGATCTTAGGAGCAACCCAATTGATCTCCATCCTCAAAAACTTCAACAAGTGCGAGGCTTCTAATGTTTTCCAGGGCTTCTAGATATTTGGAGCTTCAATCACTACAATCCAAACAAATATAAAGAGCGTTCAAGGATCGATGTTGGCATCAATGGCAACACCATTCAACAATCTCCCCCTTTGTCATTGATGGCAAAACATACTCCCCCTGCGATTACTACCCCCCTTGACTTCATGCTTCAGATCTTATTTTCCTGATTTCTCTCCCCTTCTGACATCAATGGCAAAGGATTACTCCCCCTAATGAAATATCTTTTTCTAGCTCCTTGCAAAAGACCTGTCTTCCGGTCACTACTTTTCTCCCCCTGACATGCTGAGTCTATCAAGCCTACTACTCCACAAAGCTGACTAATCTATCCACCATGTTGATTATTATTCTAACGACTTCTTCACATCCACCATCTGTCAACCTACTGAAAGACAGATCTTAAATCTACAACCGCTGCAACATAGACTCCCCCTCTTCAACATAAAAAGGGAGTCAACCAACTGGATTGCTTAGAATAATGTATGAGCCAGCTCTTCGGCCGGATCATGTTAAAGCTTGTCATTTTTAGATGTATATTCATCATGACATTTCGATTTTACAAAACCTAAAAGCATGACTGCAGAGACTTTTCCATTCATTTAATCTTCTAGCTTTTGTTTTCTTCTCCAAACCTTCCTGTACCTGGTGTTAGGGTTGGAAGATTCCATATTGAGCCTGCAATCGCGAGCTATATGCCCATAGTTATGGCATTTGTAACATTCAATGTTGGGCCTAAATGATAGAGCAAATGACATACTTTCTACTGGGAAAGTCATTTTGAAATCCATCTTGCAATCCTGTAAACTTGCTTCTGGGGTTTCAATAATGTCTTTGATAATCATCCCTGCCATACATTCTACAATTCCTAGCCATATGCCCGAAGTTAGAACATGAAAATTGTAACAACTCATCTCGAACTACAAGCAGAATAGGAGTATTAGCATACATACGAGGCATGTATATGATAGCTACATATGCACGCACCGCATGCACTGCACTAGTATACCTCCTAACTGATTATGAAAATGTCCAAGTATAAGATAAATAAAATAATTATTGAAAATACAAAGTAAATACCTAAGTCACCAAGATATAATGATCACTTGAGGTACTTAATATGTGTACCACCATCATAACATCTAACTATAATATATTATACCAAATAAAAGGTAAATGCAATGCATTATACAAAATGGCATTATAATATATATTATACAAGACAAAAGGGAATTGTAATATATATTATTATACAAACAAAAGGGGGAAATTGTTATATACCTCGGGGGGATAATATGGGGTACCAAGGGAGGTACCCAAGGTAATAATGTAATAATGGGATGGGCCATAGTAATAAATAAGGTGGTTAACCCATATCATGTAAGGGACCACAAGTAGTTAATAATAATGTAATGGGCCCATGGTATTAGGGAACCATGGTAATGATCTATGGTATTGTATGTATGAGGCCAATATAGAGGCTAGAGACTCCACATGGAGGGAGAGTGAAGGATAGTCAAGGATTATTGTATGAATAGACATATGGCTTGTGGAGTGTTCTCCTTCCTTAAGGAGTGAATATATGGTGTTGCCCTACCTTAAGGGTTTGATATCAATAAAGAAGCATTTCTATCTATTTCTATCTTGTTATTCTTGGGTATATTTATATTTTCGATATTAGATCTATAACAAGTGGTATCAGAGCACTTTCTTGGGCAAACAGTGGAGAAATTTTTTTTTATTTTTTGCAGGGTTTCGGGGGCGGCGAGTTTGAAGATCAGACCTGTACATTTTTGTGCAAGATCTGCAAAATCTAATTGCAGATCTGTATTCTTTGTTAAAAAATAGCCGATTTCAAAAAAAAATCGGTTGAATCGGAGTCTGGATGAAGGAGATATCGTTGATCTAAAAATCAGTGGGGTTGCAGACAATTTTTCAGGGCAGCGAGTTTGCGGCGCAGATCTAGACGTCCTGGTGCACGATCTGAAAAATCTAATTGTAGATCTGGATTCTTTGCGAAAAAATACTCAATTTCAAAAAAAAAAATCAGTCGAATCGGAGTCCGGATGAGGGGATATCGCTGATTTAAAATCGACTCCTTTTTCAGAAATTTTGGGTGACTGCGGGAGAGTAGCAGCGCAGATCTGAAATTCCAGTGTCTGAATCAGGATTTCTATCACATGGGCAGATGCAGAATGGTTGTTCCATTTCCAAAAACAGGTTATAATAGGGATTCTGAGCAATATTGACGGAATTGTGACCATTTCAAATTTTCGCTAAATTTTTTTATGATGGCGGGCCCAAATCGGAATTTGAGGAACTTGTATAAATTTGATGGCTCTCATCCAGCTAGATGGCTAGCACAAATGGAGCAGTATTTCAATCTGAATCGCATCTTAGATGATGAGACTCAGCTTATGGTGGGGAGCACGTACTTGGACAATGAAAGACGACAATGGTGGCAAGAGCATCAATGTTCCAATAGAAGGTTTTGGACTTGGGACATATTCACAAAAGCTATTATGGACCACTTTGGCCGAAAAACTATTCTTGTTGATAAGCTCACACAGACAGACACATTGCCTAGCAAAGATTTTATTTTTACAGAAAAAAAGGAAACCATGAAACCTAAAGGGTTATTTTCTACTGATGTTTTCTTATTGCAGGTTCATGGATTGATTCAGAAAGAGAGGATCATTGTTTCTATAAATCCTAGTTGCAAGCATAATTTCATCAATGCTAATTTGGCAAAAACATTGCAAGTCCCTGCAAAACACATTGAAAACACACATGTGGATGATGAGGATGTTCAAGTGTATAAGGATTTGAAGATTTCTATGGATAAGTATGTGTTGCATGGTGATTTTTATACTTCAGAGATGGATAATATGGATGTTGTTTTTGGATATCCTTGGATGGAATCTGCGGGTACTATCAATATTAATGTGCAGAAGAAATTCCTGAAGCTCTGGTATAAAAAAAGGAAAATTTCATTACAGGATATTTCCATCAATAAACAGGTAGAGTACATGGAGGCGAAAGCAGAAGATGTTCCAGGGACTGACATATCAGATGATGAGCCTTTGATGATCGACAATCAAACAAAAACATAGGCTGAAGCCGAAAAGGTAACAGGTGCTGACACATGTGATGAGGGTTCAGTGGTTGACGTCATATTGGAAAAGAAGACACCACAACAGGCACCACAGCAGGGTGAATTAAAGAAAAAGACATTGTGGGTTAAAACTTCAACATATCATCACCCCGCAAGACAACCATCAAGATGGAAACCAAGTAGTCGCAAGGACAACAACCCCTTATGATGGATAGCGAGGAGAGAAGATCCACCTACTACACATCAACACAGAAGAGCTGCCACGGTCAACTTCCATCTCAAGCGAGCGAGGCATCAGCGAGATCGAGGGTTCACCTTTCTCTTGGATGGCTAGATGCACGTGCATGGTATCAGTGGACTACTCTTTTGAGTAGATCTTATTATTTGTGTTCTTCCCATGTTTCGGGGACGAAACATGCTTAGGGGGGTGGAATGTTATATACCTAGGGGGGATAATATGGGGTACCAAGGGAGGTACCCAAGGTAATAATGTAATAATGGGATGGGCCATAGTAATAAATAAGGTGGTTAACCCATATCATGTAAGGGACCACAAGTAGTTAATAATAATGTAATGGGCCCATGGTATTAGGGAACCATGGTAATGATCCATGGTATTGTATGTATGAGGCCAATATAGAGGCTAGAGACTCCACATGGAGGGAGAGTGAAGGATAGTCAAGGATTATTGTATGAACAGGCATATGGCTTGTGGAGTGTTCTCCTTCCTTAAGGAGTGAATGTATGGTGTTGCCCTACCTTAAGGGTTTGATATCAATAAAGAAGCATTTCTATCTATTTCTATCTTGTTATTCTTGGGTATATTTATATTTTCGGTATTAAATCTATAATAGAAATTATAATATATATAGATATATATATATATATATAACCAAATAAAAGGAACTATAATATAATATTATATTAATAATTATTAATTGATAATTGATTAATGAAAATTATATATTTTATATAAATGAACTAAAGAAAATAAAAGAAAATTTAACTAAAAGAAATATAACTATATGCATATATTATATCAACTAAAGGAATCAAATAAATGTCCATGGTACGCATGACATAAATATTTAAGTAAATCTTTTAACAAGCATTTAACCGACTCAGTCAAGACTCAACTCATAATATTATTTCAAACAAGTATGACCGCCTCCAAAAGGAGGATACTCGACCATTCTGAATTTCCACGTGCTAGAGGGCAAGGAATACAGAACAGATAAAATGTTGGGAGACGATGATTTTGGGAAATATAAGGATAGGGGATACGACATAGAAGGGGAATTATTTTACCTTGGGAGTAAAGAGAAGGGAGAGTTTTGAAAGCTTTTTTTTTCACAGACAAATGAAATTGTTGAAGAAAATGTAACTAGGTTCGGTCTTCATAATGACATGATCTTCATAAATGATGTAATAAATTATTATTGTATATCTTGCTTCATGGGTTTCATGAGCAAGAAGTGTAATTAGGTCAAAGACATCATCTTGATGTCTTTAGCTTTTTATTTAATTGTCAAAGAGTCATGTCATGTATTGAAAAGCTCTTTAAAGAGCCTATGTGCAATATATTCTAGCCTACAATATGTGTAGCAACCCTCCAAAGACCAAGCATAATCCTCCAAGAAGTCTACAAGCGAAAACAAGAAGAAACTTATCATGTCAGCTCCAAAAATTAATTAAATGCATAAATAGAAGTCATGTCGGCTCAAGGAAATGACATGTCGGTTCATGGGATCATGTCAGCTCAAATATATGGACGCAACCACTATAAATAGGTGGCTAGGGTATCCGCAAATGACAGGAATAGAACTCGCATTTTCTTTGAGATTTTGCATGGTGAAAAAGGAGCAGATCCACATGGCATTAGAGCAAAGAGTCTGACTGCACCTCGGATGGGTATAAGGTGCAAGCAGACTATTCTATAAGGATCTTGGATGTGTGAGAGGAAGAACCCGGATGAATTAAAGTGCTCAGAAAGGATCTCGCATTACAAGGACCAGTCTTGGTGTATAGACTTGTGTATCTTGGTAACCCTTCAACAGCACACCAACTCAGAGTCTAGTCCAGAAGCGCAGTCATCTGTGGATGGATCAACCTCGGCTTATGTATATACTATCTCAGTTATGAACTCGTCACACACATACTCTTGACATAATTCTGTTGAAAGGAATTTCGGTGAAGACAGTGATTGCTACTATGTTGGTGACTGAAGGAATACAGTCTATACATAGTCTTGGTGGACATTATAGTATTTAGATCTGTCTCCTTGTGATCTCGATTTATATCTCATTACAGTGTTGCTATAGCCTTGTCATACTAAAGAAGATCCAAACGATTTCTCTATGGTAATCTCGGTATAATAAGAAGGAGACCCTGTGATGGTAAAGAAGGTTACAACACAGTGAGAAGCAATACTGTCTCAACATAATAAGAACAGAGTGACAAGGATCATCACAGTTTTGGGAATACATTCTCGACATGATCTAAATCAGTGTAATCTCATCTATGGAGAAATGATGAATCAGTCATCATGGTGACTGTCACAATGAAGATCTCAATGGATCTTGTTGACATGATGAAAAGGCAGCAGTGAAGATTTCAACAGTGATGACTTCCATGGTGTGGCAATGATCTTGCAACAGCAATGAAGTTCTTGGAAATGCAGTAGTGATGATCTCAGAGGTGCAGCAAGGATGATGATCCCAGAAGCGAAGAAGAAGAGGATTGATGTCTTGGTCTTGGAGAGGCAGATTGTGTCAAGGGTCATGGTCTTGGTATTCGTCAATGGAATTTCTATAAGAAGAATTTTGCGTGGGTTTTTCTCTCCAAGGGGGAGAGGTTTTGGCCTTGGCAGAAAGCCAAATATTTGTGTTCTTGTCTCTTTTGTTTCTGATAGCAGTTTGATGAAATCTAACATATACATACTAATAATGAAGGAAACATTAAGCTAAGATAAATTGTATAAATACTTCACAAATTGTTATCATGTAACGAAGAATCAACTTAATTATGTGTGCCCTAGATTCTTCAACATGGTATCAAAGGGTTTGGTTCAGCAGTCAAGGAAAGGGGCAGAAAAGAGACATTCAGAGATCAAGGCATCAAATTAGCTGAAGGATCAACAATCAAAGAACAAGACCTAGATCTAAGAGGTAGCCTACATCATCTCTACAGCAAAGGGTTTGAAAGACAAACAATCAGAGGATGAAATAGGCAGATATGAAGATGCATAGCAACAGCCTTGGTGACTCCCACAATTCACATCATGGCATGATCTCAACATTACAGTGTGTTGACCACTACGTGTCAACTACCCATAGCAGTACACCCCCTTTTCTTCGCAAAAGGGATAGCGCTTGATCGATATGTCCATGCCATTCGACAGTGATCGTCGACTTGATCATATTATGTTGTAAACCTAGTCTGCATGTGTAAATTGTAAATAATTTTAGCAGATATGAGTCATGTATGTAAATTGCCTAGGTGGGCCTAGTTTTCTAGTGATAATCTACGTTTCGGAAGGTTTTTTGTCTCACCAATCCATGATCGACAGACTTTTCCTTCAGCCTAACCCCAAAGCCGGAATGAATTTTGTCATTAGAATCTTAGGGGAATCCTAGTGTGTTGGTCTAGTAGATTATATTTGGTCGCAGAACTGGGTGGTCTATGAGGGTCTATGTCAAATGGGTTTTCCCCCTTGAGATGTAAAATTGTAAAGGTCATGATGTGAAGTGTCTTGAGGGTTAGAAAATGTTTTAATCCCCTCATAAGTCCTAAGTCCTAGGTCCTAGGTGATTTTTCCAAAGGCTAAGTTCGAGGATCCAAAAATAAAAATTAAAAAAATTAATTAATTAAAAAATAGATAAAAATAATAATAAAATTTAAAAAAAATTAAAAAATAAAATAAAATAATAATAAGTCAAATTTTTGAGTAAATAAATGCAAAATTTTAATTTTTTTAAATATTAAAATGCATTTAAAAATTCGACGGATGAGATTAAAAGAAATCTTGATCCTCATCGACGGTCGAGATTAGTTTGACATGGATCACTCGAACTAGCTGTTGGGAATTTTTCCTTTAAATAGGGTGCTAGGGGTCATTTGAGATCAGATTAGATATGAGAGTCTGGTGCTAAAGAAAGCTTCTTGTAGTCATTTTTTGTGCAATAAATAAAGACTTTGGGGTTAAAAATCTTGTTTGTGTTACTCTTCTAAAAATGTTGTAAGATGACTTATTTTTCTACATAGTTTTATTTTCAGCCATTGTTAATAGCTTGATGAAGATTGATTTAGGCACAGGTATCTTGTCTGATCTTTGGGGTTTGAATGATAGTGTAGATTCTGAAATATAGTGGTAGGTATCTGATCTGGATTTCACTATTGTTTTCTCCCTCTATGTTAATGGTTGATTTTAAGTTGTGCAGGAAATTCTTTTTTTAGATTACCGGGCGTTAGGGGAAGTTCTCCGCTGAACCAGCCAACTCCCGAATTGTGTTTTCTGAAAGAGCCCAGCCAGTTCTTGATCCCGGGATTATCATTTGAAAATTTTTATGAATGCATGGAGGGTTTTCTGAAGTCTCACATTAAAATTAAATTCTGATAATATTACTGTGATTATTGACAAATTTGGTTGCTTAAGAGTCGAAAATCTGTAAATGTTGTAATTATTTAGCTGATTTAGGGTTTCAGTTTTGTTTTCTGCACATATCATTTATGGGTTTTCTGTTTTTGCTATTGCAGTTTGCAGGTCCGAGAAAACAATTTTCGTTTGAAAGCCAGATCTAGGCCGGAGGGCAAAATCTGGTTTCAGAATTAGTACTTGCAGGGTTTTCTGAAAATTTTTTGAGGGTTTTTCAGAGCTGCCTGCTGCTCAGGGTTTCATTTTACTAAATAATTTCGAAAAAAAATAAATTAATTAATTAATTAATTAAAAAAAAAAATATATATATATATATATGCTGTGTAAAATCACACAGCTCCACAAATCTGCAAACCAAATCCACACGTATCTTCTTCCTCACATTGCCCAGCGATCTAGCAAAAACTGAAGCCTCCACCATCGCTAAACGGTGTCTTCTCTGCTCCTGCATGAGGCATTCAGCTCCTTGATCATCCGCTGCCTGTCCCGTATTGTTGCCGAAGTCCCTCACACGCTCGCTGATACCTTTCCTCACACTGCCACTGCCTTCACGCAAAATCATTTCCTCATCCGCTGCCATTCCTACGCTGCCTGCATCCTCATTCTGATCCCTGCACACACCACAAGTCAGCAAATCAATCGAACCCTCATTTCCCTCCACGCTCAAGCGAAAGCCGCGCTGCCTATCCTCGCTATCTGCTGGCCTGGCCTTCAACCTGCAAATCGTTGTCCATTTTAGCAGCCTCCTCCTTCTGCCGTCGAACATTCGAACCTGCAAAAGAAAATCATACGTTGACCCTTTTTTTTATATTTATTTATGCGTTAGTATAACTTAGCTTATGGTTAGTGTTTTCTTTAGAATTTTATTTGAAAGTTTTGTTAAGTTAGAGTAGCGTATGTTTTATATGGTTTTCTTTTTTTTTGGTTTTAGATTTTTTTTTTTTTTAATTTTATTTCACGTAACGAAAATCATAAATGTTTTAAAAAAAATAATAAAAAATTAAAAAATGTATATATATAAAACAAAAAATAATTATTTCAGTTCATTTGTATACATTTAGTACTGGTCTTTTTTAAATTTCAATTTCATTTAGCTTAGATTTAAATTTTTGTTTTATTTTTGACTTTAAAAATAATTTCAAAAAAGAAAATATAAAAATAATAAAAGTATAAAAAAAGGTCTCATAATTTAAGAATAACAAAATTATAAAGAAGGTTTTCTTTTTCAAGTTTTAGATTAAAAGTTTTTAGATTTTATATCTTGTGTATATAGATTAGGTGTTAGTTTAATTTAGATTAGACTTAATTTTAAGTTTTGTTTCATTTTTAAAATCTTAAAAATTAAAAAAAAAAAAAGGTTTCAGCTTTTAGTTTTTTGGTTTCATTTTTTTAGATTTAGTTAAAGTTTAGTTTAATTTTTTAAATTTCAATAATATTAAAAAAAAATAATAATAATAATAATATTCTTAGTTTTAGTTAGGCTTCAGTTTTGATACTTTTTAGTTTTGTTTTGTTTTAACTTTAAAGTAAAAAATGTCATAAAAAATCAATAAAAATAATAAAAATAAATAAAATATATATATATATATAGATATATATATATATATGAAAATTAAAAAAAAAAAGAAAAACGCTGATTAAAAATTGGAAATTCTTTTTAAAGTCTTTTTTATGTTGTGGTGAAGTTAAATGTGCTTAAAATGTTTATATCTAGAAATTAACTCTTTGAAATCTGGTCAGCATTTAAATTTCGTGGTTATTTCAAGCATTTAATCCTTCGAATTTTAATTGTTGGAATATCGTTATTGAGTTTTAATCGCTGGATCACTATTAAAGCATTGTGCATTTATCGAATATCTTGCATTGCTTGAGTTATCTGATGGTAAATGATTGTTAATGAGTTCATCTTTCCGCAACATTTGATAGATAATCATTCAGCGATTAACTCTATAAGGCACTGGTCTATTAACTTAATAAAATCAAATAAGTGTTTGTTTTCTCTCGTGTCTCCCAACTCAACTGGTCCACAGTTGGTCTTCATCATCTCATAGGGTCTACCCCCCTTAGCCGCGGGAGACAGGCTTAAACGAAGAGATCGAGGATCAGGGTGACAGCCCCCGGTCTGAGCGTTGTCGTGACAATCCGTGCAACAACACAGTGATTGATCCTTTCAATAAAGAACAACTCAAATTCCTACTCTAAGAAGCAGATCATCTACAGCATGATTTGTATGGACAGTACTCGATGTAGAATGAAGGTGTTCATTGACACAACCATAATAACCAATGTTCCACCAAGTCTCTGGGATGGGGAGACGCGGGTGCGGGGAGGCGCACAAAGGGGACGTGTGGGAGAACCCTGAAATTTTAGGGAAATTTAGGGGAGACGGGGAGACGTCGAGGTATATATAATATAATTTTTAATTATATATATTATAAATTTATATATATGTATATAATTTTGAAATTTTCATGTTCATATTCATTGTTCAATAATGCTAATTCATCAAGATTCAATACCATAAGATTCAATAATAAAATTCAATATGAAATTCAAATATTTAAATACAATGTACATTGATCCATATCAATTATCATTCATCAATCATCATTCTATAATTTACATTGAAAACCAAAATAATAACTGAAACTAACATATATTCCAAACAGTTGTTTCTATATGATTAAATCAAAAAGTTATAAATAAATTAACTTCTAATATATCAGACCAACCTCCGCTATTTCGCTTTGGTTTTCACTAAAAGAATGACGATAGATGAACCACATACCTGTAATCTTACAATGCTCTTAATTTGTTCACGGTCTAGAGGTTGGAAAACAATATACTCATCAATGTGATTCATGAACTCAGGGCGGAATGTCGTTTGAGCCACTTCCATAACCCTGTTCTTCATTCTCTCATACAGTTCCTCTTTTGAGCCAGGTTCATCATCAAGCCTACTTAGAATGTACTGAGAACCAATGTTTGAAGTCATAATAATGACAGTGTTGGTGAAGCTTACAGTTCGACCCTGAGAATCAGTTACCCTTCCGTCATCTAAAATCTGAAGTAGAATATTGAAGGCATCTATATGTGCCTTCTCAATTTCATCAAACAGAATAACTGCATAAGGCCTTCTACGTATAGACTCAGTCAATTGTCCCCCTTCTTCATAACCCACATACCCTGGTGGTGCTCCAATCAGCCTTGAAACTGCATGCTTCTCCATGTATTCACTCATGTCAATCCTCACTAAAGCTTCATCAGTATTAAATAAATAGGATGCAAGAGCCTTAGCTAATTCTGTTTTGCCAACACCTGTTGGGCAACGACTGCTAAGTGCTAACAGCAAGCCACTGCGTGGAGAAGAGTGAGGATGCGCTGAAGCTCTCGTGGGCGCAATGAGAGCAAATGGAAGAAAAAAATGCGTTGAGGTAAGAGCATAATGAATGGCGGCAGAATGAAAACTTGAAAAGTGGAGTTAACCCTAACTTGTTCATGTAATTTTTTATTTGTAATTGTTAATTTAGTTTATTTTTATTTTTTAAGTTTTTTTCGTAAATTAATTTTCATTTTTTTTAAAATTTTTTTTGGTTTATAAAGGGTAATTAGACAAAAATGAAGGGGGGACGCCCAGAAGTACCCCTTTCGGGGAGTCGAGTCTCCCACATTGGGGAAACGCACCCCCTTGCGTCTCCCCGAGTCTCCCCAAAAGGGGGACGTGGGGAAACGCACCCCCGAGAGTCTCCCCGTCCCGGGTGCGTGGGGTGCGAGGGGTGCGCGCACCCCACCCTGGGGGACGCGTCCCCGTGGAACACTGATAATAACACTAATTGATGGGTCTCTATATCATGGCAAGAAATCACAAGACGATGTTGCATAGATTCCTTATGTAGCCCAAATACATAAATCAAGATAGCTTGAAGGCAAAGATATCACTCGAAGGAAGCACCTATATGTCTACTCCAAATACTTGATCGAGGTGAAAATCTCATCTTCACAATCAAGTAAGTACCTTTTTTCATTTTATAATCAAGTTTGGTTTTATGACTTCATGATTGCAAGAAGATCTATATATTGGATGGGTCATCAAGGGTCTTGCATGGAATGAGAAGGATTATCATTATCCTTAGAGAAGTCAGTGCATCAAGGTCTCCTTTGAAGTCATGAGAACTCTTAAGGTTCTATAAACTAAGAAAGGAGACATGAAAAGAATACATGAAATGCTAGAGGATATACTCTTTGAAATACAGTGCAAAAGGTGCCAAAGAATAAAGAAATATCTTCATGAGATCTCAATTGAGAGATATAGGAAAATGATGAAGAGACAATCATCATTGATAAGCAAAGTGACAAATGTCTATGAACAAGAAGGTCACCTCAATCAACAGTTTGTGGTCTCTATGCCAGATAGAGAAAGGTAAGTTGAAAGGACTCAAATATGTGCAAAGGGAAGGTTAACAAGACAGAACAACACTATGAAAAGATTATGGAAAACGGTTCATATCATCTAAAGGATAGAGGAAGCTAAAGGGAAGAGGGAGTAATAGATCTCCAATACGAGTGAAATGGCATCCCTCTCAAATGAGTCCTATCAGAAGTCCTTGCAGATATGACCATGGTAAGAAGATGCATCGCGGCATCATGGAATCAAGAGCTCATGTAGGAAGGACATAGCCCTTGGGAATCTCTTTGGACATTAAAGGAAAAGAAGAAGTCATCTAGGTCAAAGGGAACATTTTCCAGATGGGGATATATTAGATCCTGAAGAGTCTCTCAACAGAGGATCCCCTAGTCTAGAAAGGCAGCAAGAGTTTCATCAGCGTTTCCAACTTATGGAAATCATGAGATGAAGGATTGATGACATGATGAAGCAGATCAAGGGATTGAAGATCCGTCCAACAAAGGAAGCTGTTGAAAGTAGCCTGAAGGGAAAATGAGGTATGTATGCTTGTATTTGTATTTGATGTTGTAATGTCATGATATATGTTGCAGGTAAAATGGATCGAGCATGATCAAAAGGGAAAGGATCTCCTCCTCTGAAAGGATGCTGAAAGACTTAAGTCGCACTAGATGAAATCAACATAATAGGTCCTCATATAAAGTATGAGGTAGTTGACTACAATTGAAGAACTCCGAGAGCTCCTAGGAATGAAAGACATAAGGATGGAAGAGATCGCGAAACATGCAACCATGATGAAGGCAATCAACATCCAGAGGATCAGGAAGACTTGACTAGGAAATCTCTCAGAGTGATGTGAAGACTCAGATGAAAATCTGAAAAGATGAAGACCCTGGATAGCAGATATCGTTGGGAGATGTGTCAACACATATGCAGGATGTTGATGCCTATAAGAAGATGTCATTGATAGAAGACCATCACCAAAAGGTAACATGTGATTTGTTTCTGGTCTCTGACCTCTTGGAAAAGTTTGGGTATGTGTGCAGGGTCAAGGTAAGGAGAGTTGTGAAGGATGTCACAACTATGTACCTTGTAAATCACCGTTGAAGAAAAGGTGAAGATAGATGGCCTTATGAAGGAAGCCCCATATGTAAAGCCAAGGAGGATACTTTCCAGGAAAGAAGGAATGACATGACAGAGGAAAGTGATGGATGGTCGAACCCTACATGTGAAGAAATTGATAACATCAAAATCTCGGATTATCAATCAACTAGAAGACCCTATAAAGCACTGATGATAGAGTCCCTCGGTAAGAGGGAGCTCTGGGAGGTTCCTATGAGTAAAGGAACTTGAGCAAGTTTCTGAGTGAAGAGAAACTTGGAACTCGTCCCTGGTTAAGAGGGAGAGTTAGACAAGACATTCTTGTCTTCAGTTTGGAAGAAGGAATGGAGGATTGTGTAAATCATCTCGCATTCGACAGTCTTTGAGGATGTGGTAGGGCATCCAAGATAAGAGTGGGCAAGAGGACCGATATTCTTGAGGGCTAGGAACCCAAGATGAGAATAGTCCTAGTAGGGCATACTCGGAGAACACCCGGGTGGGTATGACCCTAAGAGAGACAATGATGATGTGTGTATATCAATCATTGGTCTCGCCAACATTGTGCTCTAATCTAATTGAGAGATAGAGCTATTAGTCAAGGCCTTGCTATATGGAAACAATGTTGGTTGGAATATTGCTATAACAGATGGATAGAAAATCTGATTCTTCTTATGAGAAATTCTTCAGATTGAGAATGACCAAGTACCATTATGATTACCTCCCTAGTTAAGAGGGAGTGTTGAAGAAAATGTAACTAGGTTCAGTCTTCATAATGACATGATCTTTGTAAATGATGTAATAAATTATTATTGTATATCTTGCTTCATGGGTTTCATGAGCAAGAAGTGTAATTAGGTCAAAGACTTCTTCTTGATGTCTTTAGGTTTTTATTTAATTGTCAAAGAGTCATGTCATGTATTGAAAATCTCTTTAAAGAGCCTATGTGCAATATATTCTAGCCTACAATACGTGTAGCAGCCTTCCAAAGACCAAACATAATCCTCCAAGAAGTCTACAAGCGAAAACAAGAAGAAACTCATCATGTCGGCTCCAAAAATTAATTAAATGCATAAATAGAAGTCATGTCGGCTCAAGGAAACGACATGTCAGTTCATGGGATCATGTCGGCTCAAATATATGGACGCAACCACTATAAATAGGTGGCTAGGGTATCCGCAAATGACAGGAACAGAACTCGCATTTTCTCTGAGATTTCGCATGGAGAAAAAGGAGCAAATATGCATGGCATCAGGGCAAAGAGTCTGACTGCACCTCTAATGGGTATAAGGTGCAGGCAGACTATTCTATAAGGATCTCGAATGGGTGAGAGGAAGAACCCGGATGAATTAAAGTGCTCAGAAAGGATCTCACATTACAAGGAGCAGTCTTGGTGTATAGACTTGTGTATCTCGGTAACCCTTCAACAGCACACGAACTCGGAGTCTAGTCCAGAAGTGCAATCATCTATGGATGGATCAACCTCAGCTTATGTATATACTATCCTAGTTATGAACTTGGCACACATATACTCTTGACATAATTTTGTTGAAAGGAATTTCGGTGAAGACAGTGATTGCTACTATCTTGGTGAATGAAGGAATACAGTCTATACATACAGTCTCGGTGGACATTACAGTATTTAGATTTGTCTCCTTGTGATCTCGATTTATATCTCAGGACAGCGTTGTTATAGCCTTGTCATACTAAAGAAAATCCAAACGATTTCTCTATGGTAATCTCGGTATAATAAGAAGGAGACCCCGTGATGGTAAAGAAGGTTACAACACAGTGAGAAGCAATACTGTCTCAACATAATAAGAACAGAGTGACAAGGATCATCACAGCTTTGGGAATACATTCTCTCAACATGATCTAAATCAGTGTAATCTCATCTATGGAGAAATGATGAATCAGTCATCACGGTGATTGTCACAATGAAGATCTCAATGGATCTTCTTGACATGATGAAAAGGCAGCAGTGAAGATTTCAAAAGTGATGACTTCCATGGTGCGGCAATGATCGTGCAATATCAATGAAGTTCTTGGAAATGCAGTAGTGATGATCTCAAGGATGAAGATCCTAGAAGCGATGAAGAAGAGGATTGATGTCTTGGTCTTGGAGAGGCAGATTGTGTCAAGGGTCATGGTCTTGGTATTCGTCAATGGAATCTCTATAAGAAGAATTTTGTGTGGGTTTTCCTCTCCAAGAGGGAGAGGTTTTGGCCCTGGCAGAAAGCCAAATATTTGTGTTCTTGTCTCTTTTGTTTTTTATAGCAGTTTGATGAAGCTAACATATACACACTAATAATGAAGGAAACATTAGCTTAGATAAATTGTATAAATACTTCACAAATTGTTATCATGTAACGAAGAATCAACTTAATTATGTGTGCCCTAGATTCTTCAACAGAAATTTAGAGGAAGCCACAGACAGAGAGGAATATTGAGCCTTGATTGTTCTTGGAGCGTTGGGAACGAGGGCCAGAAGACCTCCATTTTGAAATCTTCTAGATCTGAGAACCGTATTGGTTGATCCCAGATAGGTTGGGAGGAAAAGGGGTCAGTTTGGTAACGGGAGTGGGAGCAGCAACAAACCACGAACACCTCATGTAATGACTGTGCTAAGTTAAAGAGTCATTACCGAAACTGTAAAGATTACTGAAACTGTGAAACCGTATTAATTGATTTGATGAAGTACTTACCTGGTCTGCTACGGATCTTGCGGTGAGGATGCTTCAGAACTGCTCCAGCGCTCTCGTTACCGAATGACCAAAACCACCCAGCCAAACCGAATATACCTAGATACTCGATCCAGTATGCTTCTCAACCGATGCATACCGTTTCCCCCGTGCCCAGAAACTTCAAAACAAGCCAGGCTCAACAGTTCCGAATTATAGGCAGTGTATATGAATTTCCTCTCCTTCCTCCTCCAACAGCACCCGAATCAGTTTTTCCACTTACAGCAATAAAATCTCAGGCCCAGAACACCGAGTTCCCCCCTTTCTTCCCTCTCGGCCTCTTCTTATGTACCCCTTATTAGCGGTGGTTCTCTCTCCACCTATGAGCCCACCGCTTCCTTTCTCAACGACACCTCCTCAACATGCAGAGTCGTATCTTTCCTTAAGGATATTTTGATATGTGTCATTTTACTTGATTAAAATTTTTATATGTTTAATTAAAAGGTCCTAAGTTCATACCTAGGAGCTTCATTTTGATTTAATTTATTCCTTTAATAATTCATTCACATACTTTATTAAAATTTCTCAAATAGATAATTATATAACCTGATTTTTTTAAGAATTTACATAATTCTTTACATTTATTCTCTTTATAACCCTTTTACTTTATACTTTTAAACTTAATATCATTGGTAATCGCTCATTAATCATGAGGCATTAAGTAATATGTGCTAATGGCTGAATGCGACTTTTCTATATGAAGGAGTGTCAGGATATTTAATATTTTAAGTAATTTAGAATATAGCTACTAGTGCAGTGCATGCGATACATGCATATGTAGCTATCATATGCATGCATCGTATGCATGCTAATATTCTCGTGCTCTCTATATTAATGATGGGTCATTACATACACCCCTCCTTCAGAAAACTTCGTCCCGAAGTTAGAGTTCAATACTTATAATAGTGATTAGTACATTCTTGTTCGGATTGTGTATTGAGGTTAAACTCTTACTTAATGTGAGGCCGCTATAAAATTGGTGTTTTGAATATTTTTAGGTCTATAACTTTAATGATCATGTTTTACTTCATCAGGCCCCCCCCCCAGGCTATCACTACATCATCCTATCCTTCCTAATCTCTTCTGCGCCCATCCTATCCGTCCTCTACTGGAGTATGCCATGGTGTCAGTTATACTGGCCTTACCATTCATAAACTCCAAGGGTGACAGCGTTGGCTATACTGACCTGATCCCTAGTAGGCATCTGGCAGTCATCATCACACGTCTAGGAGAGCGTGACTCGCACAGTCCTCCCATGACCCCAGGGTTCGAAGGATAAACGGTGGGCAACACCTCCACCCCTCCCAGTAGAATCAGGGTTAATACCCTATCATGGAATCTCTTTGAGCCTTAATTGTTCTGAAGTTTCTGTCATCACGTGGTCATTTTGGTAACGGATTTTATCTGCAATCATAAACACTTGTCCATGCATTTATAACATGTGCATTAATATTTTCAAAAACACATAGCTTATGTATATTTCATACATGTCATCTAAAGTATAACATACCTTGCCATAATCTATTCATGTCATTAGCTTTCATATTTACAATATAATCATTCTTTCGTGTATTGTTTGTGCATAAAACTCATGACTTTAAATTGCTAACTGACACTTGATATTTGATCTTACGAGCACATATCGTTATGTTCCAAACTTTCATTGATCTGAATGTGTTTGCTCCAGTAACAACTAACTGGGTTATTGTCTTACTTGGTAACAAAATGCATCATATGGACAGTCATTAGCAAAGACAAATCTCAATTCCTTCTTTTTAACAATACTGTTATTTGTTGTGTTCTTTTATATATAAATTGATTGAAATACCTAGCTCAAGTATGGTATGCAACACATTTGGGGAACATATTTTGAACTCAACATTCCCTTTAACAATAATACACCGAACATTGCTCTATGTTAAATGGTAGTACTCTTTCAATACCTTGGCCCTATGGGTTGAATTTATGCTCAAGGAACCTTTGCTCAGTTTGTATTCATCACTTATCTATTTGCTAAATTAGGTCAGAATGTTGCGCAGTATCCGATCCTATTGACTGATTCACTACCAAGGAGTTGATATGCATGCCAAGTGAACTACTGTTTCCAGTTCTTTTGCCAGCGCACATTCCAGGGTCCGAACTTAAGTTCTATGCATTATACCAGTTAATGGCTGTTTGCAATTCTGAGTTAATGGCTGTTTGCAATTCTGAGTTAGTTCCTCATCACATGGTGTTTAATAGCAGTGTATTCCTTGTTGAATAATTGTGAATGGTATATATAACCGCTTGAGCTCAATTGGCTGGTTCTGTTATCATTTAACTGGAAGTATAGTGGAAAACTGTTTACCTACAGCTAACAGATAACAACTGATGTGCAAAAAAAAGATCACTGTAACCTTCACACAAAACTCAGAAATTTATTAGAAACTAAGAGAATATACAGGAGGGAATCCTACATCTTTTACTGTGGTATTGTGATAATAATATGGCTAAATTATGTATAACAGCTGGGGTAATTTTGAGTAAGGAAGATATTATATGTGACTCTTTAGAGGCCTCATTGAATGTTATTTGTCCACAGTATATATATATTTTCTGAAGTAAAAACTATTAAGAAAACACCTACAGAAGTTTTCATACGAACTTGAAGAAAGGTCTCATAGAGGAACTTTATACAAACTCAATTATCAAGGAGGAATATCTACGTGGTTGTAGTAGAGTAGAATTATCATCACATCTCAGCAAAATATCTTAGAGATTGAAATGTCCCGAACATTAACTACAGGAGCCAATAACAAAAGACTGTATTAACTGTAATCAAATGCACCAGCAGTAGAATGTGTGAGGTTTAAGGTTTATGTGATGGTTCTGTTCATGTATGAGGTAGGCATGTAACAACAGAACTAGCCTTCAAACAATTGTTAAAGATGTTCCTAAATTGCATCAATCCAACAGTGAAGAATATATCATTACAGAGCACCATTGATTATAAAAGGCAAGAGCAGATTCTAACCGTTCAACAACTTGTGGTTTCCATGCAAGATAGAAGAAGACAGGTTGAGGAGTGAGTCCCCTAGTAATTATAAAGGAGGATAACTAAACGAAAATGAATATCTAGAAGTTTGTAAGAATATAAACATCATTACCACTTGTTTGTTACTGGAGCATAAATAATAGAAAAAAAAAAACGAATCCATCCAAGCAAAATTTACAATTACAAGAGACTAATAATAATTAACAGCATAATATCAAAATATTCAAGAAAGTACTTATCTCTAGAGAATACGTCAACTCCTTTTCGTTCAACTCTTCAAGGAGTTAATCTCGTCCATATTATCATCATCAGGAAGTCCATATCATCAAGGAATTCACAGCATCAAGGAGTCCATATCATCATCGGCAGGAAAGGCCAGTTTGCATCATCAGGTGGAATATCCTTCAACCACTCTAGGTCAATTTTAGCAAATCTTTTAGCTGGTCCAATTCAGCCTTTGCTTTTCTTATTACTTTCACTATTTCCGGATCCATGATAGCATCTAAAAAGCACTTCCTTGAAATAGCATCCTTTATAATTTTTGCCCTTACAGAATTGCTTTCAACAAGAGATGGCCCATGCCCAATGATCCAAAGACAAAATCTTGCACGTGTTAAAGCCACATTAGTGCGCTTACGGTCAGTAAGGAAGCCTATATTTTTCCCAGTACGAACAGTGGAAATTATTACAACATCTTTTTCACCACCTTGAAACCCATCAACTGATTTGACCTCTACATCAAGAACGTCCTTCCATTCATCTTTTTTTTTTTAGTTGTTAACTTACTGTCCAAGTAACGAACTTGCTCCCGGTAAGGTGATACCACACCAACGCTGATTGAATTGCCCGAGCAAGAACAAACTTTGTACAGTTTGGATAGTATATACATGACAACAACAGCCTCTATGATGTTCTTCTTACTCTTCCCAACATCGTCTTTCTCTTCTCTTCCATCTTTTACGTTAATAAATGCATATGCTCCATACATTTCAGATGTGAGATAGGTATAGCCATAAGGCTCCATTTCAACATTTGGGCCATTCTTGATAAGGTTTTCATAAAACTCCCTATTTGGGAAAAAGACTTATCGATGGATGCATTCGATATTTGTATATTTAGAATATGGACTGGATGTCCAAGTGCTTCCAATCTTTCAAAGAGGCTTCTTCCATAGCTCACTTTCTCTGCAAGCTTGCTAATTACTGTTGCAGGTAGCTGCTTTGGATTTCCTATCAGAAATGCATCCTTTACACCCATAATTTGTAGTGCAATTGTAGATTCGGTTTCTTTAAGCTGGGCTGCCTCGTTAATAATTAAACAGTCGAATGGTGCTGCCAAGTTCATGCAACTCTTCCCAGAAGATGTTACAGTTGAAAATACCACCTTGGCACGTGACAAACAAATTTCCAAAATATTCTGGTTAAGGCGTGTTCTTTCACAGCTTAACTCTTCTTTTAAGTAATGTATACATTCTCTTCTCCTGGAGCAAAGAGCTTCTATTAAAAGTCTCTTATTGTTAATCGCACTCTCTAGAATTCTCTGTGCACTTTGATGCTTCTTTATTGATTTCTCCATGACCAGAAAAACATTCTCTAAGGGTTTTGTCCTTGAATGCATTTTTCTGAATTAGATTTACAAAATGCTCAACCACTTCAATCAGAAAACCCAAGTCCTGTTTCTTTGAGATTGATTCTGGATAATCATTCAATAAAATTTCTGCACATTTGAAAAAATTCTAAAGCTAATATTTCCAACCTCACTCTGAGGAATTGTAGAAAATTAACTTGATCCTTCTGCTCTGCTGTTTCTTTAAATTCTTCATATTTTGAAATTGCTGATTCAAGAAAATCAAGAATATATGTCACAATTTTCCTCCATCTTGTCAGTGGCAGACAACAATTTTTCAGACGGTCCACTTGAGATTCAAGGAAAATATTTCCCGGAGGACCTTCAACATCCAAGCGCTCCATATTTCCAACAAGTACAAGGTCACTCGAGGTCAAAACACAGGGAAAATCATCTGTATTGGGGCACTTATCTGACAGATTTGTAACTAAGTTCAGAAATCTCAATGCAATTTCTGATATTGCAACATTTGTTGGTGCACACACAAGTACTTTGTACCTCAGGTGGAGTAAGATAGAGAGAAGTGAAACAAGCATTGAGGTCTTCCCTGTTCCCGGGGAACCTTGGATCAGCTTTATGCAGGGACACTTTTCTTTTTAACAGCATTGACTGCATCAACTATAGCAGAAGTCTGAGAATCATTCCACTCGTGGGACCTGAAATGCTTGTTTCTCAATATTTCTATATCATCTTTATTTTCTTCAACAAAGGCTTCAGTAGATTCCTCTGTATTGTAGTATACCGCTTTGGCACGCATAGCTAAATTTTTTGTTTCATCATCCAAGTCAGGATGCAAGGCCTTCCAAATTCGCAAATTTGTAGCTAGATTACCAAGATAAATATAAAAATATTGATTTTCCATATTGCTATTTTGGGAGCAGAAAGGATGCATATCTGGAACGTATACTTTCACCTCCACCATACCGCTATCTTCATTCTCACCATCTTTATCTTTACACTGACACTCCTGTCCATTTACTACAGCTAGCATTATGTCACGAAGGTCTTCCACATATTCAGGTACTCTTGACGAGAGTATAAGAATATCCTTTGGTCTGAGAATTTAAAATTTGTTTTTCCTAACTCTCTCCCATATCATATTTCCTGTCAATATGCATTTTGTATTCCACCACTTTACCTTTGGATGGCTTTTCTTTTTCTGGAAAGTATATAGCTGCATATGGAGCTTCAGAAATGGATTCAAGAGCATTGTGCAGGTCAGCCCTTGTTTCTTCTATGAGGGGGAAACAAAAGAGACAAGGTAATCCGTTATGGACTCAAACCTTTCCGGGATAGATTTAACCTTGCCCTTGAAGAGATCTTCGTTCATTATATCCCCTAAGGACCATTTGAGCACCATATTCTCAAAAACTCAGTCGTCATTCTGTATATGGCCTTCTTTTCGCCGTTTTCTTCCATCAGCATAGTTACTCCCCAATGCCTAAATGATCTGAGACCCGAAAACACTAGTCAAACTCCCAACCACAGATAACCAAAATAGTAACAGTCACAGATAACCAGCTGGATAACAGTCCAATCCACAATCCTATTACAGTTCAACTGAACTTTGAACCGCCATATTTGAACTCTCTATAGGATTACAGTGAAAAGCAGAATGACACTCACACTGGCTGATCAAGTATTTAAGAAAAATCACAAGGAAGTTAGTTTGGAGTAGGAACGCCTTCTTGCAGGGGAAGCAATTGGAATTTCAGTAGGACTGCCGCTGCAGGTACAGGGCCCTCCATGTTCTTCTCCTCGTCTTCCTCTTGGCAGATGCGGCATTCACCCAATTTAAACGCGTCAACAACATCGTCACATCCAGATTGATCAAAAGTAGATTGAGAAGGAGACCCATCTGAAGTCAGGGCAATTCTTCCTCTTTTCAAGTTCGGAGCCTCGATTTTCTCAGACGCCGATGGGGACCCAATCTCGACCTCGGTGTCGGAGGTCGAAGGCGTTACAGAACAAAAGCCTCTCTCAACCTTAGACTTTGTTGAACCTTCCAAAGTAGGAAATCACCATAAAGCGATCCTACCACTACACAATTTGGTCTGCCTACAAGGTGTTGTTTCCGAAAATGCAGCTAATACCAAATAATTTCATTCTTATAATAGTCCTAACTTTTAAATAACATTACAACATTATAAACTAGAAGATAACAATTAAAATGCAGCTAATACCAAATAATTTCATTCTTATAATAGTCCTAACTTTTGAAATAACATTATGACATTCTAAACTAGAAGATACAAATTTTACTAGCATAGCAAAAGATTCAACACAAGGAAAAAAAAATAAAACATCACAGTTGTCAGGAAAATAATAGAAAGATACCATCATTTTATCTGTCCAAAATCTATATACAAGTGACACTTCATTTCACGAGACATGTACAAAAGTTTAGAAGCCCCAATAGCCCAAATTGTAAGAGAAAACAAACCCGAAAAAAAAGTCAGTATGTCTGTTAACTGTCCCTATCTTTGTCACATAATTACAGAGAGACACAAATAAAGGTAAGAAAGCCCACATTTTGAATGCAATTTAGGAGATTGCATTATCGGGAATAGGTTATCTAAGATACTTGCATTATACCATCACGTCAAGGCGGGGCTCCAATGCAAGGCAAAACCAGCTTGACTGGTAACGGTTGGATTTCAACGTCCGGAGGTTAGAATGCCGTATATACCAAAACAGGAAAACGCTTTCTCCGGAAAATTTATTCGATTTCAAGGGTAATCCATAATATTTAGAGTCTCCACGTGTTTCGTCCATAATATATTACTGTGAAAAACATCCCCCGGGGTTCCCTGAAAAACACTAACATGGATCAAACCGAAGTGGATTTCAATGTATTACTCTGGGCAGAAAACCCTTGACCGCACCCAAATTGCCTTTTCACACAAGCGTAACCCCGTCGACCGGACCACCATGTGCCTCAACGGACATGGTAGCGGTGGAAGCCGGAGGGAAGCTTGGATTCGGAAGTCCAAAGTAGAAACAAAGTTATAACGAAAGCACCGTGGCGAACACGATTCATAACGATGCCATGGACAATGAATGATGCGCATCACAACAGAGTGGCAGAAGTTGACATCCTTTTTCTCTTCTGCACGGCCAGAGAAAACTACGCATGCGTGTTTGTTGAGAGCTCCGCCATAAACCGTTCAAGAACCCACTAGAATGACAAGAATTTGCAGCAAGAGGGAGCATTCTATGTGTTCCAACAACTCCAGATCAATGGCTCTCAAGTATCTTCAAAACAAACTTGGCCATCTAGCGCTCTTTCAAGATTAATAATGATAATCTTGAATTTCACCGCCGGAAAGGTAGAAACGTTCTATGGACACATCTGGGCCGTCCGATGGCTGCAAGGGCTCTTCCTCGACAGATTCAAAGGGCTAACTGGGCCGTCAGATTATGGTTCTCTTTCCTTTCGCGTCTCAGAGATCCTGAAATATATTAATGCTTTCATGTCGTCAAGGCAAATTTATATTTCAAAGCAGCGACAACTAGACTGTACTGAAAGGGAATGGTTTCCCTGCAGATCTGAAACCAGAAGCCTCAGAATCCAAACACGCGTGTTCTGAAATGCTGTCGTACCCGTGGATGCGCTGAAAGATTTCTTGCCGGCTTATTTGTGAGAGACAGGGTCACGATAATTTTATTGAAATATTGGAAATTGTTTTCACTGAAAACTAAAATCCGAGTACCCTCTCGCGAGTTTTGAGTGAAGTGAATCTTACTGTTACCCAGCAGAATTTAACCATTAAACCATTAAATTTACACAAGCGTAGGGACTGTGAGGTCGCAGGGTTTGAACGACGGGCTCTGATACCATATGTAATGACTGTGCTAAGTTAAAGAGTCATTACCGAAACTGTAAAGATTACTGAAACTGTGAAACCGTATTAATTGATTTGATGAAGTACTTACCTGGTCTGCTACGGATCTTGCGATGAGGATGCTTCAGAACTGCTCCAGCGCTCTCGTTACCGAATGACCAAAACCACCTAGCCAAACCGAATATACCTAGATACTCGATCCAGTATGCTTCTCAACCGATGCATACCGTTTCCCCCATGCCCAGAAACTTCAAAACAAGCCAGGCTCAACAGTTCCGAATTATAGGCAGTGTATATGAATTTCCTCTCCTTCCTCCTCCAACAGCACCCTCCTCCAACAGCACCGGATCAGTTTTTCCACTTACAGCAATAAAATCTCAGGCCCAGAACACCGAGTTCCCCCCTTTCTTCCCTCTCGGCCTCTTCTTATGTACCCCTTATTAGCGGTGGTTCTCTCTCCACCTATGAGCCCACCGCTTCCCTTCTCAACGACACCTCCTCAACATGCAGAGTCGTATCTTTCCTTAAGGATATTTTGATATGTGTCATTTTACTTGATTAAAATTTTTATATGTTTAATTAAAAGGTCCTAAGTTCATACCTAGGAGCTTCATTTTGATTTAATTTATTCCTTTAATAATTCATTCACATACTTTATTAAAATTTCTCAAATAGATAATTATATAACCTGATTTTTTTAAGAATTTACATAATTCTTTACATTTATTCTCTTTATAACCCTTTTACTTTATACTTTTAAACTTAATATCATTGGTAATCGCTTATTAATCATGAGGCATTAAGTAATATGTGCTAATGGCTGAATGCGACTTTTCTATATGAAGGAGTGTCAGGATATTTAATATTTTAAGTAATTTAGAATATAGCTACTAGTGCAGTGCATGCGATACATGCATATGTAGCTATCATATGCATGCATCGTATGCATGCTAATATTCTCGTGCTCTCTATATTAATGATGGGTCATTACACCTCCAAACGAAATTTTCAGGTAAGCACTTGCAGATGATTTGTAAAAATTTAAGATGGTCGGGTTAATTCATAAATTTAGGGCTTTTTACATTCTGGTATTGTAAAATTGTAAAAAATACGGTTTTTTTACATTTTGGTATTGTAAAATTGTAAAATTTGGGCTTTTACAAAAACAATAATCATTAAACATGCTAGTGTAGCTGGATGCGTTACTTGTCCTGGAGATCTTTCGAAGTCATTCTTCTTTGGAGGAGGTGTAGCCTTTTGTTGATTACTTCTACGAGCAACAACATTTTTAACCTTCTTATGTCCTTCATTTCGATTTGGCCTCTGAGAGATCTTGCTATCAGGCTTCTCATCAATACTGCTCTTTGGGTGCTTGGAGCTTGTGCCTTCGTCGCATGGAGATTCATTTGCTTCTTTTGCCTTCATCTTCAATTTAGCCATGTCATTATTCTTCTTTTCATTATCCAACAATTTCTCCTTCCTAAGCTTGTCTATTTCAGTTAGGGCAGCATAAAGTTCTTTTTGCTTTTGAGCAATATCTTCTTGAAATCGACTTTTCAAGACTTTTTTTCTTTCTTCTGCCTCCTCTACTTGCAGTTTTAGAAGGATGGCCTTTTCTATCATTTTTTTCAAAGTCTTGCATTTGTTCCTTCTACCTTTCGCTTTCCTTTCTGATCCTGTTTATTTCTGCTACAGATTCCTCCAATCGGCTTGCCAAGTTTTTCTCTTTCTTTTCAGCTTCCTACACTTGAAGTCTTAGAAGGGCAACTTCTTCTTTAAGTGTGTGATTTGCCTTCTCTATGTTCTTCAATTCTATTAAAGCACTAGTTAATACTCTTTCCATGTCCACTTCTGATTCTTCTTCTTCATCATTGTCAAAATTTGCTATTTACCTTGATTTGAATCACAATCATCATCATCCTGATTTACATGCTTCTTTAAGTAGAGATTGTGGAGCTTTTTCCAAAGACTTTTGGTAGATAAGCATTGATCCTTATTGAGTCTGGTAAAGAACTAAGAATGACACTAATGGCTTTTCTATTTTACCTTCTAGATTCATCGATAGACGTGTCTCCAGAAAGAATAGAGCGCCATACAGCACATCCCTGAGCTTTCGAATAAACTTCCATTTTGGATTCCCATATTTCATATCTGACTTCATCGAATTCAACAATTTGTGGACCAACTTGATTCACTTCATCAACTACAACACTGGAGACTTCCTTTGATTCTTTTGAACATTTGGCAGCTTGCTTCATTGACTTTCCCATCTCTGTAATCTGAGATCTGCCTTCCAATTGTTAAGCTGCAACTGAAGAAACCTACTCTAAACCCAATTATTAGAAATACTGAGAAGGGGGTGAACCAGTATTTCACTTCAATCAATTAATTTTTTTTACTTTACAGAGCATTGATTAACATTAGCATTAGATTATAACATAAATCAACACCATTCAACAATGCACAGTATCAAAGACAGTAGACACCAGATATTTTTAGGTGGAAACCCTTCCGGGAGAAAAACCACCAAACGCTTCTTAATATTTGTATTCAATAAATTTAAATCAATTAGGAAACTCCAACTTCCAAGATTTTCAGCTCCAACCCCCTAGTTTACAGGCTCCAACCTGAAGGACGCTCCAATGCCTCGATTTACCGACTCCAACTGGAAGGACGCTCCAATGCCCTATGTAGCCTCCAACCTGCCCTAATGCCACCCTGTCACTCTGAAGTGTTCTCAAGCTCCAACCGGAGAAGACTCCACTCTCTTCCCTTGCACCACCCTTGTTGATTTGGGGTAGCATCAGATGTGCTCTAGCCACAAAATTTGGTGGAGAGGTTGGGGCACATGAGATCTCCAATACCCAGAAAGGGTTTGGGCAGATTCTAAACAGTTCAGGAGATATTAAAATAATTAATATTTTTAATGGAGTCCTTAAGTCTAAACTTAGGGAAAATGAAATATTAATGTGGATTAATATAAAACTGTGTTAGAATGGTCCAAAAAACATGGATCAAGCCAGATCTAATCTTAGCCATTGATTAGGGACTTAATCTCGGCCGTTGATATGTCAATGAGAAAAGTATAAGAGGGGACTTGAGGGTCACTTGGAGAGTACACCAGATGATCAGTCATTTTATTCTCTAGAGCGGGGTTTGCTAAGAGAGATAGAATCAGTGATCGGAGTTGCAGTTGAGGGGCATTGAGTACAGAGAGACAGAGAGGCAGAGATAGTGCCAGGAGAGCAGTGCAGGAGCCAGAGAGAGTGACGCAGTAGCAGCCAGGGCTCACGCAAGGCCACGCAGAGGCAGCCAAGAGCTGCGCAGCGCTTCAGAGAGGCTAGCGTTGCTGACACAGAGAGCCAGAAGGCTGACGCAGGGCCTCTTGAGGTTGACGCAAACCCATTTAGGGTAACGCAGGGCCAGCGCTGGCCAAAGAGAGGCTGACGCAATCCAAAAAGGCATACGCTGGAGTTTCTGGGGCAGATTGGAGTTGAGGAGTTGCCGGAGGGTTTATCTGGGGTTTCAGTCGGGATATTTGTCTCAGACTGAGAAATACTGCTGCCAAGGAAATTCTTTGTTGGGTAAGCCGGATTTGGCACCTAGATTGTAATGTGAAATTTCTAAATAAGAAAACCCTCAGATAGCTGCAACGGTTTTCCCGCATTGGGTTTTTCCGAGGATAATGGTCCAAAAATAACGGTGTCATTTGGTGTGATCGTTTCTATTTCCTTCAATTGTTGATCTGTAATATGTTGAGCATGCACTAGTGTTTATTTTCAGTGTTTACATTGTAAATAACTTGTTAAGTAATGGAACAAGCAGGTAGGAATAAATCAGATAAAGTGCATGGAGGGTTTCTAACTGGTAGACTTAGAAACTTCAACATGGTATCAGAGCGTGATTGTAGATCACAGGAGGACTGAGGACATCAGCCAAGCAAAGCAATAGCAGCAGAAAACAGTCATCCCGAGGTGACAGAAGTTGTTTCTAGCAGAGCAACAACAAGGGAAGGGTGACACAGTTCCTGCGTCATCAAGAGTGAGCCACGAAGAGGCAGCGCAGAGGCTAAGGAAGGCAAAGGGAGCCTCACGCAGAGCTATGCAGAAGCTAGGAGGGCTGACGCAATTGGCTGAGGAGGTCGGGTTGCTAGTGCCGAGATTGTGCAAAGCCTAGGAGCTCTCACCTTTAGGTTGTTGGGGTTTAGAAGGTTGTAGGAACATTGCAGAGTGGAGCTAGCGAGGTACTGTAGTCAGAACAGTACTTGACAGGCAAGGCCAAGAGGAGGGAGTTGCTACCGAGGGTTTCTAGCCGAGAAACCTGGATCAGTGGTGCGGTTGCACAGACGATCAGAGTAGGGGGCATCTCGACATCGGCAAAAGGATTTCCAGGAGGGAAATCGAGACTTAAAGGGAGTCTGATCGAGAACTTCCAGGAGGGAAGTAGAAGAGCATCATGGCACTACACGGAATAAGAGACCAGGACATACTAGATGGAGTGTCGAACTTCGCAGTCTGGAAGGCCGGAATCTTATCCGTACTTGACAGAAATCGTGTCAAGAAATTCGCCTTGAAGGTTATAGCTATCCCAGTCGACCCAAATGATAACGACAAGTACGAGGAGGCAATGGCGAGGGCCAAGAGCATCATCCTTGACGGGGTCAAGGACCATGTACTACCACACATTGGCGAGAAGGAAACAGCATATGAGATGTGGGAGGCCCTCAAGAAATTGTACCAGCATACTTCTCTGCAGAGAAGAATGTTACTAGAGAATTAGTTGAGGTCGTATCAAATGAAGAAGAGAGAACTGATTGACACCTTCCTCAGAGGACTGAATGAGATCCGAGATCAGTTGACTACCACAGAAGCCACGCCAGATCAGGAATTGATGGTGAGGACAACCCTAAATGTTGTCTCAAAAGACTGGGAGGTATTTGTCCAAAGTACACTAGGTAGAGGGACACTTCCACCTTGGGATGAGATGTGGGCTGCTCTTCGCCAAGAAGAGATCAGATGACAGTCAAAGACGGGTAGCAGCAGCAAGGGGATCAAAGTCAAGCAGGAGGAGGAAGATGTTGCCCTAGCATCTGAGGGAAAGCAGGAAAAGCGGAAGAAGAAGGATCTCTCCAAGATCAAGTGCTTCCACTGTGGGGAGCTGGGTCATTATGCGACCCAGTGTCCAAGGAAGAAGAGTAAGGGAGAGTCTTCCAAGACTAAGGCAGCGCCAGCAAGGGCAGAGAAGGAAGTGGAGACAGACGATGATTGTGCCATGAGTGCACACATGCCACTTGAGCAGAAGTGGGGAGACATCGAGCTGTAGTCAGGCGGACTACAAGCGATGAGGGGCAGGATCCTCGAGGGACCCAGCCTCTTGGATTAGACCTTGCTACGGGAGCCCCGAAGAGGAGTAGCAGAACTGGTTGAGTCAGGTAGAGATGGATGCGAATGGAGCGGCCGAGAGAACTACAGTGCAGGAGTCCCGAGACAGCGCGAGGCTAGCAGGCTACAGCAGTGCGAGAGGCATGGGAATGTTGCACCAGTGCAGGATGGCACAGAGAGGGGTGCAATGGTGTGAGATGCAGGGAGTTGTTGTAACAGCGCAGAGGTCAGAGAGGGAGCACTTGTCAGCGGCAGAGGGAGCTTCAACATCAGGAGGGTATCTAGCCCAACAGAGAGGTCAGAGTTGGAAGATCAGTTACTTACTTCTCAGTAACTGAGTTGCATTGCAGTAGTGGGCAGCACAATGCAGCATGATGAGAGGAGTTGCAGTGCGGATGCAGTGTTGGGAGAAAGGACCAGAAGCAGCACAAATGCAGAGGGAGTTGTCGTACAGATGCAGCAGTGGCAGTGACATAGCCATGGGCAGCAGTACAGGATGCATCAATGCAGAGGATGATGGGCAGCAGGTCTAGCATCAGCACAGGGACCGATGTCAGATGATCAGGGTGATACTTAGTGAGGAGTATTGCTAGAGCACAGTCCTCGCTAAGAGGGAGTGTTGATTTGGGGTAGCATCAGATGTGCTCTAGCCACGAAATTTGGTGGAGAGGTTGGGGCACATGAGATCTCCAATACCCAGAAAGGGTTTGGGCAAATTCTAAACAGTTCAGGAGATATTAAAATAATTAATATTTTTAATGGAGTCCCTAAGTCTAAACTTAGGGAAATTAAAATATTAATGTGGATTAATATAAAACTGTGTTAAAATGGTCCAAAAGACATGGATCAAGCCAGATCTAATCTTAGCCATTGATTATAGACTTAATCTCGGTCGTTGATATGTCAACGAGAAAAGTATAAGAGGGGGCTTGAGGGTCACTTGGAGAGTACACCAGATGATCAGTCATTCTATTCTCTAGAGCAGGGTTTGCTAAGAGAGATAGAATCAGTGATCGGAGTTGCAGTTGAGGGGCATTGAGTATAGAGAGACAGAGAGGCAGAGATAGTGCCAGGAGAGCAGCGCAAGAGCCAGAGAGAGTGACGCAGTAGCAGCCAGGGCTCACGCAGAGGCAGCCAAGAGCTGCGCAGTGCTTCAGAGAGCCAGAAGGCTGACGCAGACCCATTCAGGGTGACGCAGGGCCAATGCTGGGCAGAGAGAGGCTGACACAGTCTAGAAAGGCAGACACTGGGGTTTCTGGGGCAGACTGGAGCTGAGGAGATGCCGGACGGTTTATCTGGGGTTTCAACCGGGACATTTGTCTCAGATTGAGAGGTACTACTACCAAGGAAATTCTCTATTGGGTAAGCCGGATTCGGCACCCAGATTGTACTCTGAAATTGCTTAATAAAAAAACCCTCAGATAGCTGCACCTGTTTTCCCGCATTGGGTTTTTCCGGGGACGTTGATCCAAAAATAACGGTGTCATTTGGTGTGATTGTTTATGTTTCCTTCAGTTGTTGATCTGTAATATGTTGAGCATGCACTAGTGTTTATTTTCAGTAGTGTAAATAACTTGTTAAGTAACGGAACAAGTAGGTAGGAATAAATCAGATAAAGTGCATGGAGGGTTTCTAACTAGTAGACTTAAAAACTTCAACAACCCTGATCTGCTGGCAGACCACGTTTCACAATTTTCAGACTGGATCCGCCTGTGCTCAATATCAATAAAATAAATTGCACTACAATCTTTGTTGCTTCTGCTGAGAATGTATATCAATAGAAAACCCTAGCAGATTCACTGCACATCTCTGCAAATCATCATACATATTAACCAAATGCCTGCATACATTAGTGTTTGCATAAAATCTTTGTTCAACAGATTTGTGCATCCCTGTTTAACTCACTGCTCAAATCACATCAGCCTGTCATTAAATATATAGCATTTTAAACTTGGGTGCTTATCATCTGCATACACAAGCCAATAATACCGCTCAACAATTCTTGCCAAATCCTGACTCAACAATAACAATCCATTCATACTTTCTTTCTGCAAGACAATCTGGAATACATGTCTTGGACTACAAACAAACACATTCTCTGCTGCAAACCCTAACTTAACAGCAAACTCTATCTTCTTTCGTTCAACATTTCAACAACAGTAAACAACCTGCTCAAGATCAAACCCTAGGCAGCATAAATCCTCACTGTCAAGCCCACTGTCAGCAAGCAACAGTGTCAAACCTTACTCAGCTCACCTTGAGCCATTGACCACATTCAGCATCTCAAACCCAGCAATATATCCACTACAATAACACCTTACTGGTAACTTTTCTCAACCATACATAAGCTCATAATCTGTCGACACTTTCCCAGTCCTCTGCAACCTATAAAAGGCTTGTGCACAGAAATACATCGGCCATACCAACAGCTCAACTATAACTCTGCTACAACAACATCAAGCATGAAACCCTAGCACCTCAATAGTTCTGCTGAAGGTACATATCATCATGTGCACTAAGCCAAACAAACACACACTGGAGACTGATACAGACCATCAACAAACTCTGTCTTTTCCCAACAATTGTATGTCACTGTCAAAACTTAGTTGCAGGCCTCAGTTGCACTTTGTCCAACCACACGATCAACCCAGCTTAGCAGTCTTAGTCGTATCTTGCAACTTTGATCAATGAGATGATATTTCCATTGCCATAGACTTCAAATCTGATCAACATATGAAAACCCTAGTAGATTCTTGTCAGTGATTAGGTATTCAACAATAAGAAACTTCTACTCATTAATAACATCAAGCAGTGTAACAACTAGCCCATCAATTCAACATCATCATTAGAATCTAACGAGCATATTCTGTCTTAACAAGCTTGCCAATAAACTCAATAATACATGTCACTGTGATCATCTTAGCTAACATCCATAGATGGCTGGCACAGTAATATGGCATCAATGAAGGTTAATACACAAACCCTTGCAATATTAGAAGCTCTGCATACTTAGTCATGTTAACTACCAGCCAAGGATCATAGATAGAAAATTAGCTTGATGTTTAGACTCAGACCATTGCTGGAATCTGTTGGACACCTAATCCTAAATGGGTTAGTGTGGAAGCTCAATAGACCAAAGCAGTCCAAGAGACCTTGGGATCTGAAACCCAAGAGTCACATATTGTACTATAAATGTATATCTCATGTTAATAAAAAATGTATTGCATGTTTTATCTTTATATCTCTCTTGCTGTCCATGTGAGTTTAACATGGTATCAGAGCAGGTACCTTCCTGACCTGCTAAAATCTTATTTGAGCCATTAGTTTTATGGCCTTTCTATGCAGTTTATTTTTGCCATGAAATTCATGAATATCTCATGAATATTTCTTCAGCTAAATTTTAGCTGCAACCTGTTTATACTGCTGCTGGTGTCTGTTGTCCATAAAATTTGCTGCCCCTATGTCTGATTGTTCAGATCTCCAACTGTCATAAACGTTTCAAAAAGGGCGCTTTCTGCACCTGCGCCTCCATTGATTATTCTGTGCTCAGATCTGAAATAATCTGCCTCTGCCTTATTCCAGCACTGCCTCATAAACACTGTACGTTAAATTTCTTCATGAATAGCGTTGGTTCATGACTGACAATGCTGAATGGTGTATGATGAATCTGCGTTGCACTGGCCTGACATGCTGATGAGGGTTGTTTGAACGCTGCTGTATATTAAATCATAGCAGTGTCGTTTCCAGTTTTAGCGCTGAGGCTGACATGCCACCATCGATGAAGGTCCAGCTCCTGGTATGCCAATGGTATGCTTATGATTCAAGTTTGAATACGTTATGAAGTTGAATGCTCCTGTTGAATGCGTTATGGATTGATATTGAATGGTATGCGTAACGTTGTCCAGTGGAATCATCGTTTGGTTCATTGAATGGTCTATTGAACGTTGAATGGGCTCTGCGTTTTTTGGTATACACCGGTTTTGTATATAGTATTGAACTGACTTCTGGTATATGCGTTTGAATGCGTTTGGTAACGCTGTCGAATGGTATCAACATTTTAATGCTGCCCATTGGCCCTGTCTTTTACTTGAGGTGTGTTAAAGGGTCACTTGATGGATTCGCCATTCAATCGATCCAAACCCTGCTACGAACCCTTGCTCCTCGAGGAGCTTCGAACTCACGACCCTCTGTACAAATTCGGCCTTTAAAAGCCCTCGGCCTTGACGTTTTCATCGTATCATTCCTTTTGGTTTAAAAATTCTTCTTTCATATTTCCTTTCTTATCTTATTCCAATTACAGAGAGTTGTCTGCCGAGGCGTGCTGGCTTGATCTGCCTGCCAGAGAAAATAGTGCTTTTGGCGGTGAATTATATCGGTGGAAAGGCAATTATTTGTTGCTGTCTGAAACTAATTTTATCGACAAAGATTTGGCGAGAATTGTACTGGAGTCTTGAGCGGCGATCTTCTGTAGTTTGATCAAACCCTGCGGATTTTTGGACTTACTTGAGATGTGCTAGAGCTTTTGACTGCGAAGGGGACTTTGAACTCCTGAAGTTTAAATTTCCAGTGCTGCGATGCTTAAAGATTGGAGCGAGAAGTGGAGTTGCCGCGCTTTCTTTATCACTGTCACGATGGATGATTGAGCATTGAATGCCCACGCTGCGCTTTGTTGTGGGAGAAACCGCCGGAGAAGAAATTGGCGTTGCCGCGGGAAAAGCGAGATGATCTTGTTGTTGAGCATACCTTATTTTTGAGGGAGGCACTGTGTGGGTTCCAATTTGTATTAACCCATCTGGATGGTAGGCAACTGCTTATCAAATCAAGTGCGGCTGAAGTTGTCAAGCCGGGTCAGTTCAAGGTTTTTGAAGATGAAGGAATGTCGGTTTACCATCGGCCTTCTATGAAAGTCCCGTGTAGAAAGCTCGCTCACCAAACCAAGAGCGTAAGTCGACGGGCGGTTGCTTCGCATCAACTTCCTGAAAGTCTGTGTCGAGGGTTCATCACTTGCTGGAATATCACAGTCACCAGAGGACAAGTTTTGGGAAAGAAGGGAACGTATTTCCATCAGGCTGTGAATTATATTTGAATGTTGGACACGTTTTTCTCCCATAAAAAGCTGCCTTCAGTAAAATCGTGACCTGGGTAACTGAGCGTATAGATTTCTGGGCACATTCTTGTCATAACTGAGTACATTCCTTGCTGGAGGTCTATTTCAGGAGCAACGCATTATCTCAATGATAATAAGGATGAGGGATGGCTGATATTACATAGGTTGTTGCCTGAATGAAGCTTGTGCATGTTTCCTTGGGCAACGTTACTCTTTAACAAGTGTTGGGACGTTATTCTAAGGGGCTGATATTTATGTATGTACACATTGTTAAGGACTGTATCCACTTCCAGGTTCTATATCTCAAATCTGCTCACTGTATATTCAGTTCATTTAATAAATGTTGTCTTCTTACAAAAAAAAAAAGGATATTAATCTTTTCCAGCAACTTTTTCTCATTCTCTACAAGCGCTGGTTGTGCATTGAGAGCATCCCTATGAACATGACATAGTTCTTGATACAGAGCTAAGTCACCAGCATTAAAAGCTTGTAAAATATAATATAGCCACTCTACACTCGTACCCAGAAGACTCTTCACAATTGGATGTGCCTAACAGTTCTCCAAAGTTGTATATGTTATCTGTTATTCATTTATCAAGGTTGGAGCGTTCCATGTATGTTTGAAGACAAAGTTGATGTGACCCGTTTTAAAGTAGTGAGTTTTAAAGTATCAGAGCTTTCATACACTTGCTGGAGAGTATTCTTGTACACAGGATTTCGTTTGTGAGCACTGAGAGTAGTGTAGGGATAGATATTTCTTGAGAATGATTTTTGTCAGAACTTAGAACAGCATTCAGTGCAAATTTACGGTGGTAATTGTACAGTTGGGAATCTTGTAATTAAAACATTCAGCTAGACTGCCTGTCCTTGAGCAGTTGTACCTTGTAACAAAATACTTGAGAGGCAGGAACTAGTGATGATGCGTTTTGTGAATGTAGTTGGATCCTGCTGAAGAATGGAGCATGCTTTGTTGGAAGTTACATTCTCAGGTGAATTGAAGAAAATTCATTTTTGAATGAGGAGTTTGTTTTCCAGATATCACCATTCTTTGTGTGTTGAATCTATTGCAAGCTGATTGATTTGAAGTTGTTGCCATAAGTTTATATAAAAGAACAATTGGTGTCCATCTTTTCCTCATTATTTTACTATTTTTTGAGGTTAAAAATGGCTCCAATTGGTGCAATATTAGAGTTACTGGACAATCTAATACTCTCTACTATGGATAATACAGTCAAAATCAGCAAGGATTTTCTCACCGATATTCATAGTTGTTTACAAGATGTACATGAAAAGATTGATTTTTTGCAGCTTGAATCACAGCTACAGCAAGAAGAGCTACACCAAAATAGACATCATTCTGAACCTGTTTTTGTTCAGAACATTGATACAACCACCCATCAGCAGCAAGTCAATAATGTTACTGTTCATTCAAATAAAGCAGCAGTTGTACATGCAGATGCAGAAACTCAGTCTGCACTTCCCAAGCCCATCATCAGACCTTGGGAACAGCTTGTCCACAACAAGCACAGAACTGGTCTTGGATATGACAAGGACTTGTCCTTTCATATTCCAGACTACGCCAAGCCCATTCAGTTTCAGAGTGCTGGATTTATTCATGACAGTTCACCTGCTTCTCATGACAGTTCAGCTTCAGCTGTTCCAGATTCTACCCCTCTTCCACAGCGATAACAACAACAAAAACAACAGATCGTGAAATGCCAACACTGTGACCGAGTTGGCCATTTGAAAGATCACTGTTTTGATCTTCATCCATGTAAGCACTGTCATAAAACTAGCCATCCTTCACACAGATGCTTCAGAAACAAACGTCCTGCAAGAACAAAGATTCATCTTGGATGGATCGCTTCTTGGCAATGGGCATCATGATCCGGATTTAAACAGGAACGCAATAGATTACAGAGATAACCATAAATACAGAGGTGCGATAACCATATACACAAAGATGCAGCGGAAATAATACTTCATTTCGTTACTGTAAAATACTGAAATATGCTTACAAATAGAAATGGAAAGAAACCAGCTAGGGCGATGGTAGCTTATCTCTGAGAAGAGATGTGGCGGCTACATGCCTCTGAACTGTTCTGAACTGTATTACAATGAGGCTCGAAGGCCTATTTATTGTTGAGAAACAATGGAAAACCCTTCACATACCGAAACCTAACCCTAGAAGATGAAACGCCAAATTGTGGGCCCCGTTTGGGTAAATTGGTACATCAATTTCCCGGGGTCGTAACTTTGGCATACGATCTCCGTTTGACGCGTACGATAGCTCGTTAGAAAGATCTGTCCGAGTACTACCACTTTGGGAGGCAACATAGGGCTCGGTCGCCCCAGAATTCCAAAAAAACGTCGTTTAGGGCCTCAAAACGGCTCCGGAAGTTCAGGACCCGAAAAACTGCTAAAAATAGTAAACTGTGCTACAATTAAGGAAACTGAAAAGACTGAAAGAGACAGTTGTGGGGGTCCAAATGGGTTGGTGGGTGGCCACCAACATCCACCTGGATCATTCCTCCCCCCTTAGGAAGCAATGGTCCCCATTGCGTTGAGTTCCTCCATCTGCTGAACTTGTCCTGCAATCTCTGATGTGTCCAGTGATGGTGGGAAGCATGGTCGATGATGGTCCACATTGAACATTTGGTGCAGGCGAAGGAATGGAGGAATGATGTGCTCCAAAGCATTGTTCCCCATGGCCTTGGTACTGCTGTAAGGACCATGTCGGAGTGGTCTGAGCTTCTGATGGGTTCTGGTAAGGCGTTCTTTCTGTTGATGCAACCAAACTTTCTTGCCCACCTAAAACTTGTGTGGTACCCATGTAGGTGAGGAGAAGTTGTTCCTGTGTTTTGTCATGACCGTATCCCTTTGGTGCTGCTGCTGCATGGAGGAACCCTTTGCAGGGGTCATGGAGGTAGAAACGATCTTCCCCTTACTTTGGGAGTGGACCAGACAGATGAATTTCCTGGTCTGTGATATGAGCTTGCTGCCTTTCTTGGTAGTGATCAAGGATGTGGCAGTAGGTGGGGCTACCTCTGGTATCCTGTATAATGAATTATCCAAAGAAATAATGACAGCACGAGGCCTTGACTCATACACAGCATGTCGCCTCCACAAGTATGGTTGGCCTAATAGTACATCACAAACATCCAGAGGTGTAACATCACACAATACCTCGTCTGTGAAGGGTTTGATGCTGTAGGGAAGGCGGCACTGCTGGCGAACTTTCAGATCTCGTCCTTCGTGAAGCCACCCGATACTGTACGGCTGTGGGTGAGGTGTAGTCGGTAGGCCCAACCGCTTCACGACCTCTGCTGAAACCAGGTTCTTTTGGCTACCACTGTCGACAATGAATCGCAGCGGTGAACCCTTCACCCACATCTGTGAGTGGAAAAGACGCTCCCCCTCCTCTGGATCTTCGGGCTCATTTTTCTTGATCTTGGCAGTGGCAACAGTGGCGCTGGGATCCGCATCAATGATCTGCTTCCCCTTGCCATTCCCCTTGTCGGGTTCTGGCTCAGGGTCAAAACATGCATCTGATTCAGAAGCCTTCAACTCAGCCACCAGCGACTGCTTGGTCCGACACTCACTTGTGTTATGAGTGGGACTCTTATGGAACTCACACCACTTTCCTGTGTCCTTCTTCGGCTTCGTGGTGTTGTTCTTTTCTTGCGGCTTCGACGGGTTGTCTTGGGTCACCCCGCTTTGGCTTTGTCCTTTGGGCTTCGGATTTGCAGATCCAAAGTCTCGCTTCTTCTGTTTGAACTTTTGCTCGATTTTGACAGCGTATCGGTATGCTGTGCCGAGTGAGGAGATGTTCAAGAACACCATCTCTTCTTGGATGTGCTTGTGCAGGCAGCCACGGTATTTGAGTACCAGATGGAGCTCAGAATCTTTGATACCCAACTGTGTGCGAAGGGTATGAAAAATGTTTGTGAACTCCGGCACATCTTGGTCTCGTCCCTGCCGCAGTGTGGTCCATTTGATGTATTTGTCCTCATAGCTCCCGACAGGGTAGTACTGCTCTTTGATGGCATCCCGGAAGTCATTCCAAGTGGGTGCGGCTGAAAATAATGAGCCTGTACTTTCATCCTTCTGCTCGCAGTAGGTTTCCCACCAGTCCTTGACGTGGGGGGCTGCTTTGAGAAGAGCGAAAACAATCTTTTCTCGACTTGAAAATTCATGAACAGAAAAATACCCATCTAGCAGATTTAACCATTTATCTACGGCATCTGCGTCTATTTGACCCTCGAATATGGGGATTTCAAAATTAACTTGTACCTTGAAGGGTGTGGCATTTCCAGAGTCGCTGTTGGAAGCCGATGCGTCGCCTCTGGGTAGCCGCTGAAGGATCTGCGCGAAGCTATCCATCATCGCGTTCCTTTGTCGCTCGAGCGCTTCTTCGAGCAAGATTTTGATAGGATCTCCTGCCCCCTCGTCTTTCTTCTCATCCGCCATGGGAGGCCGTCGGGATTTGCGAGGCTGGTCTTGCAAAGGTTCGACCAGTTCAAGCCCTAACTCCTTATATCCCGACCTCGTTGGGGACATGCAAAGAAAAACAGAGAAAAAGCAGACCGCTCTGATACCACTGATCCGGATTTAAACAGGAACGCAATAGATTACAGAGATAACCATAAATACAGAGGTGCGATAACCATATACACAAAGATGCAGCGGAAATAATACTTCATTTCGTTACTGTAAAATACTGAAATATGCTTACAAATAGAAATGGAAAGAAACCAGCTAGGGCGATGGTAGCTTATCTCTGAGAAGAGATGTGGCGGCTACATGCCTCTGAACTGTTCTGAACTGTATTACAATGAGGCTCGAAGGCCTATTTATTGTTGAGAAACAATGGAAAACCCTTCACATACCGAAACCTAACCCTAGAAGATGAAACGCCAAATTGTGGGCCCCGTTTGGGTAAATTGGTACATCAATTTCCCGGGGTCGTAACTTTGGCATACGATCTCCGTTTGACGCGTACGATAGCTCGTTAGAAAGATCTATCCGAGTACTACCACTTTGGAAGGCAACATAGGGCTCGGTTGCCCCAGAATTCCAAAAAAAACGTCGTTTAGGGCCTCAAAACGGCTCCGGAAGTTCAGGACCCGAAAAACTGCTAAAAATAGTAAACTGTGCTACAATTAAGGAAACTGAAAAGACTGAAAGAGACAGTTGTGGGGGTCCAAATGGGTTGGTGGGTGGCCACCAACATCCACCTGGATCACATCAACATCCAAGAAGATATTCCAAACACATGTCAGAACTTGTTCCAGAATATTGAACAGTCTTGCAGTTGAGTTTTCTCCATCTTCTCACCTTGTATCTGACAGGGGGGGAAATGATGGTCATCTACAAGCTTCAAAGTCACATCAAGCGAGCCTGAGCCACAACCTGCCACACCAGTTTCAGAGTTGTAGCCAGCAACAAAGATGCCCCTGAACATGCCTTCAGTTGGCAATCTGGGACACTTCCTCTAGCAGAAGACTTCAGCTTCTTGCCAGTTTCGGAAGCATTCCAGGAACACAATTGAGAACACTTCCTCTAGCAGAAGACTCCAGCTTCTTGCCAGTTTTGGAAGAGTTCCAGGAATTGCATTAAGCATTCCAGAGTTGTTGGTTATCCTTAAACCATCACAGGTTGAGACTTCCCTTTTCAGGTTGAAGTTTTACCTTTTATGAGGGGTGAGACCTCCCTTTTATGGTTGAAGGTTTCCCTCTTTAAAACAATAGGATCACTTCCTCTAGCAGAAAACTTCAGTTTCTTGCCAGTTTTGGAAGAGTTCCGGGAACTGCACTAAGCTTTCCAGTGTTGGTGGTCATCCTTAAACCACTGCCCTTTATGCCAACATTTCATAGAGCACATTCAGCCTAGTGCTGCCATGCATTTTTTTGCACATTTTGTATTACAGCTCTCTTCTTGGACTCATACATAACCCTTCGGATTAAGGGGGGGAATGTTGGACACCTAATCCTAAATGGGTTAGTGTGGAAGCTCAATAGACCAAAGCAGTCCAAGAGACCTTGGGATCTGAAACCCAAGAGTCACATATTGTACTATAAATGTATATCTCATGTTAATAAAAAATGTATTACATGTTTTATCTTTATATCTCTCTTGTTGTCCATGTGAGTTTAACAGAATCATAGATGTTACTGATGAATGTATCCTGAAGATATCAATCAATATTGATTATCAATGCTAATACATATGCCCTTCTACTTCACTCCTAGAGGTGAATCTGATCAAGGAACTTGTCCTACAGTGACCAACTATTTATATCACAGATCTGAAGGGAATTTGCTGCAGCTTTTTGGTCACAAGTTTGGGCTTGTCAAAACATCCAGAGGATTCATCAATGTTGCACTTCATGACCTCACCCACAAGTACAATTTCAATATGATTTTTAAATGATCTCAGGAGTATTGTACCTCAAACTTCAAGGATCACAAATTCTTCTTCAATGATGCCACGGAATTTTGCTTCAGTTTAGTTTCTAGAAAGGACTGAATATGTCTAACAAGGACAATCCACCACAATGTACTGTTGTTCCTTGCAAAAATTAACCATTGTTTGATCTTGATTCACTGCAAACATTTCAGAGAATTTGCAACTGGTGTGGAGACTTGAAGTGAGCTTGATCTAGGTCTGATCACAAGCTTCAGATCAAGGGCAAAATCAATGACAAACAATCAAACCTTTCTCCAGATCTTATGTGAAAGAAGTTTCAGGTTGAACTCGAACCAAGGATAATTAGTAAGCTAATCAAGGAATGCCTCAGCTCGGACTTTAGCCTTGTCTACATACTGTTGCGCAGATTAAGGTTTGATTCAGCCTCAGGAATGCCTTCAATAGCCTGCATACAAGCCACTAACTTTTGCCCCTAACAACTTTTGGCCTTCACAGAAATATATCAAATAGGGCTTGGTCTGTCTTTGGATGAAGCTACAGAACTGCCTCTGAATTTGCCCTAGATAATCTCAGAACCAGCGAAGAATCACAGGCCCAAAAACCATACTAGCAGGACCTTCTGAATGCCAACAGTCAAGATCAGAATAGACTCCAGAAAAAAAATCAGTCCGCATTAAATGGAGAGATGCTCTGCCTTATTTAAATGATGAATTGACCACAGAAAGCCTTATTGGGCTGGACACAGATGTCTGTAAGAAAAGGATGTATCGTTTATCCCTAATGGGAGGCCCAATAGCCTCAGAACCCTAGCGAAACACCAATATCCTCAATGAAATCCTGATCCAAACAAAGGAAGAAAGTTCAAGATAAATACATTCAATCTGACCTCCTTAGCTGATACACAGGGCCATAGATGAATTCTCTTCATAATCAATGCTTTTGATTCACAATGTAGGAAGCTAACATGTCATGTATATATACTAATTTGTGGAGGCCCCTTTTGGAGGGAAAACAAGTTGCCTTTAGGAGGAAATTTAAAATTCATTGGTGCCAAAAATCAATTCCCTTGTAGGCCAAGTTTACTTAGAAGAACTTATTGAATTTCGATTTAACTTGGAGCCAAAAAATCAATAACCAAATTAAATTGATTCTTTGATGAAGGCCCTTCTTGTCCTCATGACTCTAGCCAATGGTAAGCTGCCACATCATCTCCTTTTGAGAACTTTGACCACAACAAGGGGGCTTTGACCTTCCAAAGAGCATATCTTGCAAACCATGAGGAATCTCATGACGTGCTGTATACCATTGGAATCGGCACAATGAGGAGCATCCAATGAAGGTGATCTTAGGAGCAACCCAGCTGATCTTCATCCTCAAAAACTTCAACAAGTGTGGGGCTTCAAGGGTTTTCCAGGGCTTCTAGAGATTTGGAGCTTGAATCACTGCAATCCAGACACATATTAAGAGTGTTCAAGAATCGATGTTGGCATCAATGACAACACCATTCAACACTAGCACGGATCCACACAGTTTGCAGTTTCTTCCTTTGAGCTGGGGGGTGAGGGACGGTTCTTGCAACATTATACTAATCCTCTCCCATTGCCTATGTAGACCCACTACTGGACCAACCTACTATTAAGAATACATTTGACCACTTGTATATCCCATTGGGGTCATAACAGCAAGAGTAACAGGCATCAAAATCCCATGTTTTGGGATCAGCATATACCAAAACTAAGTGCCTATGGGATTGACACCATGCAACAATAGGTTGGTGAACCAGCATGCCCTGCATGTATGTGGGATCGACCAAGCCCACAACCATAGTTGTAAAAACCCAAACTGGTAACTGACCCGGTCCACCTATGAAACTGGTTTTTGAACCGAAACCAGGTAAATTGGACTAGTCAGGTCTCAATGAACCACTCCTTAAGAAAATACATGAAATAGTTAATTTTTAATGAAAAAAAAAAACAATGATTCCAAACCATTAGAAACAAAATATACAAAATTTGTTCATGTTTATACCCCGTAAGGGGGAATATATCAAAATGGCACTGAGTGCAATACATATCAGCTCACAATGAAGCTCACAAAAACTCCAAATGAGATGTCTGAGGCAAATGAGAGGGGAGATATGATTTTATAGGCTTGGAGGGGCTGTTTTTAAAGGGAAACATCCCCTAGTTTCCCAAAAAACCACTCACAGCCACCCTAAATCGCTCTTTGTGGGTCCACGGCCATGCACGTGCAAGCTGTCAATGACCCGGCCAGGTTATGATGGAATCGGCCAGTTCATACTGGTTCATGCAAGGGAGTTGAATAGGAAGATTAGGGCAGTCAACGGATGCAGAAAGAAACAAAAGAAACCCTAGCTAACCAATCCAGCACTGGAGATGAACAGGTAGTTCTGCAAGCGCTAGAGCAAGTCAATATCCTCTTGTATTAATGTCCATGAACACCAAGGAGGGAGGAGAGTTCAGGGTCAGAGATAGATAGCTTTATATAGACTATTGAGTGAATAAATGAAATTGAGTGTGTAATATGTTCATTCCTCAGAAATTTAAACTCGGTTGAGAAAACCTGAGCTTTGTAGACATGCAATTGTTCTACATTAATATAGATCTGTCATTATCTTGGCTTTTTGCAAATGCTTCTGTCAAATTCTTATGGACGTGTGAAAAATCTATAATGGAGATCATGCATACATGCCAATGTTGAGCTAAACAATCAGATTTTGTCCCTCAAATGCAGATTATTGCATACCCTAGAGGAAGTCTACAAAGGAACATCTGCTCTCCATAATGACGTTAAGCAATCTATCCAGGGCCAGCCTGATTTGTATGGATTTAATTTCCTGAATGCTGTGTCAGTGACTGTTTTCGGCATTTATGGCAAATACTTTGGCTGGTTGAGCACATTCTCACATGAGATTTGGATAAGACATGCAATATGAGGCATAAACATGCTTATATGCATAGTACAACATACTTTTCTTATTAATTTAACATCAAAGGGCTGAGGAACAAATCTTATCCCTAAATCACAAAATGAAATATTAGGCCAACCAAGAAAGCACTAGTCATGGTTCATTTTTCTGAATCCATGGAATATCTAAATCATTTAGGGCAAATTCATGCCACTACTTGCATTGACTGCATTTGCACTTGGTGCAGGAAAATGAATCAGAGTAGATTGGGGATTGTTGTGTGTGAACTTATGACTTGCCCCCTTACATTTCAGAACATGACAGCAGTGCAAGCAGAGTTTGCTGGGCAGAATTTATGATTCATTATTGGTTCACCAATCCAGTAGTTGCAATCTTCATTCAGTGATGTGATGACAATGTTAGAAGGTACACAGATTGAGATGACACCATCTTGGAAAGCCAGATTCAAGTGTTGCATGACACTAACTCTTCTAGCTGATCTCTACAACTCCATTGGTTGGCACTCAAGGAATAAGAAAACGGAACAGGTTATGAATTATTCTTTACTATAGATATTCAAGATGTTTGTTTTGACCTTGCTCTATGTTACCCCTCATGTTGTATGAGAGGTAACTTGGCTTTGTACAGGTTGGTGTGATGATTCTTGCATTAGAATACGAAAATAAGTTCAACTTATGATCATTTGATGTAATAAGACTGTATGGATATTGGATGTGGTGTTTAGGGATGTGGTGTGTATCCATCCCACCACTCTTATCTCTTCCTAGTTTTCAAGGGTGCAACAAAGGTTTTGGGGTTTTCATGCACTCTTCTAAGTTCTTCAAAGAGCACATCTTTATGTGTTGGAGCCAACTGTTAATCCTCATGTTACATGAGAGGTAAACTTGGTTTTGTGCACATTTGTGTAATGATTCTAGCCTTCAAAAGGTTGGAATTTTGGTGGAGGTTGCTTCAATTGTGCATAATGTATTCATGGAACAACATCATGGTAATCACCTAGTCATCTTGTAGTCACCTTCACTTGGTATTGCATGGTTAGTTCGTAAGTGTCCTCTAGCATGGTGTTGTACTTACCTAGTGTTTTCCAAGTTTCAATTGTGTTCCATAACATTTCCATAATTTCACCTAGATAATTCGTTACCTGGGTGGAATCCACTTCACCATACATTTTCATCACACTGTCATTTTGCCTACATAGTTTGTGTATCACATCACATATCTACCTTTCAAAGTTTCACCTAGGTAAAATTCACATGTACACTTAGGTTTCACCTCATTTCATCTCCTAGAAGGTGCATGGTACATTTTGCCTATAAATCCCTAGGTTTTATATCATATTAACACTTCATTTCTCAAATTTTCACTTTTTCCAGTGTGAACACACTAAACTGTTTTAGGATATTTTCATTAAATCCTAAAACCATTAGGGTGAGTGCCTAATTATTAACCTATTAGTATTCTAATGTTATAATTTTTTATTGAGGATAATTTCATAGTTTCATTTGCTAATCATTCACCGGAGGATACAACTTATGTTTATGTGGTACACACATGAGACTAGGTGCTCCACCTTTGGCACATATGTTGAGGCAACCCACTAAATCCCAATTCTTTGAGCCTAAACATTATCCTTGTTCACATGTGATAGCTTATCCATGTCATATTCTCATCCCTTTGGCACAAGTTTTGAGGGAGCATTACGTTGACTAGGGATGTACCCTATGGTTTTGATCCTCCACCTCATCCACTCTTCCATTCATCACAAGCACACATCCCTAGGCCATTAGGTGGTGTGCTCCCCTATGAGGAGCTACTTACTCTATGTATGACCTTGTTCACACCTTGCACACATTTGGAAGTAATTAGTGACGGTAAGACTTGGTCAAAGGAGGTCCACATGCAAATTATTTGGGGAGATAACATTGTTTTGATGTGGACCCATTTGCACAAATACCAACGGCACATGACCTATGGTGAGATCTTCATGTTGACTTGGTCAAAGGTGGTTGGAAATGCACAAATATCAAGGGCACATTCTCTTTCTCTCTCGTCAAGGGCACATGCATGCATGACTGTTTTATTGTGATGCTAGTTATTATGTGCGCACAAAGCACTCCTTCCTAGGGCGCACTTGAGGAAGACATTTTATTGTTTCAACCAAGTCAAAGTGGACACAAAGCACTTTCTTCAAGGGTGCACTAGATAGAGGAGTATTTTATTGTTGTCATATAGTCAAAGTAATCCACGAAGCTCAAATACCAAGGGAGCACTTGTTAATGAAGATATTTTATGTTGTTTCTTGGTCAAAGCCTAAAGGGCTTCTAGAAGAAGCACTCAACCATTACACTTGGCATTTGCATGCATATCTATAAGAGCACCCTCATGAGGAGCTTTACACATGGCATTCTAACACCTAACTTGGAAGGCACCCATGACCCTACCTCTTTGACCAAGCATTTTATGTTGAAGCTAGTTATTTCTTGAAGAGCGTGTTGCACACGAGAAGGACAAATGGCACTCAAATTTTAGCTCTGCATGAGCTTTGAAGGTTGAGGAAGATGACATGTGGCATACATTCATCTAGAAGATTGTATTTAGTATTCCATATGGACCATTTTGTCCTAATTCACCCACTTAGATAAGATAAGATAAATTTATTAATGTCCATCAGATGTCCATAAAAGTAGGTCAATGGGACTATGTTTAGGTACAATGATAGTGATACTTAGAGATTACTATAAATATATTTTTAATATATTCCAATATTTTTCTTAAAGAATTATACAAGGAAAATATTATTTTATTGTAGAAGTGAGATGAGTTCAAACCTATATAAGGGTTTTCTCTCTCCACTTGCAACTTAGGATGGAATAAATGAAATAACTCCAAGTTTATCGAAAATAAGGTGTGTTTTATTTGCCTAAGTTATGGTATATTGTATTCATAATTTTTCTATGTGGCATATCATTCTAGGAACACCGTTGGAAGTTAGTATTTGCAAGTTTGTGGATGCCACAGTCAACACCAAGCCATAGAAGAGCAGTGTTGCTACATTGGAAAGGATAGAGATTGTAAGTTCCTCCCCTACTTTACAATTTATTTTGATTTATTTTTGTGCTTCTGCCCTTCAAGATGAAAACTTTATGCACTCAACATCACTTGATTTGGTGTATTTATATATAGTATTTGGTAGGGGCCACCCTGAAGTGTTGCCTCAAGTAGTGGATCTAGATAGACCCTCTCCCCCATTAAACTTGTTTATGTAGCAACCTAAATGGGGCTGTGGTTGTGCATGTCACCTTGGCCGCCTACCACTCCCTAATATCCATTAGGATGCCCCTCTAAAATTGTGTGCATGACCCTGTAGCCCAAGCCAATTAAAGCACTAGTATTCCCTTTCATCCACACCCAAAACCACAAAAATCATTAAATATTTTTTTCCTTTTTTTCCTTTGTTGCTAAGCTTTCTTTTTCTCCCGCTATCTACCACACATTGAGCATAGTTAACCTTAAGGAAGCCACCCTTGACTTAGGTCCATCCCTAGTCTAAAGTGAGAAAGGTAAGGTTACTAAGGTGATAGTGGGTAGCTTGCCTAAGTTGCCCTTGGGATCTCACACATGCAATTAGGACTTTTTCACCAAGTGAGAACCTGGGAGGTAACACTCTCAATGATAGACAAGATGTTAATGTTTGGAAAAAACTGCTTCATATAAATTTCCTAAGCCTTCCAAACGTAGAATGTTGGTACCGAAAAGAAACATTGAACATTGAAATCTCAAAGTTGGAAAAGCAACACCAGAAACCATCTTGTGATTGGACCTCAGAGTTAGAACTGTAACTAGTCAGTCCATTTTCTTTTCTTGATGTAAACAAAATTGTCAAATTTATGAGAACAAATTGGCAGGCCTAATGTGGCGAAGTTGATTGACAAATCCTTTGGAGACAATATCAAGATTGATGAATGAGCAGTTTTCATTGTAGCAAAGTATCCCAGTTGATGTAATGATCCATAATTTAAAACTTTTCAGATTCTGGATAAAGTGGTAGAGCTAAAATTGATAAACCTTTTTTTGGTCTGAAATTGGTTTTCCCTTATTCCTCCATTTTTCATCTGAATTTTACCAGAGTTCTTCCTAGGGTGCATGTTGCAGAAGGTTATTAGGAATTTGGCAAAAACCTGAGATATACATTCATTCATAGATCTGAAACTTTCTATGATTAGAATACATCCTGACATATATTTGTACAAAAAAATTGTGATCCCATTTAACCTGAAACATGTCCATCTTGTCCCTATTTTGCACGTGCCTTATATTAAAAAGTTTTAAATGTAATTGTATTATTTTGTTAAACAAACAATATCCTCTTCACAGATCAGAGTATATGCGTTGCTGAAGACCAGCATCATTGAGTTCAATTTAAATTTTAAACACTTTCTCTTTCTGCTTAGATGCTCTTATGCAACTTGAAATTGAAGGATGATAGGAACATTTCCCTTATCATATTGCAAGCATTTCATCCATTTTATTTCCGACATTTTCATAAAACTGGCATGTTTTGGCTAAAGATTTTTACATGCCATTTCCTGTATGTATTGACATGAGTGAAGGTGTGCATTGGAATACATGTTTACTTTTTTATCCAACCATGTTTCAATTAATTGCAAATGGCAATTTAGACTAACCAAAATGCATTTAAAACCATGCCTAATGCACCAACAGTGGCACATATTTCTAACCAACCTTGATTGGACTTGGTTTATTTTCTGCAATACTTGTTTTTTATGCTTACTCCGAATTTATCAAACTAGAATGTCTACAAGAGGCACAACAGATTCAATTCACTGTCAACATTCTCTAGTTAAAACTCGAGATAGCGTTCAAACAGTAGCTTGATGGCCAGCAAGAAAACATTTACCCCTTCTGGCAAAAGTGCAAATGACAATGGCCTAGAAATGTGGGAATGAATGCCGACAATCTTATACCTGGTTCAGTATTTACATATGCTGTTTTGCACCTCTGATTGAATAATTGAGGTAAGATTGGCGAGGAGTAAATATAATAGTAGAATGCATGCCATCAGAGCACTTTGTAAAATTTGATAGGTGGCCTTAGCCAAACTAGCGTTGTTGATCAAATCAACTGCACAAAAGGCCATTAACGTGTGTGAATCATCACTTGCCCTCTGCTAATCAATTTGATCCGACTTTGATCTATTTCCTTTCAGGCGCAATACACTTAACGCAAAAGATAATTAAGGCAGTATTAACCATTCCTCATATACAGGAATTAGGGATGATTAATAGCTATACCTGGATTGGACCTCGGTCGCTTTACTTACAGTAAAAGTGGTTTTTAATCAGTATGCCTAATTCAGATTATACAAAACCAGTTTTTTTGCAAGAGGCACAACAGATTCAATTCAGGGCGAGCATGATCTAGTACAAACGTTTGAGGGAGGTGGGTATTCATCCAGTGAAATGGGAGTGGTAGCACTTTGGCCAGAAAAAAACATGTTCTTGTGACAAATGTGAACTAAATGGCTATGGCATGTGGGGATGACACCAACAAACTACACCTAACTGCTTTATTTCTACGCATGCTGTTCGTAGCTGATTAAGTGGTGCCATGGTTGTCTAGGTAAAAATATATATATGCCATGAGAGCACATGGGGATTTTGAGATCCAATCTTGCAATTGGTTAAGCGATGGGCCAGCCTCCTTTGGTAAAGTAACTTTCGTTTCCAAGTTACACCTATGCATATGTAGTAAAATTAAAATGGCTCTTTAAGCAAGCTGTTAAGATCTGTGGAAGAGTATGCGCCAATTGCAAAGATCCATTAAGAGGACATGTTCATCCCAATGAAAATTAACCCAAGGATTAGTAGATAAGCACCATTCAACTTGATACACAAGGACATCACTCTTGCAATTGTCATACAATGCAAGAGTAAAGCGGGCTTTGCTAGTTAAGCTGTTTAGGGCAAAATTAGTGTATGACTGCTGAGATTGTTTATCCAACAATCAAATGATTTGCATCTCTTTATCTGCTGCACTTTTCAGTCCATAACGCTTTATGGGTTATTAATTTTAAGTTTACAAGAGCACCAGTGAAGTTTCAGTTGTGACTATTCTTGGGATTAACAGACATAGATCCACAGTGCTTCTTGCTTTATCATGAGCCAGTCTGAATTGGTCAGTGAATATGGAACCTAAATGTTTTCCAATTTCTTAAAGTTTTGCTCCTAGTTTTTTCAGGTTTACTATCATACCATTCCTCTTATTAGGATACTATTCCTCTTATAGGTGAGTTAATTGCCTTAAAAACAGAGACTTTTCTCCCAAGTAGGTTTGCCTTGATGGAGGATTAAACACAAGCTAGGTTTCACTAGCTATGTGCAAATTTGCTGCTGACTGCTTTCTGAATAACTTGAAGAAGTTATTTATTGATTTATGATCTTTCAATGTGCTTCTGAAGTTGCATATTTTTTCTCTCATGCCTTTGGTATGCAAATATATTCATATTATATGGCTGAAATGCCTAGCCTCCTAGTATAGTATTGGATGAGTGTTTCACATGGTACTTACCTCTCCATGCGTAACAATATTTATCTTTTTATGATTGCTTCCTTATTTCCGGTGTCAAGCTTCCCTGAACCTCCTACTTTGGGCATGTAAAATATTTTTTATTTTCATGATACAAGGAAACATCTGCAACCCAAAGATGTAGACATTAAATAGCTGCACATATCCTATCTTTTCTAGGGGAGGGTTGAACTCCATCTTCATATATGGGCAATTATCATCTCTTCAACTTTATCATGTCTTTTCCTTTTATTTTCAGAGCAATCTCGCACTAAGAGGGTCCAAGCTCCAGACTCCCATGCTCCAATGCCTTATCCGGTGCAAACATATTGTTTACCAGTACACAATATAAACTAAGTTTGGGGCATAACCACTTCTTGTCAAGATAACCTTTAGGCTCATCATTTACTTCATGGGGTAGGACAAATGGTTGACTCCATTGCTAGGAAACCAAGGTACCCTACCTAATGCTTCTCTCTTTAGGGAGACTCTCCTCCCTTGGTCATAGGGCTTAGCAACCTTGTTGATATTCCAAGGTCTAGACATTTTTTAACAAGATGGGTATCCCAATCAATCAGCTGACCCCCTACTTGATTTCTGTCAATACCCCTGCCCCACTTCCTTCCCCCTCAAGGAGGAAATCTGTAATGTCCCCAATTTTTGGATTGCCTTGTGGTGGGATTAGGAGGGATTTCCACAACTTATGTCAGCGAGGTCACATGAGCGGGATTACATTATTGGTGGGCCCCGTTGACCTTGCCGCCTACACCTACCTACAAGTCAGTGAGCAAAGTCTTCAACCCCACAATGTGTGGTTGGTGGCAGGGAACTCAGAGAAGGGGTTGTCACACTAATCCTTACTCTCTCTATTTGAGCTATCTCCTAGGTTAGCTAAGGGTGGTGGTCCCTAATGAAAATTTAAGTTAAAAAAGACGTGAGTTTCTAGGAGAATTGTTAGAATTAAATGGATTATTTCTTTAAGATTTATAAGCAAAATTGATATGAGCAATACCATAAATACATAAAATAAGCATGAAATACATAAACAACCACTGCCTTCAAAGTATTGCTCTTTAAGAAATGAAATTGTATTTTGCTTAAAATGAAGTGAAATGCTTTCAAATGGAAAGCCAAAATAACCCTGAAAAGTGAGACAATAAATTGTTAGCACAAGATATTATAAATGCTTTCAAGATGAATAAGTCTGCAAATCAAAGCATGGAAACGATCTTGCTCAAAATGATACAAAAATAACTCAAATGTTAGACCAAGATGACAACATGCAATTAAGTTTGCAACCCAAAATAATAGTACTTGAAAGTGAAATCAACCATTCATGACAATATGCAATTAAACCATAAGATGAGTCAATTTCCAAGTACAAGAAAAAATAAACTTTTTGCAAAATTAAAAGGAATTACAATGCTTGTATCCAAAGTGCCTCTTGAAATAAGATTTGCATGTGAGACTTTAAACCATCAAGATGGCAAGAAATTTAAGAACTTTGAAAACAAAGCAAATATAATGGAATGAGTTCTTGGTTTATTTTATTAATTAGTGTCAAGGCAAAGTTACAATTGAACTCTAGTCCTCAGACCTCATCCTCGCTCAAATGTTTGGATCTCACAAAGAGGAGTCAATAAAGGTAGAGAGTCCCTAAAAGTCCATTCAACCAACTTAAGTTGGAGGTAAGTTTTAGTGAGGCTTGGGGCCTTCCTATACTAAAATGCCTAAATGAAGTGCAAATTGTGTTAATTCCCCAAATTAAACTAATGCTTCAAAAAAAAATAGTTTGCAAAACTTGAAAGCGTATGCATGTGGGAATTTAAATACAAAATTAGTAAAATTTTGCATGTGGAGTGAAATGTGTTGATTTTAAGCATGCATAATATGAAATTAAAAGCTAGAAAGCTAACAAAAACTAAAAGCAAGATTAAGCCACCCACAAGAATCCCTCCTCTAAATGAGGAAGGGGGATGTCATGGGAAAAATCCCAAGCTCCCTCCAACAAATTTTTTTATCTTTTATTAGCACTTGAAGCAGGTAAAAATGCCTCTAAGAGGACAACCCACAATACGAGAGAGATCTTTACAAAGATGGGACTCTAACAAAGCTAGACTCTCTCCCCAAAAAAATATAGCAACAACAAACTTGAAGATGGAAAAAAACTCTCCAAAAGAGATTCACAAGGCTCAAAAGGCCCACGGCCTCAATGAGTTTGCAACTCTCTCCCAAGTGCTTATGGCCTCCCTAGAAATCAGTCTTTGGATAATGTGAGGGGGTCCTGCATACACACGAGTGAGTAGTTTTCCAAAGCTTCTCCTCAAGCTCCTTGTTGCCCAATGCTCAAACCTATGGGCTGCAAAACACAAAAATATACTAATTGTCAATGTGAAATTAGGAAAAATAAACCAAAACTGAACTTAGAATTTAATTTACAAAGTACTAGCTCAAGTAATGGGAGTGAACCCCATACTTGCCTGGCCTTAGAAATGACCCTTGAATAGGAGATATAACTTTGAAAGAACTAAAATCAAAGAAATATTTTTGAATTTAAATGGATGACCAAGTAGCTATAGACTAAGAAAACTCTCTTTTGCTCTTCGTTGGATGGAAAACATGAAGCGAAAAAATGGTTGAGTCTTGAATCGTTGTGACTCTAGGAGTGAGTTGATCTAATTGAGATTTCTCCCACTTCTAGATAGATTCCAGCACACAATACAAAAGATTTTTCCTACACACTTGAACACGTATTAGTTGCACAAGATTAAAGCAATATAATGAATAAGATAAACCAAACATTCCTCCTCAAATGAATTGGCAAGCTTATCCCTAGAAGACTACTCTAAATCAATGATATGTGCAAGATAGCTTGCACACATCAATCCAAGCAATATGGCAAGCATAAACTAATATTAATTCAACATGCAAAAGAAATTAAACACAATAGCAGTAATATGAAAGGACATCACCTCATAACGCCAAGAGAACACCAGCCAAATAGCCCCAAAGTCTTGATTGTATTAAGAAAGTATGCAAGGACAAAAAGGAAACGTTTCCTCAAGCCCAAAAGCTTATTACATGATACAATATGAGAGCCTGTGGCTCTATTATATAGAGAGTTGGGAGCAAATCCCACTGAAGAATGACAATGACAAATGGCATTGGGGCCGATCCCAATGTAGAAGTGATTAAACAAGTGGCATGAGGTGACAACCCCAAAGAGAAATTCAGATTTGTTGAATGGAGCTCCAATGCCAAGTGTAAAAATCGAATTCTGGTAAGTGGACATCATTTTCTTCTTCCCTTATGTGCCAAATTCGAATTTTATGATAGAATGACAAGTGTATATGGGTGGTAACCCATGTGGGGACAATTTCCCACAAAAATCTCCACCAAATATTTTCTCAAATCCTCCCAAATGTGCATTAACTTCACAAATTCGAATGTGCATTAGCTTCCTTTAAAGCTAGAAATTCGATTTTATTCGAGCACGTTTTAGGTGAGGAGTCCACATCACCTTGTGACTTCACTTTAACTCCCCCATAATTTTCCACTTCATTTCCACAACATTTAGCATGTGTGGATATTAATTTTTCTCCGTTTATTTAATTTCTTGCTTAATTAATTGCCAGATTTCCCACTAAACTTAGGAAAAGTGGGTTTTGAGGGTTCAAAACACATTTTTAACCCATCAAAGTGTGTCATAGTAGAAAGTTGAGGGTGAGAGGTGCAAATTTCATTACTCATACCCTATACAGCTTCTCTAAACATCACTTATTACATTACAAGTATAATTTTATTAGCAATTTCCACAATGCGAAAAATCTAAAAAATCAAAAAATAACTACCTAGACCTAACCAAATTCCACGAAATTTTTTGTGTAATCTAGTATGGTAATATACATCGACTCTAGACACTAAGATGTGTTAGGGGCTCAACCTTCAAACCGTCGCACCGCCTTTGGGTAAAAACGTGAGTGAAAAAACCCAGAAAATTATCTACCTCTAAAAAAAAAGGGATAATTAACCAGATAAAAAAAAACACTCCAAGGTGTACTCGTTTTTTGGTCGAGTCCCAACATCCTAAACCTGTTACAGACTCAAAAACTCATCATTACTAGTATCACTTATTACAATTCCCCATAGGGTGTGGAATCTGAGTACCAAAAAAATGATGAGAAGATAGAAGTAGAGTTAAAAAACTCTATTGAGTCATGATATCTGATGGTACAAGTGTCCTTTGGATCATCCTTGGGCATGGAGTCTTCATATAATCATTAGGTGCCACTCCAGTGGTCAACAGGCCCGAAGGGTTTTGAGGAGTTTTATGGGGGCCAACTGGGATCGCTTGCCATTTTTCATCAACAAGATCAGTTTTGCATAGTTTGATCTTGGTTTTGTTGTATTCTGACGATTTCCATAAAACGGAGTTATTAATAGGCACATTTTAATTAATTACACTTAAGGTGTTGTATCAAGCTGATTACTTGGAGAAACGTCACAGTGGAATAACTCGTTGGAATCGGGGCGAAAAGATCTACAAGACAGAATGATGAAAAGGGGCTTTGGGAGGCTGGTGTAATCATGGTGGCAGTGGAAGGATTTTCTGGAGATAAAAGTGACTTTATTAGTAATAAAAAGTCACTCTTTTTTTATGTGGTTCATGGACACTGGATGGCTGCTACATCCATGGAAAAATCCAAGCAGATCAACCTGAAAGGATCTACCCGTCGGCCAAACTAGCAAGGCCTAACCCCAAACATGTCGAGGAGATTTGACCCCGTGACCTCCCGATTGGCAAGGTACATAGCAACGAGAACTCGACCAACTGAGCTATTCCTTGAGGCTAATAAAAGGTGAAAAAGGTGTTTTTATCTAAGGGGTAAATAAAAGGGGGCAAAAGTCACTTGGAAAATAGGAGGAAAATGCACTAACTATATTATTAATAAAATAATAAAAGGAGATTTCTACAAGATTGGAGAAAATCCGACAAAATCTTATAAAAGGGGAGAGAAGGTCATTTTCTCATTCATTCTGGTTTATGATTATTTCTTGTTGATTGATTGGGAGCTCATGCGAGTTTCTCTCAAGGGTTTCAGGCGAGACTCTCACAGTAGTTTCAATGAACAAAATTGCCACCCTAGCTAGTACTCACCAATTTTGGTGGGCATTATTGCCACCCTCGTTGGTATTGCAAGAAATCACACAAGTTTTCTATTTGTGCTTCAATTGCAGGCTATTAGGGAGACATTTCTTCAGTGGAACGAATTGGTTATTATTGTCGGAGTTGGAGAATGGACTGTTGCTCAAGACGTTTGCCGAAGTTGAAGGTTATTGGCTGAGGTCGAGTTGATTGGAGGGTTGAATTTATTTGTTGGGGTCGAGTTTATTAACCGGAGCCCAGTTTATTTGTTGGGGTCGAATTTATCTATTGGGGCCGAGTTTATTTGTTGGGTTGAGTTTATTTGTCGGAGCCCAGTTTATTTGTTGGGGCCGAATTTATCTACTAGGGTTGAGTTTATTTGTCGGAGCCCAGTTTATTTGCTAGAAATCTTTATTTGCAAGGACCGAGATTATTTACCAAAGATTTTTATTTGTTGGAGCAGAGATTATTTGTCGGAGATCTTATTTGCTAGGGTCGAGATCATTTATTGGAGCTGACCTTATTTGTTTTGGCCGAATTCATCATTATAGGAGGGTCGAGTTGCTAACTATAGGAGTGCCACACATTGATTGAGTTATTTGCTAGAGTTGTATTACAGGTTCTCAGATTAATATTCTCCATGTAAATCTCTTAATCAAATTAATAAAAGTCTCATTGTGCCTTAAAATATTTCTATTGTAAGTGTTTATTTGTTTTGCATACAAAGTGTTCGAAGAAAAGCTTGCACGCAAAGTGTTTATCAAAATTTCTAAAAGGAAAAATTTAATATTTTTGCAAGCTTTGCTAGCATATTCAAATACAGGATATTACAGTGGTATCAAAGTTGGTTTTCCTGTTAACCTGAAGGGTTTGATTAGAGAAAATTACTTTGAACTAGCAAGCAAAATTGTCTACAGAATTCCTTCAAAAATTTGAAGAATATAATGGAAATTTCACAAAGATAATAGAGGAGGTTGAAGCATGTGTATCATCAAAGGCAGCGAAGAAAAGAAGAAATTGCAGATCGGAAGATGATGAAGATAAAAAGATCACAGTTGTTGAACAAAACCCCAATGTCAATGTTGTCAATGCAAGAGAAACAATGATTTAAGGAAAGGTCTATGATCAAACCTCCCAGGACAAATTGGGAGAAGTCATACCCATTGAAGATGAAGCTAGCCCAAATTCAAAGACTCACTCCAGCAGGTTGGTACAAGGGTTTGGAATGAGGGAGAATCAGATAATGATGCAAAATGTCTATCATTATTTAACGAGATTATTGAGGAAAATCATGAGGCTACGATAGTTGATGATGATTCCCAAGAGGTGTGCAAAGATGATAACACATAGGTAGTCAGTGGTGTGAACTAAAACCCATCAGATGATTTATTTTATGAAGATGATGATGCTCATACGCTTACTCGTGCCCATAAATTAGAAAACCAATTGAAGGTAAGCACCGACCAAATTGTGGCGGCCACGAGACATTATGATGATATACAGGCATTAGTGGCAGATTATTGTTGGAGAAATGCAGTGATACGTAATAGTTTGGGAGGAGAGCTTTCACTAGCAGATTTTCAGACACTCCAAGAGGCATTGGTAGAGATGAAATCTAACTACCTTCACCTTCTTTCAGATAGAGATCACCTACTCATGCTTGTTGAGATATACCATGATGCACTAGAAGGGAAAGAGGAGGAAGTTGACAGGCTTACCCATGAGCTTGAGACTACCCAAGAGTCCTTGAAGAGCACTCAGATGGCCCTTCAAGAATCGGAGTTACAGGTTGAGCAACGTGTATGGGTCTGAGTTGTGGACATTCTTCATCCCCCATGGCAGACAGTCAGGATGTTAGGGGCACTCATGATTTGATAGAGGAACCTCCAGTGATATTTGAGCACAAGGAGCACACAAATGAACAGGCACTTGTAGAGAGGTATGCCCCAGAGGGTTCTAATTATGCATCCATAGGTCGTGGAGACAGGTATATTTCAAATGAGGATACATCCATTTGGGATCAAGGTTCAATTGACACGAGTGGAGTGGATGTTGGAAGCCCAGGTCGACATTGGGATCCAGGTGGAGCTTTCCATCTGCACCAGAGGCGCGGGATGACTATGGTGAAATGGTTGACCTAGTGACCGAGTGCACACATTCCTTCATGGAATCTCAGTTAGCACTAGTGGCCAGTTGGTTTGACTGGCAAATGAGCATACTCAAGGAGATGTCCTGGCACGTTATCCGTGTAAGGGATTGCAGGATGATCAACATGCTCTAGCAGGAGTCATTCGGATGGGACGACATTAGTATGCCACCAGGAAGGCATTGTGTGGAGACAATGCCCCTCCATTGATGTATTGGGCATAGGAGCCATCAAGGATCAGCACAGCAATGACATCCCCATTAGCATGTGAGGAGTTATGCCGCTCAGGTTCACCCAGGATAATTGAGGGGACAGATGAGCATCCGGGAGCATCATGTCTTCGATCGAGATATCAGCAGATTAGATACGGAGAGAGGGGCATTCACAGGATTACCCTTGGATATCCATATGGACTCTTAATGATACCCTTTGGGATTCACACACCAGTCACTCTCCAGTGTTATTTATTGTCCCGGAGTACTTGGTTGTCACCCCTTGATGCTCTCACCATGAGCAGCAAGATGTAGGAGGCTCAACTGAGATAATTGGATGAGACACAGAGCATCATGGCCAAGAGAGAGGCTTTCCAGTTGAGGCGTATAGTCAGGGCATGAGTTGGACAGTGAAGGCTTAATGATGGCATGGTCTACTGCAGAGGTAGCATATGTTCAACCCCTGAATACACACTCAAGGAGATGATCATGACGGAGTTTCGTAACACATCTTCGGCGGGACATTTTGAGGCATTGCATGAGAATGAGGCACAGCGGATGGTAGACCTCTTGTCATTTCCCTTCTCAAATGAATTAATCACGAGATGCAGCAACACAATTTTGGTAGCAATTTTGGTTTAGGAGGAGGACCCCACAAGTAGAAATTTAGGAACTATAGGCAGTTCGAATTATTTTTGGCAGTTAGTGGAATGTGGGGGCCACCACATGCATAATTCGAATTTGGCCAAGGAGGACGTTGGAGGGAATTCGAGCTAGTGGAAGGAGGGGCCCACAAGAGGCTAAGGGGGCCCAAGGTGATAAAAGAGGATGGAGCTCTCATTTTCCGGCATTCTGAATATTTGACAAACAAACTCACTCTTGTACGCTCTGCTGCTTAGCGAGTCTACCGGTTGTTTAGCCACGAGTCTTCCACAGGGAAGATTCAACCTCTACTTCGGGGGACTATCTGTGCCCGCCCTAGGGAGGCTGTGGAGGCCGTTCCACAGAGATTGCAGGAGTTTCTAGCAGTGATTCACAGCTCAACCAGCCACGCAGAGGAAGGGACTGCGTGTTTTCTGGGCAGCCAAAAATACGCAGAGGTTGATTCAGCCAGCCAAGGGGCCACTAACTTGCTGGGAGTTTTTGGGAGCAAAGATGGATGACAGAGGGTATTTTATCCGTGTTTTGCAGCTAGCCAGCCAGCCAATACACTCAGCAGTACACATTTCTGGGTAGAGAGACTACGCAGTGGCCTCCAATAGCAAATTCATGGGGTTTGATTGTGCAGCCATCAGGGCCAAGGACCATCCGGGAAGCAAGGGCTCATATAGTACAGGGGAAAGCAGCATTTGAGGGTTGTTTCCAAGTGGATTTGCAAGTTTTTCCTGCAAATTGAATTTGGCAGCAATAGTCAGAGAGCAGCTCCCAAGAGGCCGAAAATCCAAAGTCAAAATCAGAGAAATTCCCTTATGGGTTTTTCTAGGTTTTGTCCAAGGAGTCTAAGGCTGAAAGGGTAGAATTTTCTGGGTGGTTTTTGGGCACTTTCCAGCAGGCCGAAGTCAGCAGATCAGTGGTTTACTGGGACAGTGCAAAGCATAGTAGAGCAACAGCTGAGCAGCGATCTTTCCAACTATTCTACCACCTGGGTTTGCTCCATCTTGTCCTTGAGACAAGCCCAAGTGCACTACTCCATCTATATATTGTACCAATGCTCTCCTATTTCATAATATATGGCTCAGCAGTTTCAGTATTACAATGTCTCATGGGTGTTTGCTAAATGTTTTTAATTTTCCACTGTTGCACTGTTTGTTTAATTGGATTATCACTTAATTTCATGTTTAGGAACATTACAGTGGTATCAAAGCCTAATTCTTAGCTTAGCTGTGGGGTTGGGTTCCTATGAGAGGAGAAGACCGAGAGAACATCACTTACCGGAGGCAGAGGTACAGGAGCAGAGAAAGGGAGTTGGAAATTACACCAGACACAGAGGAAAGAGGGAAAACAGTGGCCGGAGAGGAGGAAATGACAGAGCCCAAGAGCAGGGAGGAGATGGCTTTCGATAGCCTCTTGAGGGCTCTGAGTGACTTGGCCAAGGGGCAGAAAGACATGCTGGAGGAGATCAAATCACAGAGCCAAGACAGAGCCACACCTAGAGGGTTTTTGTGTGGAGAGACTTCCGGGGCTTCTCAGCCCTTCGATCATCCCTCACCAGCAACGCAGCGCCCTTCAGTGAGTGTGCCCACTAGGGCCACACTACCCTCCTTCGTGCCAATAGCACAGATCGAACCAACAAGGGAGGAAGACACTCCCCAGATGGGGGATTACTTCAGAGAGTGGCAGGCGATGGACGAAGATTTCAAAGAAGCCCTCTCCTTCAGAGATTACTGCAAGCTCAAGCAGAGTGAGAGGAACAAGGGGTATGGAGGACAGGGGACCCAAAACTATGAGCTGCAGAGAACCATAGGGAGGATGTACTTCCCTACATTTGATGGCACTGCCAAGTGCACAGCCAAGGCTTGGGTTGAAAAGATGGACACATACTTTCAACTCAACCGAATGACAGAACAGGAGGCCATTAAGATGGCAGCACTGCACTTGGAGAGGGAAACCCATGACTGGTGGTTTCACGGCCTAACCAATTTGGGGCATGCCCAAATAGCTTCATATAAGGACTTCACTAGGAGGGTGGTGGAGCGGTTTGATCAGAGGGATCTGGAGGCATCCTTCAGGGAGCTGACACAACTGCGCCAAACAGGCAACCCAGAGCAGTATTTTTCTAATTTTCTGCGTGTCAGTGATGGTCCCGGATCTGTCCAAGGCCAAGAGGGTATACACCTTCATTGAGGGTTTGCTTGAGCCTCTGCGTGGACTAGTGAAGTCACGTAGACCCTCTACGCTGCAGGAGGCGGTGGTGTGCACCAAAGATTTGCAGGGGGCCATCCCCAAGACCAGAGCGCCATTTCCTACACGGACCCCTTTCCCACATAAAGGGCATGAGTCTAGACCCCCACCACCGAGGACCACACAGGGGAAGGGGCAGCTAGATGAGGAGACACAGAAGAACCTCCGAAGGAGGAAGCTGTGCTTCACATGTAGAGAGGCCTGGGCACCAAGCCATAGGTGCACAGCGAGTAGAGCACATTACATTGAGGTCTTTTCTGACAGTGACTAGGAGGACGAGGTGGAGCAAGATTGCAGTGGGACAGATGGAGAGAGTTCAGGGGACAGAGGGCCACCACCACCACCACCTCCATAGGGAGGGGCATCTCTTGCCTCATCAGGAGGAGTCCTTGCTTCTCTATGGGAGATTCCTAAGTTTTTGACACTCTGTATCAGAGGTACGATGCAGGGACAAAGAGTGTCGATACTAGTGGACAGTGGGGCTACCGACAACTTCATAGATGCACCGCTGGTCCAGAGGAGGGGCCTCACCACGGCAGAGTTTGAGGGATTCTCCGTCCTAGTGCCAGGTGACCATACCATCTAGTGTACCAGATACGTGCCCTCCTTGACAGTATCTATGGGAAACTACTTGATGATGAACCATTTTTTTGTGGTCGATGTGCCAGACACCAATGTGGTGATGGGTGTCCAGTGGCTGTAATCCCTTGGGAGAGTTACGACTGATTGGAGAAAACCTGATATGGAGTTCATGGGGCCAAACGACAAACTGGTGTTTTAAGAGGCACGGCATGCAATGTTATCCGCCTCAGACAGTTTTGGCCCATAGGATGGACTCTGGAGGCAGATCTTCGACATGGGGACATTGCATGGGCAGTCGAGTTGAGGATTTCGGAGGCTGGGGGTCAGGCACAATCACCACCAGCAAACATACAAGCTCTTATGGACAGGTACGTAGGGGTGTTCAGGGACATTCCACTAGGGCAGCCACCGGATAGAGGGTTTGAGCACACCATTGAGCGAGAGTCGGGTATACAAGCAGTCATCACTACTCCTTACAGGCACCCAAAAGCCTATAAAGACAAGATAGAGAAAGCTATTCAAGAGTTGCTTGCTTTGGGTCACATATTTCCTAGTTCCAGTCCTTTTGCTTCTTCTGTAGTGCTAGTGAAGAAGAAGGATGGGACTGTCAGGATGTGCATAGACTACAGAGCCCTTAACAGGAAGACCCTCAAGAACCGGTACCCCATTCCCCGCATTGATGAGTTGATGGATGAGCTTAGAGGAGCCAAGTACTTCTCTAAGATCGATCTATGTTCGGGGTACCACCAGATCAAAGTTGGGGATCAAGACATCCCGAAGACAGCATTCTGGTGCCACTATGGGCACTTCGAGTTTCTAGTCATGCCATTTAGGCTGACCAACGCTCCCGCCACATTTCAGTCTTGCATGAACCACATCTTTAGGGGGCAGTTGAGGAGGTTCGTGCTAGTGTTTTTTGACGACATTCTGATCTATAGCCAGACATGGGAGGAACATCTCCAGAACTTGGAGGAGGTACTGTGCATTCTGGAGGAGCAGCAGTTCTATGCCAAGCTCTCCAAATGCGAGTTTGGGATAACAAAGATGCTTTATCTCGGACATATCATTGGAGCGGACGAGGTGAAGGTTCATGAGGAGAAGATCAGGGCCATCTGGGATTGGCAACAGCCGTGCCCTAAAGGCCAAAGACTAGGTCCAAGAGAGCCAAGATATCCTCAAAGCTCTCAAGGATAATCTAGCGACAACCCAGAATCAGCAAAAACTGTATGCAGATCGGCACAAGATAGAGAGGCACTTTGAGGAGGGGGACCTAGTGTACCTCCGGTTGCAGCCTTACAGACAATCCACGTTGAAATAGAAGGGGGCCGAGAAGCTACAGCCACGCTTCTATGGGCCCTACCAGGTGACCAGGCGGGTTGGGGAGGTGGCCTATGAGCTAGCACTGCCTCCGGGGAGCAGGATCCACAACATGTTTCATGTCTCATGCCTGAAGAAGGTGTTGGGACAACAGGTGACCGTAGCAGCTGATCTACCCCCATTGGATGATGAGGGCCATTTGGTGTTGGAACCAGAGGCCATATTGGAGAGCAGGGAGAGAAAACTGAGGAGTAGAACCATCAGGGAGTTCTTGGTACGCTGGAAGAACTTACCGAATGAGGATGCCACCTGGGAGGGTGAGCACATACTAGAGCACTCGCCTTTGAGGTTGCTTGAGGGCAAGCAACATTTGGGAGGGGAGCATTGTCATGTCCCTTCTCAAATGAATTAGTCACGGGATGCAGCAACACAATTTTAGCAGCAATTGTTGATTTGGGGTAGCATCGGATGTGCTCTAGCCATGAAAATAGGTGGAGAGGCTAAAGCACACGAGATCTCCAAGACCCAGAAATGGTTTGGACAGGTTGTACCTGGTTTGGGAGATATTAAAATAATTAATATTTTTAATGGAGTTCCTAAGTCTAAACTTAGGAAAAATAAAATATTAATGGGCATTAATATAAACCTAAATTAGAAGGTTCCAAAAGTCATGGATCAAGCCAAATCTAATCTTAGCCGTTGATTAGAGTTTTAATCTCGATCGTTGAAGGACCAACAGGAAAAGTATAAGAGGAGGCTTGAGAGTCAATTGGAGAACACACCAAAGTGATCAGTCATTCGATTTGCTAGAGCGGGGTTGCTAAGCAAAGTCGAATCAGTGATCAGCAGCGAAGTGCAATGAGTACTGGACAAAGAGGCAGAGACAGTACTGGGAGACCAGCGCAAAGGCAGACAGCGAGAAGCAACGACCAGAACATGCCACGAAGAGCCTAGCAGAGACAGCACAGAGCCCAGAGGGATTGCGTCATCCACGCATAGAGCAGTTGCAGTGACACAGAGGATCCCAGAGGCTACGCAGTTCCTTAGAGGGCTGATGCAAAGGGGTTTGGGGCTCACGCAGAGGCCAGAAGGGCCAGCGCAGAGCTTCAAAGTCGCTGGAGAGGGTTTCATGGGACAGGTTTTCTGAATACCTGTTTCCGAATAGAGAGGTATTGCTGCCAGTTATTTTTCTCTATCAAGTGAGCCAGTTTGGCACCTAGTTGTACTCAATGAAACACTGCATAATAATAAACCCTCAGAATAGTTGCACCGATTTTCCCCCATTAGGTTTTTCCGGGGACATTTGTCCCAAAAAAACAGTGTCACTTGTGTGTTTGTTTTCTTTCAGCTGATGATCTGTAGATGTTGAGACTGTATTGTGTTTATTTCGTTATTTATATGTTTTAAATAATTTCTTCAAATTTAACAAGTAGAAGAAATAAACCAGAAGAATACAGATTAAATTTCTAATAGATAGACTTAGAAATTTCAACATGGTATCATAGCGTGGTTGCAAATCACAGGAGAGCTGAAGGCATCAACTAAGCAGAGCCTTTGCAGCAAAATCAGTTGTCCCGAGTAACAGAAGTTGATCCTTGAAGAAGCGACAGTAGAAGGGTTGGCGCAGAGGGATTGCGTCATCAGTCCGGGCCAGAGAGAGGCCAGCGCAAAGGTTGAGGAGGGCAGAGAGAAGCTCACGTAGAGCCATGCAAAGACCAGGAGGGTTGACGCAGTTGGCTGAGGGCGCTGTCTTGTCAGTGCAGAGATTGCGCAGAGCCTAGAGGCTCAGTCCTTCAATTGTTGGGGCATAGGAAGTTGTGGGCTGTTTGCAGGAGCGAAGCTAGTGGAGCACTGTGGTCAGAACAGTACCTAACAGAGCAAAGCCAAAGTAGAGGGAGTTGCTACTGAGGCGGATTTCTAGCCAAGAAATCTAGATCAGTGTTGCAGGTGCGCAGAAGATCGGAGAGGTGAAACTTGACGTTTGGCAGGAGGATTTCCAAAGGGAAATCGGGACTCAGAGGGAGTCCAGCAAAGAACTTCCAGGTGGGAAGTAGAGAGACTCAATAGGAGTCGAAAGGAGAACTTCCAGAGGGAAGTAGAGAGACTCAGAGGAGTCGACAGAAGAGCAGCAAGATGGTCGTGAATGCGCTGAGGGATCAGGACAAGCTGGACGAGGCGTCCAACTTTCTGGTCTGGAAGGCCAGGATCCTGTCCATTCTAGATAGACATCGCATCAAGGGCTTCGCCTTGAGAACAATGGCTATCCCAGTTGACCCGGTAGCTAATGAGAAGTACGAGGAGGCAATGGCCAAGGCAAAATGCATCATCCTTGATGGGGTTAAGGATCATGTGGTCCAACTGCTGAGAAGGAGACAACAAAGGAGATGTGGGACACCTTGAAGACGTTGTACCAGCATACTTTCGTGCAAAGGAAGATGTTACTTGAGAATCAGCTACGATCATACCAGATGCAGAAGGGGGAGCAGATAGATCTCTTCCTTTGTCAATTGAAGGAGATCCGAGACCAACTGACTTCCATAGGGGCCATGCCGGATGAAGAGATGATGGTAAGGACCGCACTTAACGCAGTCTCCGAGGAGTGGGAGACATTTGTCCAGAGCATACTGGGCAAGGCGAATCTTCCAGATTGGGAAGAATTGTGGGCGGCTCTTCGTCAAGAGGAGATCAAGCAGTTGAGCAAGGCGGGAAGTAGCAGCAAAGGAGTCTGGATCAAGAAGGAAGAGGAAGAGGATGCAGCTCTGGCATCTGTGGGAAAGCAGGAGAAGAGGAAGAAGAAGGACCTCTCCAAGGTCAAGTGCTTCCACTGTGGGGAACTGGGTCATTATGCAAACCAATGTCCGAGGAAGAAGAACAAGGGAGAGGCGTCTGACTCTAAGGTAGCACCAGCGAAGGCGAAGAAGGAAGTCGAGGAGAATGACGATTGTGCCATGAGTGCTCATGTACCTCTAGAGAAGAGGAGGGGAGACATCACGCTGTAGTCAGAAAGACTACAGACGATGAGGGGCAGGATCCTTGAAGTACCCAACCTCTTGGATTATACCTTTGCTACAGGAGCCCCAAAGAGAGAGTAGCAGGACTGGCGAATATCGGTAGAGACGAATGTGGATGAAGCGGCAAGGAGTGCTATAGTCCAAGAGGAGAGGCACAGGAGTGTTGCACCAGTGCAGGATGGCACAAAGAGGTGTGCAACGGTGCGAGATGCAGGGAGTTGTTGCAGTAGCGCAGAGGTCAGTAGAGGGAGCACTTGTTAGCGGTAGAGGGAGCTTCAGCATCGGGAGTGTTTCTAGCCTGACAGGGATGTCAGAAGTTGGGTGGATCAGTTACTTACTTCTCAGTAACTGAGTTGCAGTGCAGTAGCAGTATGCAGTAGCACGATGCAGCATGATGAGAGGGGGATGCAGTGCAGATGCAGTGTTGGGAGGATGGACCAACAGTAGCACGGATGCAGAGGGAGTTGTTGTACGGATGCAGCAGTGGCAGTGGCAGGGCCATGGGCAGCAGTGCAGAGGATGTTGGGCGGGGAGGCCTAGCATCAACACAGGTACCGGTGCCAGATAATCAGGGTGATGCTCAGTGTGGAGTATTACTAGAGCACAGTCCTCGCTAAGAGGAAGCATTGATTTGGGGTAGCATCGGATGTGCTCTAGCCATGAAAATTGGTGGAGAGGCTAAAGCACATGAGATCTCCAAGACCCGGAAATGGTTTGGACAGATTGTACCCGGTTTGGGAGATATTAAAATAATTAATATTTTTAATGGAGTTCCTAATTCTAAACTTCGGGAAAAATAAAATATTAATGGGCATTAATATAAAACTAGGTTAGAAGGTTCCAAAAGTCATGGATCAAGCCAAATCTAAGCTTAGTCGTTGATTAGAGTTTTAATCTCGGTCGTTGAAGGACCAACAGGAAAAGTATAGGAGGAGGCTTGAGGGTCAATTGGAGAACACACCAAAGTGATCAGTGATTCGATTTGCTAGAGCGAGGTTGCTAAGCAAAGTCGAATCAGTGATCAGCAGCAAGGGGCAATGAGTACTGGACAGAGAGGCAGAGACAGTACTGAGAGACCAGCGCAGAGGCAGAGAGCAAGAAGCAGCAGCCAGAGCAGGCCACGCAAAGCCCAACAAAGACAGCGCAAAGCCCAGAGGGACTGCGTCATCCACGCAGAGCCCAGCAGAGACAGCGCAAAGCCCAGAAGGATTGCGTCATCCACGCAGAGAGCAGCTGAAGTGACGCAGAGGGTCCCAGACGCTGCGCAGTGCCTCAGACAACTGACGCAGAGGGGTTTGGGGCTAACGCAAAGAGCAGCTGGGCAAGCGCAGAGCTTCAGAGTCATTCGAGAGGGTTTCGTGGGACAGGTTTTCTGAATACCTGTTTCCAAATAGAGAGGTATTGTTGCCAGTTATTTTTCTCTGTCGGGTGAGCCAGTTTGGCACCCAATTGTACTCAAGGAAATACTGCATAATAATAAACCCTCAAAATAGTTGCACCAATTTTCCCGCATTGAGTTTTCCCGAGGACATTTGTCCAAAAACAACGGTGTCACTTGTGTGTTTGTTTTCTTTCAGCTGATGATCTGTAGATGTTGAGACTGTATTGTGTTTATTTCATTATTTATATGTTTTAAATAACTTGTTCGAATTTAACAAGTAGAAGAAATAAACCAGAAGCATACAAATTAAATTTCTAACAAATAGACTTGGAAATTTCAACAAGGAGGAGGACCCCACACGGAGAAACTTAGGAACTATATGCAGTTCGAATTATTTTTGGCAGTTAATGGAATGTGGGGGCCACCACATGCATAATTCGAATTTGGCCAAGGAGGACATTGGAGGGAATTCGAGCTAGTGGAAGGAGGGGCCCACAAGAAGCTAAGGGGGGCCAAGGTGATAAAAGAGGATGGAGCTCTCATTTTTCGGCATTTTGAATATTTGACAAACAAACTGGCTCTTGTATGCTCTGCTGCTTAGCGAGTCTACCAGTTGTTTAGCCACGAGTCTTCCGCAGGGAAGATTCAACCTCTAGTTTGGGGAACTATCCGTGTTCGCCCTAGGGAAGCTGTTCCACAGAGTTTGCAGCAGTGATTCAAAGCTCAACCAGCCACGCAGAGGAAGGGACTGCGTGTTTTTTGGGCAGCGCAGAGGTTGATTCAGCCAGCCAAGGGGCCACTAACTTGCTGGGAGTTTTCGGGAGCAAAGAAGATGGAGGATTGAGGGTATTTTATCAATGTTTTGCAGCCAGCCAGCCAGTACACGCAGCAGTATACATTTCTGGGCAGAGAGACTGCGCAGTGGCCTCCAACAGCAAATTTGTGGGGCTTGATTGAGCAGCCATCAGGGCCAAGGACCATCCGGGAAGTAAGGGATCAGATAGTACAGGGGAAAGCAGCATTTGAGGGGTGTTTCCAAGTGGATTTGCAGGATTTTTCCTGCAAATCGAATTTGGCAACAGTAGCCGGAGAGCAACTCCCAAGAGGCCGAAAATCCAAAGTCAAAATCAGAGAAATTCCCTTCTGGGTCTTTCTGGGTTTTGTCCAAGGAATCTAAGGCTGAAAGGGCAGAGTTTTCTGCGCAATTTTTGGGCACTTTCTAGCAAGCCGAAGTCAACAGATCAGCATTTCACTGGGATAGCGCAATGCATAGTAGAGAAGCAGTTGAGCAGCCATCTTTCCAGCTATTCTACCACCTGGGTTTGGTCCAGCTTGTCCTTGAGACAAGCCCAAGTACACTACTCCATTTATATATTGTACTTATGCTCTCATATTTCATAATATATGGCTCAGCAGTTCCAGAATTACAGTGTCTCATGGGTGTTTGCTAAATGTTTTTAATTTTCCACTATTGCACTATTTGTTTAATTGGATTATCACTTAATTTCTTGTTTAGGAACATTACACCTCTTTTACAAGAGGGCATGTAAGCTCCAGGCAGTATTTGGGTGCATCATCAAGAGATGGGATAACATAGTTCGTTGTGTGATCTGGCAGGAGCGGGGAGGTTTAGCATGGTGTCCATTTGTTGATTGCATATAGGGATTAGAGGAGAGGCACAGATGGCCTCCAACAGTTATCAAAACTATGTAGCAGTCAGCAGAGATTGGGAGTTGTGAACTTCCAATATGGCTAATGGATCTAGGGACCCAGTTGGTTGTTAGATCACTCCACTACTCGATGAGCAAAGATATGATAGTGATTGATCTAGTTGATTTCAGGTTTTACACGTGGAGGGTTGTGGAGGCCTTCACCAGGTGGCGATGCAAATTTTCCTTGTTGTTCATGATCGAGTCTAGCTATAGACCGATAGACTCTAACCTCGCTGAGATGCCTTGGCAGGATGTGCTTCATGGTTGTGGGTTCGGACCTTACAAATATTTTGGCATGTGGTTCTAGGTAAGGAGGATTCAGTATGAGCACAATGGGTAGTTATTTATGACAGAGTGGTGCAACGACAACATGGCAATCTCTTTTTGAGATTAGCATGGGACCCTGGCATTACTGGATTTGGCAGTTTAGCTACCATTATGGATGAGTTGGTTTTTACAGGGGAAGATCACTCAAATCTTCCATTGGACCTCAGTTTCACGGAGAGCGTTTCACTTCTCAGTGATTTGTTGATATTCTTGAGCACCTCACTAGTATGACAATGTGATCAACAGGAGGAGGTTGTGATCAGTGAGAGGAGGATGTGATCAACAGGAGGAGGTTGTGATCAACAGGAGGAGGTCATGGTTAGTTCATGTGGAGGAGGACCCTTCTCAGCAGGAGTTGGATTGTACCTTCAAGAGTTCACTCTTGAGGTACATGAGAGTGGTTTTCCGATAGAGAAACTCCTTAAGGAAATGACCGGGATTTTGCATTTTCGAGATGCTCTACTTATTCACAGTGTGAAGTGGACCTCTGGTGTTTATGCCTTGTTAGGGAGTGAGTGGAGCGAGGAATGCTTCACAATGATTAGGATGGTTTAGGACCCCAGTATGAGATCCATTCGTGATGGGGTAGTACAGTGGTCTAGAGTGGCGCAGTGGCACATTTGGGACCCTGGTATTAGTTTGGATTAGCTTGTGGAGCGACAACATGTGATGACATTGCTTGAGGACAAGCAATTTTGGGGAGGGGAGACTGTAATGTCCCCAATTTTTGGATTACCTTATGGTGAGATTAGGAGGGATTTCCAGAGCTTATGTCAGCCAAGTCACAGGAGCAGGATTACATTATTGATGGGCATGGAGGGTTTTGAGGATTTTTATGGGGGTCGACTAAGATCGCTTGCCATTTTTCATCATCGGGATCAATTTTGCATAGTTTGATCTTGGTTCCATTGCATTCTAACGATTTCCCTAAAACGGAATGATTAACGGGCATATTTTAATTAATTATGTTTAAGGTGTTGTTTTGGGTTGATACTTGGATAAACACTTTAGTGTAATAGCTCGTTGGAATCGGGGCGAAAAGATCTAAAAAACAAAATGATGAAAAGGGGCTTCGAGAGGCCAGGGCGATCATGGTGGCAGTTTAAGCATTTTTTGTTGATAAAAGTGACTTTAATTAGTAATAAAAAGTCACTTATTAAATAAAAGGTGAAAAAGTGTTTTTACATAAGGGGTAAATAAAAGGGGACAAAAGTCACCTGGAAAATAGGAGGAAAATGCACTAAGTGGATTATTAATAAAATAATAAAGGGAAATTTTTAGAATATTGGAGAAGACTCGGCAAATTCTTATGAAAGGGGAGAGAGCCATTTTCTCATTCTTTCTGGTTTATGATTATTTCTTGTTGATTGATTGGGAGTGTTGATGCCGCCTAGCACACAAACCTTTAAGTTAGTGTGAGAAAAGTCCTTCACCCCACAAGGTGTGGCTTGGTGGCAAACCTAAGAGATGGGGCTATCACCTATTCCCAACTCTCTTTGTTAAAGTTCTCTCCTAGGTAAGCTAAGGGGGGTGGTCTCTAATGAAAAACTAGATGAAATAATGTAAGTTCCTAGGAGATCCTAAGTCAAAGAGAGTACTTCAAAACTATGAGCAAGCTTAATGAATATGATGAGCAATACAAGATATGGGTTCAATAATCAAAGAAGGATATTTTCAATGATCATCAACACATAATTTCAAAAGATAAACATGTAAAACCAGTACCTTATGATTGCTTCAATAATAGTAAAGACTTGCTCAAAAATAAATACTCAAAATGAGACACCAAGTAGTCCTGCAAAACAAATCAATGTTAGATAAATAGATATCAATTTTGCAAGATATAAATTGCATTTCAAATAAATGCTTTAAGCAAAGAGACTATCATTCATGATCATAAGCATGTAAAGTAGCAATTTAAACGACTATGACTTGCAAAATGAGACTTAAAATGAACCAAAGCTTTACTTGCAAAAGAAAGATATTATACTTGCTCAAAGAGATACTTCAACAATAAAAATGATAACTTCAATGGATATTCACCATAACAAGTACATGAGATAAGTTTGCAAGTGAAAATGCTCTAAAAGAGTAAATGAGTTAGAAATATGTGCACTTGGTTAAGGTGAGATGCAATTATCTTGGTAAGTTTTAGACTAAATGCCTTTTCTAGGTGAAAAGTTCTCCTTTCAACTTCTTACGAAAGGGTAAAGATTGGGGTGACTGAAAAGAAGAAGTCCTTGAGGAAGCTCTTGTCTTCGTTAACGATACCCTTCCCCTAATCCTTACAAGCCATGTGTGTCTTCATTCCTACAAGGGGACAATGTCACCTTCATAATTGTAGGGTCACACACTTTACCTTACTTTGTAGCAATTGGAAGAAATTTCAAAGAAAATCTTGGCCCTATTATTTCTATTCAACCGAGCTTATGCTTGGAGGTAAATTTTAGGGATGCAAGGTCTAAAACTAGAATGCCTAGATGCTTGAATGTTACTTAGTGCTTGCAAAAGGAAAATGCCTCAAAGTAAATGGATAAATTGCTCACAATAAGATTGCATCAATGACTTAAGATATTACTCACAAGATTATACAAATTTATAAAGTAGATGACATGTAAACATAAGCTTCATAAGTGAATAAGATTGCAAATTTGCTCCAAATAAATGCTTAGCAAAGGATGTGTCAATAAACAATAAACTTAAGCATAAATTGACAAATGAAATATGTAGCAATTGAAATGAAATGAAGCCAAGAGTACAATGTTTTCTTGTAAAGTGAGCAAAATGATTTAAAATATATGAGCAAAGCAACAAGTGAGCTTATAGTGAGGCAATGCATTCCAAAGAAGCAAAATGTTAAGCAAATGAGTTAAACTTGCCGCGTAAATTTAGTGTACTTGCATTAAATCAAATATTTACATGAAATGTAAGACAAAGCAAGTTAAAACTGAAATTGGATGAAAATGTTATGTGAGTTAGATTAGTAAACCACAAAAGAACATGTAAATGAACTAAGAAAGAAAACTAGGGAAATGAGATGCAAGTCAATCCACCCACAAAAGTCCTCTCTCTAAATGAGGAGGAGGGATGCCATGGGTAAAATCCTAAGCTCCCAAAAGAAAATTTGGAGCTTTTATTAAATGTTACGATAAGGAGAAATCCTTTTAGAAGGCTGCCCAAAAGATGAAGGAGAAACTTTCACAAAATAAAAGCTTTAGAAGCTAGAATCTCCTTCCAAACTTAGGAACTACAATGGCCAATAGGATTTTCTCAAATTCTGAAAATTACAACGAACAAATCAAGCCCCCAAAGATCCCCAGGCTAGCTAATTTGCAGCTGCCCTCTAATGCTCACGGCCTCCTTGAAATTGATCTCCAAATGTGTGAGAGGTCCTGCAAACACTAGTTAGAAGTTTCCAAAATTTCTCCTCAAGACTCTTGTTGCCAAAAAACTCCAACTATGGGTTGCAAAACAAAGAGATTGTTAGTGGAGAGAGCATGCAAAGGAAACAAAATATAGTACATACTAATATACAAGAAACCAAACCAAGTGATGGGAGTGAACCCCCATACTTGTTTAGCTTAGAAAATTTGCTCTTAAATAGCTTATGTAATCTTGAAAGCTCTAGATCAAAAGAAGCATGTAATTCAAATTTGTAAATGATTCAAGTAGGTAATGGGAAAGGAAAAATCCCCTCTTGCTCCTCTTTGGATGAAAGCTTTGAAGTGAAAATTTGATGGGTTTTAAGAAACCTTAAATTTGGGGGTGAGTTGATCTATGTGGAACTTCTCCCACGCCCAAATGGATTCCTACACACAATTCAAATAGATTTTTCCCTACACACTTGAAACAAAGATTAGCTTGCAAAAGCATTAAAACAACACGATGGGTGAAATAGACCAAATATTCTTCCAAAAATAAATTGGCAAGTTCACTCCTAGAATACTACTCTAAATTAAAGATATGTGCAAGCTATATGTGCAAGATAGCTTGCACATATCAATCCAAAATAGATGGAAAATATAAGCTAACAACATTCAAATATGCAAGAAAATTGAAGCATAACAACAATAGCATGGAAGGAAATCCCTCAAAGTGCCAAGAAAACACCACCAAAATTGTCTCAAGGTCTTTATTAGCAAATTGCAAGTACAAAATCGCAGTGTTTCCTCAAGCCCAATAGCTCATAACATGAATACCAAATGAGAGCCCAAAGTTTAGTTAAATAGAGAAACTGGAGAAGATCTCAATGTAAACCCCAATTCCAAGAGGAGAATGATGGAAATCTCAAGGAAAATTCGAATTTGGAAAGACTGGAGCTTTCAGCCATGTGTAGAAGTTGTTTTCTGAGATGTGGCAGCGTTTTCTTCTTCCCTGTAGTGCCAAATTCGAATTTCCCCTTTCTGGTTGCCATGTGTGGATGAATGTGGGTGAGAAGGGAAGCATTTCCCACTAATTTCTCAACCAGATTATAGTGGATAGACACATCTGCAAGTTGAACTCAAACTGCCCTGCGTGGATCTCAAATTTGTTATGCGTGTAGCTGCTCTCAAGCTGAGCGTAGATGTTGTTGAAGGGGCCAACGTACAAGTGGAGACAATGAGACTATAGTGGGAACATAATCTCAAGTTAAATATTTTCCCAAATCTGCATTAATCTTCAAGGAAGTCAAGCTGCTATTTTGGTAAGACGTGACCCAATCTGGCCCACATAACTAATTTCCCATGTGGTTTAATTCTTGGATCATGTGGGTGTCAAATCATCTCACACAATTGTCATTTAACTTGACTCTTTGACTTCAGTGCTTTTCCATGTCATTTCCACCTCAATTGGCATGTGGGTATTTTCATTTTCTCCATTTTTTTTTATTTTCATGGTTATTTATTTCTCATTTTCCCACCTAACTTAGGAAAAAGTGGAGTTTTTGGGGGTAAAAGTGATTTTTCACCCCCTCAAAGTGTGTCTTAGTAGAAAGTTGATGAGGAAAAGTGTAATTTTGAACACACATACCCCATACAACTGCTATAGACATCACTTATTACATTTTACAATCATAATTTATTAAAATTTATGTCCAGTGGGAAATTTTAAAAATTAAAAAATTGACCCCTAGACCTAATCAAATTCCGCAAAATTTACGAGTGATCTAGTATGGTAATATACAATGACTCTAGATACTAAGACTCACCCAAGGCCTTGCCATCAAGCCACACTCCGGCTTTGGGATTATGTTATGCTTGGAAGAAAAAACTCAATTAATTATTAAGTCCTCGAAAGTACCTAATAATTAACCAAGTAAAAAAAATCTCTCAGAGTAAACTCACTTGATGACAACGTCCCAAGTTACCTAGGCCTGTTACATGACTCAATTCATCACACTAGCATCACTTTACATCATCCCCGCAAAGCTTACAGAATCTGAGTACAACATAGAAGAAGATGAGAAGAAAAAAGTTAAAAAACTCTGATGATAGATGAACTCTAATGGTACATGAAACCTCTAATATATCTTCGGGCATGGAGTCTTCAAAAATAAATTCAAGTACACTCAGTGGTCAACAAGGAGCTCCAACGAGTTTCTCTCGAGAGTTTTAGTCGAGACTCCCACACTAGTGTCAGTGGACATTATTGCCACCCTAGCTAGTACTCACCAATTTGGGAGACATTTCTTTAGTGGGACAAATTGGTTATTATTGTCGAGTTGGAAATTGGATCGTTGAAGACATTTGTTGGAGCTGAAGGTTATTGGTTGAGATCGAGTTGATTGGAGGGTTGAATTTATATATTGGGGCTGAGTTTATTTGTCGGAGCCCAATGTATTTGTTGGGGCTGAATTTATATACTGGGGTTGAGTTTATTTGTCAGAGCACAGTTTATTTGTCAAAGCGCTTTATTTGTTAGGACTGAGATTATTTGTCGAAGATCTTTATTTGTTGGGGCTGAGATTATTTGTCGGAGATCTTATTTGCTAGGGCCGAGATCATTTGCCAGAGCTGAGCTTATTTGTTGAGGCCAAATTCATCATTATAGGAGGGTCGAGTTGCTGACTATAGGAGTGTCACATTAATTGAGTTATTTGTTGTTGTGGTATTACGGGTTCTCAGATTAATATTCTCCATTTAAATATCTTGATCAAATTAATAAAAGTCATGTTGTGCCTAAAAATATTTTTGTTGTAAGTGTTTATTTGTTTTGCATACAAAGTGTTCGAAGAAAAGCTTGCACACAAAGTGTTTGTCAAAAGTCCTTAAAGAGAAAATTTAATATTTTTGCAAATTGTGCTAGCATATTTCAAATACAGGATATTACAAAATCGACATTGTGATCTAGAGGGACATTTATAAGAGCTTCACACAAGTTCTTTGGACTAGGTCATTTACGGCTTTAAGCCTCTAAATCCCAAGCACTTCCTCCAAATTACTTATAGCCTTAGTGTTCAATTGTGTTATCTTCGGTTCCATCTATTTCATAGGCCTTGCTTCCCACTTGCCCAATTGCAGATGTGCTCCCACCCACTGTGAGTTGAGATAGCTTACCATCTTCCCATAGTAAAATAGATATGCAGTCTCTATTCTTTGGGCAATGTTGAGACAAAGAAACATTTCATATTTCAATGTACCTTCTATTACAAGGTCAAAGGGAGATTATGTTGTCTCTACATGGATCCCAACCAAACCTCGTCAACTTTTATCAAAGCATGTCCTTATACAAAGAGGCGTGTTCTCTTAAGACAACACTTACTCTAGGGATCATCTTCCATTGTTTCATGGATTAACTCCTTTCCTTGAATCTTAGGGATGACAAGAGGAGAAGGGGTGTGGGGCAAAGCATCCTCACACCCCTTAAGAGAACATGCATAGAGTAAGAGTTGTCTTAACAAAACATGCCTTACGAGAACTTTCATCGAAGCATGGCCTTATACAAAGGGTCGTGTTCTCTTAAGACAACACTTACTCTAGGGATCATCTTCCATTGTTTCATGGATTAACTCCTTTCCTTGAATCTTAGGGATGACAAGAGGGAAAGGGGTGTGGGGCAAAGCATCCCTCCAACGCTCAATTAGTCATTGCTAAAGACATTTGTTGAAATCTGGGCAGCTTTGGGATGAATTTCCCCCCAATAGTAATCCAGTTTCCCCAAAAAGAAACCACCTTTGCCCAAAGAAAAAATTAAATTAAAATTACATGTGCAAGTCGGCTTGTCACCTTATCATTATTGTTGGGCAAATCCTCAAGTCAGCTCAAGTAATTATGTGGCAAACAAATAGATGAGAAAATAAGTTATTCAAGTCGGCTCCATATTATTAGAAATAATATTATAATTATGGCACAAATCCAGGTTGTCTCCACTATTGGTGGCACCCTTTCACCCAATCAAATGCCTATATATTAGACCACCTTGTGGCTCATTCAAAATCACATCAAGTGCATCCCATCAAAGGTCAAAAGACTTGTGAAGTAGCCACAGGCTTGAGAGGCCTAGCCGAAGTGGAGAGAAGAAGGCTTTGGTATCTTTTCTCGTGACTCGTCTTGGATGAGAAATAGAAAATAGAACAATTATACAAATGCACAACGAAAGACAGCCAAGAGATAAGAGACACAATATTTGGTCAATGACTAAGGAAAAACCCCACAAGGGGGAAAACCCTTTGCAAATCTTCTTCTATTAGATTGTCTTCAAATGTTCAGCAGAGAGAGTACATCATCCAAGAGTCAAATTCAAGCTTTGACTAGCCAATATCCAAAACCAATATCCAATATCCAATCAATCTTATGTCAAATCAATATACCAATGTCAAAATGATGAGGAAGAGTCAAATCTGGTCAACTGTTAAATTTGCAAAAAGTCAACAACAGTTGATTGCCCTAACTAGTCAATTCAACAGCAGTCAAATCTGCTCCAATTTAATTCCGTCAAAGCCCACTCAATGCGGCCTCTTTTGTTGGTTAAAGATCAATCAAAACTAGTGTGGAAAAAGTCGCCAAAAAGTCGGGATTAAATCCCAAAAATCCAATTTTTTCAACAAAACGATTAAATCGAACGACTTTTTACAGACTTTTTCACTGCCGAAAAAATCGCGATTTAATCAAATTAATCCCAATTTTGTTTAAATAATCTTCGGCAAAATCACATAATCAATCGTTTGTCGACGCGTTTCGAACCAACAAGTGTGGTTCATCGTCAGGACAAGATGAAGATCGAATCAGGCTTAGCTCGATTAAATAGGGTGTGCAGAGACTCCAACGGCTATAGGATAATAGCCGTTGGAGTCTCTGCACACCCTATTTAATCGAGCTAAGCCTGATTCGATCTTCATCTTGTCCTGACGATGAACCACACTTGTTGGTTCGAAACGCGTCGACAAACGATTGATTATGTGATTTTGCCGAAGATTATTTAAACAAGTTATGGATCACAGAAGTCTAAATTCCTTAATAATCCCAATTTTATTGGGAGTCAACCGAAAAAGTCGGCCATCTCTCCCAGTCACAAATAAGAGGCCGAAAAAAAACATATTTGTTTGTTGTTTTTGCTCCCATTCGTCCCTGTGGAGAGAGTAGTTGTTTGCCATTGCCCAAGAGGAGGAGATTTGCTAGTTTTGTGGTGGGGATTTGGAGGTTTGTCCACTGCTCAACATGAGAGATTCAAAGTGTCAAATTGTTGCTGCCAGGTATGTATTTTAATTTCTCTCTATCTTTTTTACACAAATGGCTTCTTAAATCTTTCTATAATTCTATTAGTTTGTTTATATCTTATTTTTGCCTAGAATTTTGAAAGGGAAACATTGTTTAGAATCTAGATTGAAGCAAAACTTCAACTTTCAAGAATAAAATGACAAAAACTCAAACGCTTGTTTACTGAATCTGAGTGTTTTCAAGTGACTAAGAAGAGGCATTTAAAATCTAAAATCAACAATTGCGTTTGTGTTTGCTTCTTATGTGATGGGAAATTTTTAATTTTTTTCAAAAAAAATTGTGCCTAGGTTCAAATTCAAGTTCAAAGTTTAAAACAAAATGCCAAGGCTTTTGGACGCTATGTGGGAATATGGTGAACCTGATACTATACCCGAATCTGGGGGGATCAATAGAATGTATTTGACTTGCAAGTTGTGTGGCAAGCATATGTCAAGAGGTATCAACAGATTAAAATTCCATTTGGGGCAAATTCCGGGGCAAAATGTTGACCTTTGCCCAAATACATCTCCAGAAATCATCCGACGGGCCATTCAATCGTTGATGGATAAAGAGGAGGGAAAAGACACCAGGGCAACACTAAAAATCCAACTTGTAGGGGCCTCAAGAGTGGGGAAAGTGAGAGTGGTAGTGCTTCTTCAACATCACCTTCCACACCCATATGTCCCAACCCCTCAGCTTTCTCATCTTTTTTTGTTCCTAGAACCACACCTGGTGCACAACCTAGCATCAAATCGGCACTTAAAAAAAAGGAAAAGGCAAAAGCTGACAGGTTGGTCAGTAAGTGTCTTCTATGAAGTGATGTTCCTTTCAACATTGCCAACACAAACCCATTCTACCAACCTATGTTTAATGTTGTTGTTGTCGTTGGCCCAGCATACAAAGCCCCCACCTTTGCAGAATTTAGAGGGCCTCTTCTTCAAGATGAAAACACTGATTGCACTTCTAGATTGGAGGAGTTTAGGGCATCATGGGAACACACTGGATGCACAGTCATGTCAGATGGTTGGACTGACCAGAAGGGTAAGACCCTTCTTAACTTCTTGGTTAGTTGTCCCAAGAGGACAATATTTATGAAATTTGTTGATGCATCTGCACACATTAAAGATACACGTTTATTATGTGAGTTGTTGGACCTATTCATTCAAAAATTAGGCCCGAGCAATGTTGTCCAAGTCATAACGGACAATGCTACAAATTATGTTGCAGCTGGCAAGTTGCTTATGCAGAGGTATCCTAACTTGTTTTGGACACCTTGTTCTGCTCATTGCAGTGACTTGATGTTGGAGGATATAGGTAAGGTTCCTATTGTGAGGGATATTGTTGAATCATCCAAGAGCATAACAAAATTTATATATAATCATACATCTGTGCTTAACTTGATGAGAAAAATCACCAAAACCAAAAAGTTGGTGCATCCTGTCGTTACACAATTTGCCGCTACTTTCATATCTCTTCAGTCTCTGTTGAATTCTATGTGGGATGTGAAGAGCATGTTTCTTTCACCGGATTGGCATGCTTTATCTATTAGCCGCAAACCAGAGCGAGAGGGCATATGCAGACTAGTTTAATAGGATCAGAGCTTTTGGGCAGGAGTAGAGGAGGTGTGTGCCATTTCAGAACCTTTAGTAAGGGTTCTTCGGTTGGTTGATGGAGACAAGCCCGCAATGGGCTACTTGTATGAGGCCATGGATAGGGCCAAAGAAGTCATTCGTGCTTATTATGAAGATAAGGGAGACGAGGGGTTAGAGAAACAACAAGTCATATGGAGAGTGATTGATGAGCGATGAAACAATACCCTGCATCACCCCATTCATGCTACAGGTATCTACCTCAACCCGCATTTTCTTACGCCTATGGTTTCAGATTTGACGTCGAGGTGATGGATGGATTCTTCATTTGTGTTGAGAGGATAGTGGCATCTAAGCAAGAACGTGAAGATATTTCTAAAGAAATGGAGGTATATAGGATGGGAGGTGGCACATTTGGTTTTACCATGGCTATTAAGAATAGGACGACCAAAATGCCAGGTAAGCTTCAGTTTGTTTCAAACTTTCAAGTTTAGAATTTCAATGTTTTTTTTTTATGTTTCTCATTTTTCTTTTAACTTGTAAATGCTTGGTGGACAAGCTATGGTGGTAGAGTACCCCATCTCCAAAAGCTTGTCATTCGAGTGCTCAGCCAAACATGCAGTTCCTCTAGGTGTGAGCGCAAATGGAGTGTATTTGAAAAAATACATAGCAAAAAGCGCAACAGGTAAAAAAAATTCAAATTAAATTTTTTGAATGCATTTGATTATTTTTAATATTTAAATTTTCTAAGTACTAATTTGCAATCTATGACCCTAATACAGATTGGAGTCCCAATGCCTCAATGACACAGTGTATGTCTACTACAATCTTCAATTGTGGGTAAGACAACTTCAGAAACCTCCTGATGTGGAAGCCATCTCATTGGACAATATTGATACCATTGTTGCATGGAGGGTCGAGACTGAGAGGCCGACCATGGACTCGATCCCAGATTGGTTAGATGTGGATCCAGAGGAGGTAGCAGTTGCAAGGGAGGGAGAGCTAGAGGTAGAGGAGGAGGAGCAACATCAGGTTCAAGAGGCAAAGATGGATGAGGATAATGAGGAGGAGGTAACACCATCTAGGATGGGCAGCAGTAGCATAGGACAGCGGCCACCTCTTTTATCGACTTCTAGAGGACAACTGACTCCATTTGTATTTCTAGGGGTTGGGCCTTCTTCCTCTAGAGGAAAAGGCAACGCCATTCCCTATTCCGATAAAAGGGCCAGAGGATCTCAATGACTAATTACTTTATGACATGTAGGTGACTCATGATATACATTTATTATATTTTTTGTTGATATTTTGATTCTTGAGGGTTGAGACTCAGACAAGACTCAAGATTTAGGAGTTGATTCACTATTTTGATATGTGATGTAGCACTAGACTTCATATACATATTATATATTAGCTTTCTTTACATGTTTATGTGGAAATGCATTTATTTGATGTTGTGGATACTCTAGATGCTAAAAAAAATAAAAATAAAAATGAATATTTTTGTGTTTTTTAAATTTTGCCTACTTTTTCAAAAAACTCCTAACTTTAACGAGTTCTTCAACTTTTGGACCCTTACCAATTTAATCCTGACTTCAACTTTTTCCACATTGGTCAAAACAACTCTAAAAACTTCAGTCAAACTTGGTCAATGGAGAGAGAAAACGTGCAGCTTTATTCTGCGGCCAACAGCAGTCAAACTCCTCAAAATGCCTCGGTCTTAGTGCCCAAAAAACGGCCTGATGGGATAGGCCTTCTCCAATAAAATCGGAGTCTAAAGGCTCTTTTTTACCCTTGGTCAATGCTAGTCAAACTTCAATTGTAGAAAAGTCAACACAAGTCAAAGTGGTCTAGCCACTTCAGAATTTTGTCCTTCCTTCCTTACTGAATTCGGCCTCCTTAATCAGATCCAAAACCTAAGAAAAACAAGCCAAACCAAATGCCCAATCATCAAAAGTCAAAGATGCCAAAGAGAGAAGTCAAAGATGCCTCCAAATCCTCGCACGTGTGAAGAAGAATAGGTTGGTTTAGACCTGTACAAACAAACCAATGAAGGAGAGAGTAGAAATGATTGTGTTGATGATGTGCAAATGAGGCATGAGGTCACTTGTATTTATATGCAACTTGAGGGGTGCCATCTTGTCCTTGAGAGGTGCCATTTGACCCAAGGTTGACCTTGACAATTTTGTACTTATGGGCTTGACCTCAAAAATCCACTTTCCCTTATTCGAATTGAGTGCTTCAAAAGTCAATTTTGGTCTTGTCGAAAAGAGGAATTTAATGCAATGGTTGGAATTTGTCACTGAGCTGCCAAATTAAAACTCCCTCTCAGCTTGGGAGAAATTCCAACCGAATCATGTGATCGTCATATGTATCTCGTCATCATGTCATGTACATCTCTGCTCATCTCTGCTTATCTCTTCTCATCTCATGTTGAACATTCTTGAATCTAAAGAAGAAGAAATGTTGTAGTGGAGCTCCAGCTACCACCTTGACTGTTAAAATTGGAAACTAGGGTCAAACTCCATGTGGATCACCTTATTTATGGCTTCTGAGATTTTTCCTAGATTCTTTTCATCGAGAGGCATAGGATTGATCTAAAGATCATCTAACTCCGATAAGTATTTATGGAGATATGAATTTATTTTGATTATGGACAAATTGTCAAGGTCGGCCAACAAACTTATGTAGGCTCAGAAGCCCAACAGTCACGTCTATTCAACCTCAACGTTTGCATATAAATACAAGGAGCATTCTCCTCATTTGGACAATTCAATTCACTCATCTTCTCTCTCTCTCTCCTATGCATAAAAGGAGCCTCTCTCTCTCACATGTGTGGCTAAAAGGAAGACGTCCTAGGGCAAGGAAGATGCAGAAAGAATGACGCTAGGGCAGCTGCTCATCTCTTTGACTAGTGTTGACCTTCCAGAAGTGCGGATTGGGTGTGGTTGCCTCTCCTAGGCAGGCCACAGTTTTTGGCACGAAAACCAAGGTGATCTGACCTCTGGTTTGACTGGTGTTGACTGCCCTAGTTTAGGGCTGCAGTTGACTTTAGAAATCTGCAAATTGACTGTACTTTTGGGGCTGTTCAAGGGCTGTTTCTTCACGTTGTTTAAGGACAAGTTGATCGGAAATTGACCAAGCATTTTAGAGGTCAATTTCAGCTAGTTTGACCAAGTTTGACTTTGTTGATCTAGGATTTGTCGCGGCTGATATAAAATTACAGAATTCAGATTTTGTACTATTTCTCCCTACTGAACTATTGAAAATAAGAGAAGATTTCATCAAAGGGGTTTCCCCGCATTAGGGTTTGTCCCTAGCTAGCCGCCACATCGTGTCTCTTGTCTTGGCTTGTTTTCTGTTGATCATTTAATGTTCTATCTGCACTTTACTTAATGTATATGTGATTGTTAATCTGTGGCTAATAAGAAGAAAAATAAGTAAACTACTCTAAGCATAGAACATACCCTAATTTAACATGGTATCAAAGGTGAGGTGAAGACAAAGCCTAAGCAAAAGCAAGAGCAAGAGCAATCACTGAAGAGAAGGTTGGCAAGGCTATCTTAAAGAAATCATGGGGTCCTCAACACACTTCCATGCTGAAAATAAACTTCGTGAGAAGTCTGACTATCACGGATGGAAGATGTCTCTCGATCTAACATTAGAAGAGCAGGAAGTGTTGGACCATGTGAGAGGCGGGATTGTTGAGCCTCCATCAAATGCATCCGCTACTGCTAGGAACAAATGGACCAAGGGAGAAGTCAAAGCAAGGAAGATCATCCAGGACTCTATCGACAAGCGCTTGGTGGCCTATGTTTCCGAGCTGAACACCTCCAAGGAAATCTACGATAGACTGGTGAGTTTATTTAAAGTTAATGATGCAAATCAAGTCTTGTTTCTTAGAAATAAGCTAAAGGAAATTAAGAAGGGCAAAGATGAGAGTATGCAAGCATATTTCTTAAGAATCACCGAGATCAAGAACGATCTCCTATCTATTGGGGAAGTAATTCCTGACAGGGAAATGACACTCACAACTCTTGGAGGACTGCCATCTGAATGGTATATAATCAGAACTACTCTTCTCAACAATAACGTAATTGCTGGATTTGAGGAATTAATGGCTAGATGCATTCAAGAAGAAACGAGGATGGAAGAGCAAGAAATGCCCATACTTAAAGGTCATCCCTCTGCCTTTTCTTCTCATACTAAAAGAAGAAACAATTCCGGGGCTAAATTCAAAGGAAAGGCTAGACCAAAGGGTGGAAGAAAAGGACAATGTTACAATTGCAATAAAACGGGTCACTGTGCAAGGGAGTGCCCTGATAAAAGGGACTCACACCAGGACGATGATCAAAATCCCTCTCAAAGCAATCAAAGGAATGGCAGGGCAAATGGCAGAGGTAAAAGCAGTGTCGGAAATCAAGGAAGAGGACAACCATTCAAGAAGGCAAGAAATTCCACGTATGGATCTAACACTGTTAACAATAAGCAAGATGAATATTATCTACCAGCAGCTCTATCTACTACTGCTCCCCTGGACTCGCTAGGAAATTGGCTTATTGATAGTGGTGCCTCAAGGCACTTCACTGGTTACAAAGAAGCTCTCTATAATCTGACAGAGAAGGAAACCAACCTGGAAATTGTTCTTGGAGATAATTCAAAATATCCCGTGAAAAGCGTAGGAAATGTCACTCTTCAATTGAATCAGGGTACCTGATCTCAAAAAGAACCTGGTGTCCATTTCGGCAATGGAAGACAAAGGCTACAAGGTGGCCTTCAGTGATGGCAAGGTATGTGTATGGAAAAAGAACTTTAAAGATGCTTTTACTCTTGGATTTCGAGTTGATTCATTATATCAAGTCGAAGGAAGTCTGTTGGGTGTCATGTCTTGTAACACATCTCTTCAGTCCGAACTATGGCATCGGAGGTTTGCTCACCTTCATTATAAAGCTCTACCCGATGTAAGAAAAATGGTGACTGGGATGCCCGAGTTCAAATTAGAGCAAGAAGGTGTATGTCCAAGATGTGCAGAAGGAAAGCTCAAAAGGGGACCATTCCCCTCAAGCCAAAGCAAGACCTCTGATATATTACAGTTGGTTCACTCAGACATATCTGGTATGATGCCTGTGAACTCCTTGGGAGGATATTTATATTACCTCACTTTTACAGATGATTATTCTCGCAAGACTTGGATATACTTCTTGAAAAAAAGGATGAAGTGTTCTCCTGGTTTCGGCACTTCAAAGCCTTGATTGAGAATCAAACCGAAAAGAAGATCAAGATCTTAAGGACCGATAATGGGACTGAATATGAATCCAATGAGTTTCATGACTTTTGCAAAGAGGCTGGCATTGAGAGGGAGATTACTATACCATATACTCCTGAGCAAAATGGTGTGGCGGAAAGGAAGAATCGTACAATTGTGGCAGTTGTCTGTGCTATGCTCCATGATCAAAGACTTTTGAAGTTTCTATGGGCTGAAGTTGCAAATATCGTCGTATATGTACAAAACCGATGCCCTCATCAAGCATTAGGTTCCAAGACTCCCGAAGAAATGTTCACCGGTAAGAAACCTGACGTATCTCATTTTAGAATTTTTGGAAGCCCTGTATATTTTCATGTGCCTAAAGAAAAAAGGAATAAATTGGGTGCATCTGGAAAGAAAGGAATCTTCGTGGGCTATAGCGAAAATACTAAGGGCTATAGAATCTATGTAGCTGGTCAAAGGAAGTCGAGATTAGTCATGATGTCACCTTTGACGAAGATATGGCTCTTAGCAAGGTAGACAATCTTCCTACTTTAAGGGGATCTAAAGAAGCTGACACCGGGGAACCGAAGGAAAAGGAAGATGAGACGATGCCCGATGTGGAAGAACCTATGGATCCTATTGATCCTCCTCCGCAAGAGCCTTCCTCTTCTAGGAAGAGGCCTTCATGGCTTAGGAGGACACTTGATGATGCTGAAGGACACATTGCACCCCGAGGAACCTTCCGTGAACGTAAGAAGTCGAACAGGTATCGGGGATACCTGACCATCATGAGCACGATCATCCAAAATGAGCCTTCGTCATTCACAAATGTCATAAAGCATCAAGTATGGAAGGATGCTATGACCGAGGAATATGAGTCCATTATGAAAAACGATGTTTGGGATGTGGTCCCCAGACCCCAGGACAAAGCAATTGTCACTTCAAAATGGCTTTACAAGATAAAACATGCAGTTGAAGGAAGTGCGGAAAAGTATAAGGCTCGTTTTGTCGCTCGTGGCTTCTCCCAGAAAGAAGGTATAGACTATGACGAGATATTTGCACCTGTTGCCCGATATACCACCATCCGCTCGACCATAGCCCTTGCTACTTCACAAGGATGGAACCTACATCAGATGGATGTCAAGACTGCATTCTTACATGGTTCGATCAAAGAGGAGGTCTATCTGGAGCAACCCGAAGGATTTGAGATTTATGATCGAGAATCTCATGTGTGCAGGTTGAAGAAGACCCTCTATGGGCTAAAGCAAGCACCCCAAGCATGGTATGAGAGGATCGATAGCTACTTGATGAAGCTGGGATTCACTAGGAGTGAAGCCAACCCTAACCTTTACTTTAAGGTTATAAATGACAAGCATCTCATACTAGTGCTATATGTTGACGACCTCTTTCTAACAGGTGCAGACCCTCTCATTCACGAATGTAAGAGGGAGATGGCTTCTGCATTCGAGATGAAAGACCTAGGACTTATGCACTATTTCCTAGGACTGGAAGTCTGGCAGAAACCAGGGGATATTTTCCTATCTCAAGGAAAATATGTGGTGAAGATATTGGAGAGATTCGACATGGTGGACTGCAAGCCCGTAACTACCCCAATGGAGCTTGACATCAAGAATTTAAGCGATTGTGTTGTCGGACCCGTTTTACGAAATGCTACCGAGTATCGTCAACTCGTCGGAGCATTAATGTTCTTGGTGAACTCTCGTTCGAATATATGCTTTGCAGTCAACACGTTGAGTCAACATATGGTTGACCCTCACCACTCACATTGGATTGGTGCCAAAAATCTGTTGAGATATCTTTGTGGCACAATCACTCATGGGTTGAGATACACTGCCGAAGATGTGAGACTACTTGGGTATACTGATGTTGATTGGGCAGGCAGTGTGATGCACCAAAAGAGCACTTCCGGGTGTTGTTTCTCTTTGGAATCTGCCTCGATATCCTGGATGAGCAGGAAGCAGAAGTCCGTGGCTTTGAGCACCATCGAGGCAGAGTACATCGCTGCTAGCATGGCCTCCTGTGAGGCAACCTAGTTGCGAAAGCTCTTCAGTGAGCTGTTTGGATTTACATTGGATACCACCGTGATTCTATGTGACAACCAGAGCAGAATCCATTTCTTAGAGAATCCCGTATTTCATGATCGCTCCAAGCATATTGATATCAGGTACCACTATATTCGAGATATGGTGCAGCGAGGAGCAATAAGGCTCCAACATATCTGTACAGATGAACAGGTCGCCGACATTTTGACAAAGCCCCTAAGAAAGGTCAAATTCCTAACTTTCTGAGAACGACTTGGTGTCATTCAGAGACCCTCTTATGAGGGTCGAGTATGATGTATTGAGCTCTGGGAGATCCAAGGGGGCACGGGGTACTTCTTGGAGCGACATGTGACCACAGGGCGACTCACCATCCCCTAGTGGTGCACTATGTACAGGGTAAAGGTTCAACCTTCCCCTGTGACACCCCGTGGTAACTGTGGAACAGGATGATTAGTTCTCCTGTGGGACAAGATGATTCGTTCTCCGTGGCGACTATGGAACAGGATGATTAGTTCTCCTGTAGGCCAGGGTGATTAGTTCTCCGTGGAATCCACTGGACAAGATGATTCGTTCTCCTATGGACGAGATGATTAGTTCTCTTGTCGGGGCATCCTACCCATGCAGTCTAGGACTCATGGGAAGTACCTCTCATCTGATCAATGAGCAGGGAAATGAGGATAGGGACCATAGTAGTACTATCGATGGACGCATCACTGTATCTACTGTACTCCCTATGCTAGGATGACCTCCATTGATCTGAGATCAGTGAGAGTGGTCCACACTTTGAGACTGACTTCGGGTCAGTGGAGGATGGTATGATACATCCTCGATCATTTCTTCTTCTTCATAGTTCGAGCAGAGCAGAGCAGAGTGGGGTCAAACTATACAGGACAGTGCATTTGATGGATGGATAGCGGCAACGGTCTGATGGATTGCAAATGAAGTTCTCCCTAGTTGAGAGGGAGTGTTAAAATTGGCAACTAGGGCCAAACTCCATGTGGATCACCTTATTTATGTCTTCTGATATTTTTCCTAGATTCCTCTCATCGAGAGGTGTAGGATTGATCTAAAGATCATCTGATTCCGATAAGTATTAATGGAGATATGAATTTATTTTGATTATGGACAAATTGTCAAGGTCGGCCAACAAACTTATGTAGGCTCAGAAGCCCAATAGTCACGTCTATTCAACCTCAACGTTTGCATATAAATACAAGGAGCATTCTCCTCATTTGGACAATTCAATTCACTCATCTTCTCTCTCTCTCCTACACATAAAAGGAGCCTCTCTCTCTCTCACACGTGTCACTGAAAGGAAGACGTCCTAGGGCAAGGAAGACACAAAAAGAAGGACGCTAGGGCAGCAAGTCATCTCTTTGACCAGCGTTGACCTTCCAGAAGTGCGGATTGGGTGTGGTTGCCTCTCCTAGGCAGGCTGCAATTTTTGGCACGAAAACCAAGGTGATCTGACCTCTGGTTTGACCGGTGTTGACTGCCCTAGTTTAGGGTTGCAGTTGACTTCAGAAATCTGCAAATTGACTGTACTTTTGGGCTGTTCAAGGGCTGTTTCTTCACGCTGTTCAAGGACAAGTTGACCAGAAATTGACCAAGCATTTTAGAGGTCAATTTCAGCTAGTTTGACCAAGTTTGACTTTGCTGATCTAGGGTTTGTTGTTGCTGATATAAAATTACAGAATTCAGATTTTGTACTATTTCTCTCTGTTCAACTATTGAAGATAAAAGAAGATTTGATCAAAGGGTTTCCCGGCATTGGGGTTTGTTCCTAGCTAGCCGCCACATCTTATGTCTCTTGTCTTGGCTTGTTTTCTGTTGATCATTTAATGTTCTATCTACACTTTACTTAATGTATATGTGATTGCTAATCTGTGGCTAATAAGAAGAAAAATAAGTAAACTACTCTAAGCATAGAACATACCATAATTTAACACTGACTCTATCACCATCGAGGAGACTCTGCTATCACCTGGAATCATCATCATCATCGAGGAGCCATAACTACCAACCAAAAGTAAAGACAATGGGCAAGATCAACCTACCCCAATGCGTAGGGATCACACTTTATCAAAGTCCCTGACAATAGGTGAAATCAACTTACCGGAGGTAAGGATCACACTCTACCCTATTGTCCCTGATCATCCATCTTAACCTTTGTTGTCGCACAGATTGTCACGACAACGCTCAGACCGGGGGCTGTCACCCTGATCCCCGATCTCTCCGTTTAAGCCTGTCTCCCGCGGCTAAGGGGGGTAGACCCTATAGGAAAATGGATGACCAACTGCGAATCAGTTGGTTTGGGAGACACGAAAAGAAACCAGCACAAAATAGATTTTATTAAATTAATAGACCAGTGCCTTATGGAGTTAATGTTTAAATGATTACTTACTAAATGCTGCAGAAATGTAAACCATGTAAAGCAATCATTTAAATTCAAATAACCCGAGCGAAGATTAACTTTTATCAAATGCGAGATAATCAACTTAATGATACTCCAGCAATTAAAATTTCGAAAAAGATATAGTGCGATACACAACCATGTAATTTTAAACGCTAACCAGATATCACATTCATGTAGCTAATCTTCAAAATGATCATTCAAGCATGCTAAATCACATAAAAATAATAAACATTTATTCCACATCAAAATTTTAGCCCCAGAAAAAAAGATAAAACGTGATAAATCCCTGAGCCAAGACTGAAAAATATTTCCAAAATATTTTTATGTTTTCGAATAAAACAAGTCTAGGCTAAATAAATGAAACTTTAAATATAAAGCCTAAACTATAGAACAAAAATAAAAAAAGGCCTAAAACTTTAAAATAACACTAACATCTAAAGGTAAAAATAAAAAAATCGAAATGCTTTTTACGTTTATTTTTTAATTATTTGAAACATGCTTTATATAAACAAAGTCTAACTCTAACCTATATATGAAATAGAACAAATTATATCTCTACGCATATATGAAACAGAACTAAACTATATCTCTGCACATATTACATTTACCATACACAAAAAAAAATTGAAATGGAAATTTCGTTTGTTGTTGCACCTGGACAGTTCAATAGCAGACGGCGGAAGACGCAGGGGCGGAAGATTCACGCTTGTCTTGCTGTTTGCAGGGTTTTGACGGCAGCAAGGGGCCACGTTTTTCTTTGTTTTTGTTTTGATGGCTTGCAGGTTAGGAAGAAGACGCAGGCAGAAAGGAGAATCGATGGGAGAAACTTCACGCAGGAGGCAGGAGGAACTCGTTTCTTTGTGCAGGTAGACAGGCGCGATCTGCTCAGCGTGGAAGCTTGGGCTTGCAGAGATGGGAAAATACAACAAAGAATAAAGTCGCGTGGATAGAGCGAATGGCACTGCGCGTGGGGGGTATGGAGAATGAAAAACGCGTGGAGGAGCTCGACGGGCAGAGGATTGAAGGGATGCACGCAGGGCGATAACAATGGCAACGTAGAGATGAGAGAAAGCGTAGAACGCAGGCCTGGCAGCTTGAACGAGTTTGGGAAAGAGCAAGGTGAAACGAAATGTGACAGTGTATAGCTGGACGACGGCTGAAGGAAATCGATGCAAGGTTATGGTGGCAGCGTGGAGCGTTTGCGTGGAATGGGAGCAGTGTAATAATTTTGCAGACTTTGGCAGCGTACAGGAGTTTGCAGCAAATGAGGAGCTGCGGAGAGAAAAAATGCGTGGATAAAATGCCGCTTTGATCTGGTGTTTGCAGGAGGCAGCCACTTGTTTTCAGGTTCTGGAGATGAAACCCTCTCAAAAGATTTCCAGATCTGAAAGTAACAGAATTTAAAACCCTTGGACAGCCAAAACAGAGACCCTGCAAAAACTAGATTTCTTCCCAGACCTGCAACCTGCAAATGGAAAACAAAAAACCCAGAAAATATATGCAAGGATTAAAAATAAAACCCTACAAACCAGCTATGAATTTACAATATTTACAGATCTAAGGCTCTTTAGCAGCCAGATTTGTCAATAATCCACAGTTATATTTTCAGAATTTCAAACATAATGTGAGGTGCTTCAGAAAACCCTGCATGCATTAATGAAAAATTTCAAATGATAAGCCCGAGATCAAGAACACAATCCGGGAGCTGGCTGGTTCAGCCGAGAACTTCCCCTAACGCCCGATAATCTGAAAAAAATGATTTCCTGCACAGCTTAAAATCAACCATCAACATAGAAGGAGAAAACAATAGTGAAACCCCGATTAAATGGAGATACCTGCCACTATATTTCATAATCTAAACTATCATTCAAACCCCAAAGATCAAACAAGATACCTGTGCCTAGATCAATCTTCATTAAGCTATCCTCAATGGCTGAAAATAAAATTATGCAGAAAAATAAAACAATCTTACAGCATTTCCGGAAGAGTAACACCAGCAAGATTTTTAACCCCAAAGTCTTTCTTTATTGCACAAAAAATGACTACAAGAGAGCTTTCTTTAGCACCAGACTCTCAGATCAAATCTGATCTCAAATGACCCCTAGCACCCTATTTAAAGGAAAAATTCCCAACAGCTAGTTCGAGTGATCCACGTCAAAATGATCTCGATCGTCGATGAGGATCAAGACATCTCTTAATCTCATCCGTCGAATTTTTTAATGCATTAAAAATTGAAATTCTGCATTTATTTACTCAAAAATATTATTATTTTATTATTTCTAAGTTTCTATTATTTTATTAATTTTTTTTTTTTTTTTTTTATCTTTAATCTTTTTATTGTTTTTTTATTTTTTCAATTTTTTTAAATTTTTTTTTTATTTTTAATTTATGTTTAAATGGATCCTCGAACTTAGCCTTTGGAAAAATCCCCTAGGACCTAGGACTTAGGACTTATGAGGGGATTAAAACATTTTCTAACCCTCAAGACACTTTACATCGTGACTTTTATAATTTTACATCTCAAAGGGGAAAATCCATTTGACATAGACCCTCATAGACCACCCAATTCTGCGACCAAATATAATCTAGCAGATCAACGCACTAGGATTCCTCTAAGATTCTAATGACAAAATTCATTCCGGCTTTGGGGTTAGGCTGAAGGAAAACTCTGTCGATCATGGATCGGTGAGACAAAAAACCTTCCGAAACGTAGATTATCACTAGAAAATTAGGTCCACCTAGGCAATTTACATACATGACTCAACTCTGCTAAGATTATTTACAATTCACACATGTAGACTGGGTTTACAACATAAATTGATCAAGTCGACGATGACTGTCGAATGGAACGGACACGTCAATCAAGCGCTATCCCTTTTGCGAAGAAAATGGGGTGTACTGCACGTAGTGGTCAACAACCCTGAAGAGTCAAATGGCAGAACACTTGCATCCAACAACTTGGGCAAGATCCACCTACTGCAAGAGGTAGGGATCACACTCTATCCCAAGTCCCTCAACCCATTGGCTAGATGGGAGAGGTTGTCCCACAGAGTGGCCAGGATGCTAATTGGGACATACTCTGACTAGAGGAGATCCCAAGTCTCTACATCCTATCGGTCAGAGGTCTCTCATCCGCAGGAGCCCTATAACTCCATTTCTCACCTTGGGAGCTCAACCAAGAGGGAAGAGCAATGCTCAGTGTTCTTGATCAACGAGGACCCTTATTTGAAAGGGTCATCTCAACCAGTCCAAGCTGCTCTATAAAGACCAAGAACTTCCCTTTTCGCAAAGCCTTGGTGAGGATATCGGTTATTTGTTGATCTCTCGAAATGTGGGAGAGTCTCATGGCTCCTCTTTGCACCATGTCTCGGATGTAATGATATATGATCTCTATATGCTTGGAGTTGTCGTGGAACACAGGATTCTTTGACAAACGAATCCCACTCTTGTTGTTGCAATAGAAGATTGTTGTGTCAAGGACCTACTCAAATAGCTCTCCAAAGAGTTTCCTCAACCAAATTGCTTCACAACTCGCCAGGCTGGTTGCAATATTCTCAGCCTCAGCAATGCTAAGGGTTACCGACTTCTGCTTCCTACTCATCCACGATATCATGGTTGATCCCAGACTAAAACAGCATTTGGAAGTACTCTCCCTGTCGACAACACTACCAGCCCAATCTACGTCTGCATATCCATGTAGTCTAACGTCTCTAGTGGCATATCTCAGTCCAAGGTTAATAGTCCCGTGTAGATATCTCAATACATACTTCACAGCAACCTAATGTACATGGTGAGGCTCAGTCATAAACTAGCTCAAAGTGTTAACTAAAAAACATATGACCGGGCGAGCGTACACGAAGAACATCAAAGCACCAATTAGTTGTTTATACTCAAAAGGGTTTGCTAGGTCCGGTCCATAGCCTCTCCACATAGCTTCTCCATAGGTGTAAGCAAGGACTTGCACTCAACCATGCCAAATCTCTCTAGCAGTTTCACAACATATTTTCCTTGTGAAAGGAAAATCTCACCCGGTCTTTGCCAAACCTCAAGTCCCAAGAAATAGTGCATCAAACCAAGATCTTTCATCTCCAATTCAATTGCCAACTCCTCCTTACATTCAAGAGTAAGAGGATTTGCACCTGTCAAGAATAAGTCATCAACATATAATACCAAAATGAGAGGCATACCTTGGACCACTTTGAAGTACAAATTTGGATCGACACTGCTCCTTGTGAATCCTAGCTTCATCAAGTAATTGTCAAAGCGAGCATACCATGCGCGGGGGGCTTGCTTCAATCCATAGGGAGCTTTCTTCAATTGGCATACATGGGTCTTCCTGTCATGAACTTCAAATCCTGGAGGTTGTTCAACATACACTGTTCTACCAGTGGCTTCTAGCTTGTTTCCTTTGTCCTTCGGCATATGGAAATATACGGGGCAGCCAAAAATTCAGAGATGACCGATATCAAGCTTGACACCATTGAATACTTCCTCGGGGGTCTTGTTGTCCAAAGCTTGATAAGGCACCCTGCTTTGAACATATATCATTGCGTTTGTTGCTTCATCCCAAAGGAACTTAGGCAGATTTTGATCATGGAGCATGGCTCGGGCAGCTTCTATAATAGACCGGTTCTTTCTCTCAACTACTCCATTTTGTACGGGATTGTAGGGCATAATAGTCTCCTTCTTGATTTCCACCTTCTTGCAAAAGTCTATAAATTCATTTGAGATGTATTCCCCACCATTGTGTGACTAGAAGATTTTTATTTTCTTCCCTATATGATTTTCAACCAAAGCCTTGAACTCCTTGAACATTTCGAAGGCCTCAACGTTGTGCTTCAAATAATATATCCATGACTTCCTTGAGAAATCGTTAATGAAGGTGATGTAATAGAGATGGCCACCAAGTGAATGCATGAGGATTGGACCACATATATGAGAATGACTGAGATGAAGGATATATTTTGTCTTGTTCTCGATAGAGGGGAATGGTCCCCTTGTCTTTTTTCCACTGGCACACCTTGGACATATACCATCATGATGGGCTTGAACATCGAGGATCCCGAAGACCAACTTCTTCAATTTAGGAAGAGCATCATAATGTAGATGAGTCAGCCTTCGATGCCACAACTCTCTTTGACGATTTGTATCATGGACCATATAGCTAGAATAGGTCTACCAGTGACTCTATAAAGTCCTTCAAATCTAGATCCCAATGTGAAAGCATCTCTCATAGGGGATCCAATAGACCAAGTAAATACTTTTCCTTTGATGAATGCAACCCTCATTCCTTTATCCTCCAAAGCAGATATCGATACCAAATTCTTCTTCAATCCCAACACATACATCACATCATGAAGCAAAATAGATTCCCCAGAGTCCAAGTGAAATTTGACAAACCCAAAGCCCTTAACGGGATGAGTGGAGTTGTCTCCAAGAATAATCTTCAAATTGGACTCCCTCTCTACCAAATTAGAGAGAACCTCCTTATATCCAGAGAAATGATGAGAGGCCCCACTATCAACCAACCAACTATCCCATGTATCCAAAGGAGATGAGCTAGATAATGCGGAAATAAGAATATATTCAGATTGATTAGTAGCATTACTTTCATACCTGGAATTTCTTGACCTCTTTGGTGGACGATAGCTATCTTCCCGATCATCGAGAGAATCTCTTCTTCTTCTATCACCAATTCCCTGTCATGTATAATTTCTTGAGCAATCCAGCGTTGATCCCTGATTTCAATTATTCTCATGAAGAATGATTGTATAGCCTCTCCCTTGCATAGCTTAGATTCCTTGAGTTGATTTTTCAAATCCATAATGTGGCTCAAATTATTCACTTCATGCATGCCCACAATCTTATCATACAGTTCCTTGGATGTCTTCAAAGATGAAATATAGACAAGTAGATGATCTTGTAAAGAATCAATAATAATCTTCTTAGCTTTAATCTCATCTTTCTTAAACTTGGATTTGACAACTTGGGGAGTATTTTCCGGAGGTGTTGAAATCTTTCCTTCCATGTATTCGAAGACATCATACTCATCCAAGGTGACATAGATCCTGGTCTTCCAAGTTGCAAAGTCAAATGCATCAACTAGTCTCATCTTTCTTAAACATGGATTTGACAGCTTGGGGAGTATTTTCCAGAGGTGTTGAAATCTTTCCTTCCATGTATTCGAAGACATCATACTCATCCAAGGTGACATAGATCCTGGTCTTCCAAGTTGCAAAGTCAAATGCATCAACTAACTTTTCATTATCTTTGAAGTAAGAGGTAGACATTTTTTACCAAAAGATTTTCCCCTTTCAATCAGCAGCTTTAGAAGATGGATTCTCTTGCTCTATGTCTCTCGGGCTTGTCTTCACCTCGGCTCTAATACCATGTTAATTTTTCATCAATTGTTCTATGTTGCAACTATTACCTCAACAATATCCAATAGCATCCAATTTAACAATTTCACTTCTTCAATTAACCAATCACAGTTGAGCAATAGAAGATAGAACAATTATACAAATGCCCAACGAAAGACAGCCAAGAGATAAGAGACACAATATATGGTCAATGACTAGGGAAAAAGCCCACAAGGGGGCAAACCCTTTGCAAATATTCTTCTATTAGATTGTCTTCAAGTGTTCAACAGATAGAGTACATCATGCAAGAGTCAAAGTCAAGCTTTGACCAGCCAATATCCAAAACCAATATCAAATATCCAATCAATCTAATGGCAAATCAATATACCAATGTCAAATTATGAGCAAGAGTCAAATCTGGTCAACTGCCAAATCTACAAAAAGTTAGCAGTAGTTGACTGCCTTAACCAATCAAGTCAACAACAGTAAAATCTACTCCAAGTTAATTCGGTCAAAGCCTAGTCAATGTGGCCTCTTTTGTTGGTCAAGGATCAGTCAAAACAGCTCCAAAAACTTTGGTCAAACTTGGTCAATGGAGAGAGAAAATGTACAGCTCTATTATGTGGTCAAACTTGTAGTCAACAGCAGTCAAACTCCTCAAAATGCCTTGGTCTTAGTGCCCAAAAATGTGGCCTGATGGGACAAACCTTCTCCAAGAAAATTGAAGTCAAAAGGCTCCTTTTGACCCTTGGTCAACACTGGTCAAACTTCAACTGCAAAAAGTCAACACTGGTCAAAGGTGGTCTAGCTGCTTCAGAATTTCGTCCTTCCTTCCTCATTTAATTTGACCTCCTTAATTAGATCCAAAACCTTAGAAGAACAAGCCAAACCAAATGCTCAATCATTAAAAGTCAAAGATGCCAAAGAGAGAAGTCAAAGATGGCTCCAAATCCTCGAACATGTGAAGAAGAATAGGCTACTTCAAACTTGTACGAACCAACCAATGAAGGAGAGAGAAGAAATGATTGTGTTGATGATGTGCAAATGAGGCATGAGGTCACTTGTATATATATGCAACTTGAGGGGTGCCATCTTGTCCTTGAGAGTTGCCATTTGACCCAAGGCTGACCTTGACAATTTTGTACTTGTGGGCTTGACCTCAAAAATCCACTTTCATTTATCCGAATTGAGTGCTTCAAAAGTCAATTTTGGTCCTCTCGAAAAGAGGAATTTAATGCAATGGTTGTAATTTGTCACTGAGTTTCCAAATTAACACTTCAGAGAGTAGCTTGGAGTGTAGGAGAATGTATCCCTCCCCAAGAGGGAACTCTGTTGATTGAGAACACTGAGCATATGCTCTCCCCCAGTCTTTCGATTAGCCATGGACTTGTTGAGGGGGGATTGAGCAACGAGGCACCTAGGTGTGAGGGTACTCCTTAGAGCCATGTACTTGTCTGAGTACATGCCCCAGTATGCATCCTACCCGTAAGTCACCTTGTGTCTTTATTGACCAAAGGCCATGGACTTGGTTAAGCTTGTTGGGATTGCCACCCATTTGGCCAGTGGGTGAGGAGACTTAGGTGTGTGTGATCTTTACCTAATGTCGAACGCAACTACCATGGACTTGGTTATGGTAAATTGATCTCCCTAAGTATTGGATGCAAGGGTTCTACCACTTGATCAATGAGAATCAAGTTAGGTGAGGGTTAGGCAGTGGACATAGGGTGTGTATCTTTACCAAGGTCATTTATGACTACCATGGATTTGGTTGTGGTAAATCGATCCCCCTATTGTTGTGTGGATCATTCTTCTTCTTCTATGGATCGAGTCATCATTCTTCTTCTTCTATGGATCGAGATGAGATGAGCTTCTCTTATGTTGAGACATGCATATCCAAGATAAGACTTATGGTGCAGTCAGAAATTCCTCCCTAGCTGAGAGGGAGTGTTGAAATTTGGGCAGCTTCAGAATGAATTTCCCCAAGAGTAATCCAGTTTCCCCAAAAAGAAACCACCTTTGCCCCAAGAAGTAATTAAATAAAAATTCCCTATGTAAGTCAGCTTGTCACCTTATCATTATTGTTGGGCAAATCCTCAAGTCAGCTCAAGTAATTATGTGGCAAATAAATAGATGAGAAAATAAGTTATTCAAGTCAACTCCATATTATTAGAAAATAATATTTTAATTATGGCACAAATTCAAATCGGCTCCACTATTGGTGGCACCCTTTCACCCAATCAAATGCCTATATATTAGACCACCTTGTGGCTCATTCAAAATCACATCAAGTGCATCACATCAAAGGTCAAAAGACTTTTGAGGTAGTTGCAGGCTTGAGAGCCCTAGATGAAGTGGAGATAAGAAGGTTTTGGTATCTTTTCTTGTGAGTGGTCTAGGACAAGTTCGAGAGATCATAGGTCGAGCTTGAGAAGGCAGTTTTGTGCAAGTTCGGATGGTGTAAGGTAAGGTAGGGCCAAGCCCCTTTCGTACCCTGTTTGGAGGGTCATAAGGCCTGCCTTGGAGGGTCAAGTTAAGGCAGATTGTTTGCCGAGTTTGTTTATGGTTCTAGGCTAGTTTTTGTGCATGTGACAAGTGTTATTTTTGTGTTTGGGACTGTGGTAAATCTGTTGCATTAAAAAGGGTTGAATACCTCACATCAGTTGAATAGGGACTTGTTTGGATGCTGGAATGAGGGTCACATTCCCTCATGATAATGCACAGGAGTGAAGGCACCACATTAGGGATAACAACAGATTACATGATCTGTGTCAAGGCCCAGTTAGGACAGTGTTGAAGCAGTCACAGGTGCCCTAAAGGGAGGGTCGAAAATCACAGGAAAAGTGCACAGAGCAATGACCTTGTCAAGGAGGAGCAGACTTCAATTTCAGGTATGTTGATTTGTTCTTCACGTTGATGAATGTTAGGTGATGTAGGACAGACTTGTATGGCAACTTGTGTATAGTTTGGAGGGCTCATAGAAAGTTGCTAGAAGAGTCCTCAGTACAGTCCCTTGTGAATGAAAATAAGGGTTGTTAATGCGCAAACATGAGATGCCCTAAGGATTAACTCTTTGAGGATGCAAAGAAGCAACCAAAAGGGCTAGTTATGAAGCCCTAGTTTATTGAGTTGAAGAGAGGTCATATTTTGTGCTTGTGACAATGATGTATGGCGGTGATACTTGTTATAACCATGATGTATGGCAGTGATACTTGTTCTTATGACAATGATATATGGCAGTAATACTTCTGATTGTGATGACAATAATACTTGAAAATGATATGACCATGACTCATAACAGTGACATGTGTTCCTATGGCAGTAACATGTATGTTATTTGAGATAGGAATATATGCTACTTGTGACAGTGATATGGAGGTAGCCCTTATGGTTTCATCTATTGATCCCTAGGAGACCTATCAGAGGTATTGTGAAGGGCTTATGAATGCCTCCTTGATAGTCTTGTCTGCTGCCACTCATGAGGATCTTGTATGACCCAGGGTTGGCCCTAGGAGGCCGAATTCGATTGATGTTGAAAGACTTGTGTCTCATTATAATTATTCTATTGTATTGTATCTCAGCTGATCATTTGATGAATATCTAAGAAGAAGAAGAATTGATTTAGGGTTTTCCCCCTTGTGGGGTCTCACCCTGGTCTCTGACCAAAATCTTGGTGTCTCTGTTGTGTATGTTTTTCTTCTACTGTTCCTTACTGTTCCACTGCATCGTTAATGTTATCTCTATAACATTGTTTATGATGATATGGGGTGAATATAATGTGAAAAACATGTCGAAAATCTTTTAAAATGCAATTATCTACAATAGAGAACTATCTAGCCCTTAAAATTTTAACAACAATTGGATTTGATCTGTGGCCTACGTGACTTATGCTCCTTGTTGTATCAAGGCTAGAGGTTCTAAGAGAATTAGAGCACAAGAGAGATATTCATCTTCCTGATTACACAGTACTAGTATCTTCTCTTCTGGTTGGGATTCTTCGATCTTTTAGATGCTAGTAGAGATATCCCTTTCTACCTCTACTGCAAGAACAAGTGAGTTGATAGCACCCAAGACTACTCCATGAGGCCCTACCAGTACATGCCACTCTCATAGTGACATTATCCAACACGCATTAGGTATATACATCAACATTATTGTTCCATATGACAAGTAGGGCCTACTCCCACTGCTTTTGGGTTTACTTCCTTCAAAAAATGGTTGTTTCTTCTTCATCGACCCTCTCCTCTCTCCTCTCTTCACTTTCCTTTTCTAGAGTCCCCCTTGAGATAACATTCTTGTAGGCCTAGGTTTTGATATGTTGTTTCACTTATCATTGTTGGTTTACTAGTTTTTCATTTGACTTCGATGATTTTATTTCTCATCTTAGGTGGGCCCCACTTATTTTCATATGGGCTTCTCATCACTGCTGTAACCCCTAGTCCCTTTGACCCATTTGATCTTAAGTTTACATCAGTATAAATTCATCTTATTTTTATATCTCCTCCATTTTATACTGCCAATGGTTTAAAGCAACATATTTTTCAATTTGATTCATGGAAGCCTGTGCAACCTTCAGATATGGGCACCAATTTCGAAATGACTTCTATTCTCTTTATATTTTGTCAGCTGGGATATTGCACCTTTTTTTTGTAAATGCTTCCAGTCAACTATGTGAGCAGCCTTCCCCAATATGGGAATTTATTGCATGTAAGAAAGTTTGTTTCACAACAAATAATGTATCATTTGGCTAAACAATTGGGAGTGAGGAGTATCTACTTCACCAAATCACCCATAACTTGCACTCAGCTGGCCCCATGAGGGGCAAGCATGTTACTTGGGGAATCAAACCTTAGTTGAGGGACCTTCCTTTTAATGAGAAAATGTTTTCTAAAAAAATCATTTTGTCATTGATGATACTGATCGATTTATCAGTAAATTAGAACATTAACAATGGAGCTCGACTGAAGCACCATCTGGCCATGTACAGTTTGTGGCAAGGCAACTCTTGACAGATGCTTAAAGCAGACACATCAACACCTGCATTGAAGAAAGGACTACCTTCAAAGCACATTACTGAAAATAATTGTGAATTAGGAAAGAAACCAGAGATGTCCAATCATCCAGGGGATGACCCTGTGGTATAGTTGTAAAAACATTGTTAATTTTAACAAGAGGTGCAAGGTTCAAATGTTATTCCCCATGTTAGAAAAAAAAAAAAGATTTAAAAATTGGGATTTGGAGAATGTGGCATTAAACGGAGCACAAAATAATACCAATGCATAAAGATGAAAGCAAGGCTGAACAGAGTGCAAGAAAAGATATGTTTAACGGATCTTTAACAGTGGCAAGAAGTGCCCTTCGAATTTAGGGACACCTCAGGTTCTTTCCTCGTACTTGCATGACTGCATTATCAACATCGACCTAAAAATAAAAAACGTACAGCTCCGTAGGCCATGAAGCTATAAGGGTAGAACCAGCAGCCAGACCATATGTATATTGCCCACATCCATCGGAAGGAGTAAAAAAAAAAAAGAACAGGAACTGTAGCAGATACAATATTGAATAGACTGTATGTAACAATTGTCCTGTTCGCCAGTCAAATATAGAATCTTCACTTTTATAGTACCCATCATATTTATCTTCCTTCCACTGGAATACAGTCACCAGACACATGTTTAAAAGAGAAGAATTTACCCAGCACATAATAACAGCATGTTAATACTGTGCAGTTGACACTTAGTTAGAATCTTCACTTTTATTTACTTCCACTGGAATACAGTCACCAGACGCATGTTTAAAAGATCAGAATTTACCCAGCACATAATAACAGCATGTTAATACTGTGCAGTTGACACTTAGTTAGAATCTTCACTTTTATAGTACCCATCATATTTATCTTCCTTACTTCCACTGGAATACAGTCACCAGACACATGTTTAAAAGAGAAGAATTTACCCAGCACATAATAACAGCATGTTAATACTGTGCAGTTGACACTTAGTTACCTTCAAGAATAAGCCTAAGATAATAGAATGGTGATGACAAAAGCAATGTTACTATCATTGTTGGCTGGATGGAAGAGTTTCATGTCTCAATAAACAAAAGGAACGTATTTGCGGCGAACTTTCTCCCTATAACTTGTATAGAGATCCCCAAAAGCGTCCACCAGCATATCTTCTTCCAACTTGGCCCTATGTTCATAATACAGGAAGCATACCAGAATAAGTAAAAATAAGCTGACATAGGCACGTAGGGCAATGCAGTAACCAGCAAATAAAAGCATATAGCTGCTGTAGATTGGATGACGAACCCATCGGTAGGGACCAAACACGACCACAGTTCTAGGCACTACAAGTCTGTCCAAATATTTTCCCAAGTAGTGTGTTGCGTTGTAGTGCACAGCCATTGCTAAGAAGAGAACAAGGGAAGGAATAACATTGTTCCATCCACCCGGAATCATAGCCAGTGGGGGGCTCTCATATGCAGCCAGCAAATGCCCCCCAACAACAGAGGCAACGAAAGCAATTTGAACAATTCTGGAAGGGCTGGTTTTCCACTGCTTGTCATCAGGTCGAGGGTTTAGATCCCCATAGAGAGTATATCTGACGTAAGAGTTAATCATGAAGAAGCCAAAATATACAATAAAAAGCATCACAGGCCAACCTTCTAAATATCCATTGAAATGAGCCGGAGGAACTATAATAAGCCATAAAAGTGAAACTGCTAGAATGAACATCTGTTCCCGTTCTCCAGCTTTCCCTTTACTCTTTCTGAAGCCAGCCAAAAGAGCGGCAAGTCCCAACAGAACAGCTGTTGGCCATGGCCAGACTATAAAAAACCAGCTAGCATACATCCACGCGTACGGATTCAGCAATACACCCAGAGTGTGTTTGGCTGCCCAAATGGCAATGGCTGCCATTGCTGCCCACTTGGAGGCCTCCAAGGGGGTCAGTTGTGTCAGCCTAGGAATGACCCTGTTGTTCCAAAAGCGTTCTAGGGCATCTCGTCTGTACCATTGCGGACGGCTATTCGTTGTCATTGAGCTCATCGATGCCTTGGATTCCGTTGCTCTCCTCTTTGGCCCGTTAGATTCTGACCAGTTGGGCACTCCAACAATAGGTTTTAAACTTGTCTGCCTGTGCAATCTTAAACCCTCTCTAAAACCCCAGTGCCCTCTTGGATAAGCTCTCAGTTTTAATAACTGCCCATTCCTGAGGTTGTTAGCAGAGGATGCAATGTGGGTTTGCTTTACAGATGATATTGATTTTGAAGGAGGAAATGTGCAAGAGATTGAGGAAGAGATAAAGGTAGCACCTGCTGCCATTGGAAGAAGCTCTGCTGCTGTGCTGATGATGATGATGTTCCAACTCAATCCACTGAGATGGGCTTTAATTAATTATCGGGCAATCTTTCTGCACAGGGCGCTCAGATCTTTTGCACCCACGTCTGTGGTGCAGACAACATATTCGCTAGCATTAACATGGAGATGGGTGAATGAAGTTTTCAGTTTCTTCTTCAACTATCAAAATCTTCTCAGATGTTTGAGTACCATTACATATTTACCCTAAATTCCCTTCTGTTAATCAGACTCCTGACCAGGTTCGTAATGCAATCCACAAAACCTTCGCAGGAACTTTATGTTCGCTTGAAAAGATGAGTTTGACTCCTGCAGACCTTGCACTTAGCTTAACATAAATTTAACCATGTGGTTTGACAGACGTTCTTGAAGATGGTTAGCCATGGGAAATTGTAGGATACTAGTATAGAGATCCAAAAGGCGAAAGTTCTAATTAGGCAGGTTCTAATTAAATAAACAAACCTAAACAAACTCACAAATTTAAATAGCACATTCACATGTGCTAAGAAATTTTGGAGAGATCCTAATTTCCAACAATAATAAAAATGAGAGATTGGCACATACCATTAGCATTGAAAACTCTAGAAACATGCTAGAAAAATTGGGAGAACGCTTACTTTCCAGTAGAAATGAGAAATATGGCGCATACCATTAGGATTAAAAACTCTTGAAACATGTAATATAGACCATGGGAAACCAACACGGTTTGGGTTACTTTAAAACTGGAAAAGAAAGTTGCAAGGAGGGGAGGTGAGGTTTAAAGTTCATTTTAATTGTTGATTTTTTCTGAAGTTTTATTAAAGAACATTAAAATAAAAGAAAGATGAATTATAAATGTTAATTATATGAATTTGTATTACCTCGATGGGGGTGGTGTTTTGGCGACTAGTCACTAGAATGTTTAGAATGATGGAATCCAGTTGATACCCTTTTCCACTGGCAATCATTGAGATGTAACGGTTTCGCTTGAGCGGCCTTTGGACGACGTGCCAAGGCCTCCACTTGGCATTCTACCTCCAATGTGTGGCACAAAGTTAAGTCTCATAACGTGTATGTAGGTGGGGAGGGTGGTCGCATTAACTTCACAACACAGGGGAGTGATGCATCCAGGTTTTTAATTGTCCTGACATTCCATCGAACTATGGTTGTAGGTATGGCGATGAGGAGAGATGTGGGGCGATTGGCTACGACGAGGATTCCCTCTGACAAGCAATTACGGAGTATTAATGACTCCATCATTTAGCGCATTGGGATGGAGGATCCTCGGAGGTAAGGAAACTTTTTTTCAAGGAATCGGTTCTCACCATGAATTCATGTTCCTTATAATTGGACATTGGTTAGTTATTTTGCACTTTAGTCTGCTTGCAAGAGTAGGGTGGCAGACTCACTTTATTGACTCATGCTAGCAATTTCAATATCACTGTCATTCTGGGTATGCGTTGGCCATCTCTAGCTCATTCCATTGTTTCATTTGCTTACATTCATTATTGTATCTCTATGAACATCTCAGAAAGTTTAAAGGTGTTTGGTTCCATAGTTGTTGGTTTCTCCAAGTTCATACTGTTGTTAGTTATTTTTCACAGATTCTACGGGGTATTAATGTAGGTCACAAATGTTCTTTGTATACTTCTTACATAACTCCTCCTCTAGTCCATCTTTTGAGTTGGTGGTTGTTTTTCCCTTTACGGACCTTCAAACTGTCGAGCCATCTGGTATCTCCTTTAACTATCCCATTTTGCTTGTCGGAGACTAGTATAGTGGCACCTTTTAGGTTTGGTTCTAACAATCATTCAACCTCCATATTCCAAGTGACAATTTGATTGCCAAACAAATTTACGCTCTCGATTAGTCTAGTCTATAGTCACTGTGTTTCCTATTTTTCTTGGATACAATCGAGTGTCAGTATATTAACGATATCAACTTTAAGTTAACTCTTGCTCTCCCCCACCTGCACACTACTCATCACAGGGTCCTTCGAATCAAAATAGTCGTTGTTAGATATGTAGTGCAATCTAGTTAGGTCAGTAGATTGTCCAAATTTGTTTGTATTACAATCTTTTGCAGGTTTTGCTCACATATGGCACCACGTTAACGAATGATCAATCGATGAGGTGGCACACAAGGGGCATCTGCTTCTAGGCAGTGTCGCCTCTTTAGTTAGGAATCAACATCAAATTGCTTCGACTCAGTGCCTTCGAAGGTCGAAAGGAAATTCACACTCATGAGGCAAAAGAATTTAGGCAACGCCTATACCATTCAGATTTAGAAGTTGTTTGTAGGGGCAATACAAATTGGGTTCCTGACCCAAGTAAATGGAGGAAGAGATGACTATACTTTCTCCACTCAATTGCAACTCACAGGCAGATGGTGAACCTCCTCTACATGGTATTGCGACAAGCAGGTAGATAATTACAAGTTGTTCACTGGACATGAAGATATAAAGAGGATTCTATGAGACATTCGCTATGATATGAATGAAATCGTTGTTCGTCTCAACAAAATGGAACGTTACATCATATCAGATTCAGATACTGACTCAGAGGAACCCCAAAATGGCAAGGTGGTCATTAATGCTACTCCACTCAACATGGCTCATGCACCTCCTTCCCCAGATCCCTCGGTGATTATACTAGATGACTAAATTTACCAATGTTTATGGTTTTGTCTGGTCTCTCGTCTATCTGGCACTATAGTCAGCTCCTCTCTGTGTGTGTGTGTGTTCGTTGTTTCACTGTTAAGTCCTCATTTTGGCTGCCTACCACCAGTATGTCAAGGGTCGATTAATAGTTTTAAACTCTAGATATTTTTGGGAATATGTGTAGAAAATCCTATAGATTCACAAGCTCATGCAATCTACTAAAACAAGAGACAAGAATCTACTTCTACTCTTTACAGCGGAAGCACATAAAGATCGAGCAAACTATAATCGACAAGAGGAAGAACATCAATGGCACATAACACAATAAATATCCAGGGAAAGCCACCACTGAAAACCCCACTATCTGTATTGCATTAATCAGAAATCCAAGATGATAATAAAATGCTTGTTCTCACAAGAACAATCCCAACACTCAGTAAAATCAATCTCCCATCTCACAAGCAAGCTCAAACCAAATCCAGGCCTCTTCTCTGCTCTCCAAGCTCCCTTGGTCAAATAATTTGGATATATACAATATGCTCTGCTCAACCTTGAGCTTAACCTGCACAAGTATTTCCTATCCTTTGTCTGATGATTTCCTTTGGCCAATACTTAGCCAAACTTCCAAACCTCCAAGCTTCTAATTATTTGGAGAATTCCTGAGAGAATTAGCCCGTATTTAAAGGGCAATTCCTCATCCATAACTGCGCAATCCAAAATTAGGTCCTTCTCTGATTGCATGCACCATTTGTACAACTCAAAAAATTATACAACAAATAGTACATTGTCCTTGCACTCTAGTCTCAACTGGGTCTTTCTCATAATCGACATGCATGAGTTTCTGATGAGGGAATCTTCAGTTAATTGGAGTAGCACTAGATGAGTGCACTAATGCATCAACTGACTGTTAACTCACTATTAGTTCCTCAAACACCTAATTTAACTGGACTTAACTCAGTGAACTGAGTTAACTAATTACCACTCATACTTAACTCATCCTGGACCCCTATAATATAGGGAGAACATATACATGACTTCATAAAGACTTCCAACTCGAAATTCCTAAGTTAAATAAGTCAAATCACTCTAGTTAACTATTACAAGTTGTTATGAGAATAAAATTTGATTTTAATTCTCAGTTTAATTTAAGGACAAATTAAACTAGAATTGCTAGATTCTATTTTTATCATTTCTTGTTGCTATTTTCAACACTCCCTCTCAACAAGAAAGGAATTCATGTAACACTTCTCTCTAGTGTTGTTGCTCCAACAACTCTAGAAACAAAAAAAATCCAACCTGAATTAGAATGATGCCTCTATCATCAAAGTCTCTGACTACTATTCCCTTTGTCGACTGAAAACTTTGCACTTCTTTTTACTCTACCTTTATGCACTGTTGTCAACCCTCTCTATGCTCTTCAGTATCTGACTGCTCTAGCCTCTGTCACTATGATCTCTGACTACATCAATCCCATTGATTCCTCCCACTACTATGTACTTTGGGCTCCCGTAGCAAGGTACGATCCATGAGATAAAACCACTCAATGGACCCTGCCTAATTTCAGCCCTCTTGGGACTATCACTTCAAATCGCCCCACCTCACACCTAGAGGTATGGCTGCATGTGATCCTTCTGTCCACTTGGCTCGAAATTTCCCCCTACTGGAAATATTTGCATGAGTGGATGCCTCCACTCGGTCTCCTCTTGGCTTCTCCAATTGTGGTTGCTCCACAATTGTCTGAGACTGCTTCTTCTCTGCTTGAGTGGATCTCTCCACTCGGTCTCCTCTCAGCTTCTCTAGTTGTGGCTGCTCCACAACTTCCTGAAGCTGCTTTAGAGGCTTCTTCTGGGGCTACATGTTGAGAGGTAATTTACTCTCCCTCTCAACCACTAAGTCTCTAACCTTTGCCTTGCTCCTCAAGGCTTTGCATGTATCTTGAACCTCAAGAACATACAGGTTTTTTATTTGTGCACCGATCTGTTTCACCTGTCTCGTGGCGATGTGTCTAAGGAAAACCTTTCCCTTACTAAAAACCACATCGTAGCCACGGTCTTCCAATACCGTGACTGAAACAAGATTCTTCTTTAGTCCTGGAACATGCATCACATCTGTGATCTTGAAAGGGGAGCTAGACTCCCTCTGAAAGGTAACCGTACTGATCCCAGTAGCTCTATACCTATTGTCATCTCCAAACTCTATGCTCTGCTTGAGGTCTTTCTCCTCAAAATCACTAAATATATCTCTATTCCTCGTCATATGGAATGAGGCACCGCTATCAAGATACCACATGCCTCCCATGGTAGTGTCGGTCATGCATGCAATGAGAGTGAAATCAAGTTCGAATTGTGAAGCTAGAGCTTCACCTCCTATCGCTATTGTCAGCTCCTTCTTGCTTGCTTTCTTCTATGGAAAATTCTTGGCATAGTGCCTGTGCTCGTGACAGTGAAAACACTTGACTTTTGTCAAGTCCATCTTCTTTCCGCCTCCACGCCTTGGGACTTCTTTCCCTTGGCCCACTTTGCCTACTTGCTAAGGCAAAATCCTGTTCCACTTCCTTGGAAAAGGTCCCATCTCTGGTGTTCCTCATGATCTCCTCCTGCATCAAATCCGACCACAGTCATTCCTAATCTGGCAGCTTCTCCCGACCATTGACAAAGTCCTGATAACTATGCCAACTCTTCATGAGTCCAAGAAGAGCAAGGCTCACCATATCTTCCTCTGTCTCACCGTCACGGAATTTTATGGAAAAAGAGTTGATTTTAAATCAACGATATCTCCCTCATTCGAACTCCGATTCGACCGATTTTTTTTTTTGAATTTGGGTATTTTTTTCACAAAGAATCCAAATCTTCTATTTGTTTCTAAAAATTATGCATAAAAATTTCTAGATCTACTCTACAAATTCACGACCCAAAACTCAAAACTTTGAAATCTCCTCTACTATATTGTTCTCAGCTCTGATACCATGTAGAAAATCTTGTAGATTCACAAGCTCATGCAATCTACTAAAACAAGAGACAAGAATATATTTCTACTCTTTACAGTGGAAGCACATAAAGATCGAGCAAACAATAATCGACAAGAGGAAGAACATCAATGGCACATAACAAAATAAATATCTGGGGAAAGCCACTACTCAAAACCCCACTATTTGTATTGCATCAGAAATCCAAGATGATAATACAATGCTTGTTCTCACAAGAACAATCCCAGTGCTCAGTAAAATCAATCTCCCAGCTCACAAGCAAGCTCAAGCCAAATCCAGGCTTCATCTCTGCTCTCCAAACCCCTTTTTTTTTGTACATAATCGGTTGTTGTTTGTATTCCAAAAAAAGATTGGAGAGGCTAAGCTCCATTGTTACAAGGCGTTATGCCCGAGAAGCAAAGTAAGGAAATATTACAGGGAGGACAAAATTCCCCTTTGCTTCTGTCATTCTTGACTTTAGGAAAACCTGAACTAGTATAGATTCTAATAAACTGAAACAATAAGAAACAGAATTTGCAAGTCATGCTTAGTCAATGTTTATATGACTGATTTGGTGGGCTGTAGAATCTTCAGGATTTCCTTCAACACTTGCATTCCTTAAATTTGAAGAGCTGGTGCTGGGAGCGTTACTTTTTTCCATGATGAACTTCATGATGTCAATGGGCTTGGGTGTCGATTTTGGTGTCCAAAATCTTCTGGTGAGCTCAGATTTGCTCCAGTTCTGCCTGCAGATTGGCGCAGTGTAAGCAGTCCTCATTTCTCGCCATTGCGTATGGCCAAACTGAATTCTCCATGTGCAGTAAAGGCAGTGTGTTGCAAGAATGTTGTTCCAAAGAGCCTGGGAAGAAAAAACTTGGAGGAGGTTTAACAGAAATGGAAATGAGGGAATGGGAACGAAGGCTCAGTGCAATATAAGATCGGTCGAGAGCAAACGAGGGATGGAGTGGATGCAGCCAAGGAAAGGGAGAGTTGCGATTCTGAGTGAAGAAAAGCGCAAATAAATAGGCAGGCTCCGATGAGGGGATAAGGAAGAATGGGGAGGGAGTCACGGGAAAATTGAGAGAAGGATCATGGGAAAAGAATGAGAGAAACAAAGTACCTTGGGTGATGGGACAGAAAAGAGATTAGTGGATCGAATTCAGAGATATGGTGGTAGAGTCATCATCATGATGGATTTCAATGAAGATTTTTGCAGCGACCAGGATCTGATTCCGCTTGAGGACGCTGCGAGTGACAGCGAAAAGGTACCCAATGCTATTAATAAATTTAGCAGCCGGTCTGAGTATTGATTTGCTTCTGATCATGGAAGATAGTTTTGAGATTCGATGGAGTTGCATAGGAGACTGCCTATGGATCTGGTGCAGGCTCTATTTGCACAAGTATCGACCTCCTTGTTGAGGGAGCGAAGAACATGGTAGAAACGGACATCTATCATTTTCTGGGTTAGAACTTGACACCGATTGATAGTTTGTTGCAGGAGCACATTGGAGGCGCTCCAGTTGTAAACCATTAGACTTATGATGGTGGCCGAGTCTCCAAGGACCATTGCAGTGCTTATGCCAAGTTTTTGAAGCTGAATGAGCCCTTGGTATAGTGTGAGAGCTTCAGCCCTGTTATTGGAGAGGGGACCTAATCCCCATTCATAAGCCATTTTGATATCTCCATTGGCATTGCAAATGATTCCACCAGCCCCTGCCGTTCCTAGATTAGATTTGGAGGCCCCATCGAAGAAGAGATAGTGAATGTTACAGTTTCTGAGCCAGATGGAAAAATCCTCATCTTTCAGTCTTATTTTCCAACTGTGATTAGAGTTGTTGCACTGGCTGCTAGTGTCACTCCCGCTTTGGCCACTGTTACTTTTATCCAATAAGTACCCTATGAAATTCCTTTCTTCAACACAGAGATCAGCGATGTCAATTTTCTTTTGACTTTTGACTCAGATGGTTTCTAATGTAAGGCTCCTTGCCTTGCTACATAATTTCCTGATGTTGGTTTCTTGGTCTTTGAAGACCATGCGGTTTCTTGCCAACCATATGTTCCACAAAAGAGAGTAGGGAAGAGCATCCCAAACTCTTCTAGCAATATTGTTCTTCTTTTGTTGCCACGGATAGTTCCTCTTCCAAAGATGCAAAACTTCAACAATGGAGTTATGGGGGCTCCAGGGGAGATGGGTGTTTAGAAAGATTTCTTTCCAACAGGCAGTAGCAAAGGGGAAAGTGATGAAAAGATGTTGGATGGTTTCTTCAGCTGCTTTGCAGTTTGGGTAGCGGGAAGGACCAATTATGCCTCGTTTTTGCAAATTGTCATAAGTGAGAACTTTCCCTTTTAGCAGGACCCAAATGAAGAATTTTATTTTTGGAATGGTCTCTGATTTCCAGGAAATTTTCCAATGTGCCCAAATGGGCATGGGATATTCATTGTTACAGATATGCTGATGGGCAGCTTTGATTGTGTAATTGGAGCCTGAAGGATCCCAATGGAAGCCATTGTTACCATTTTTTTATAGGAGCAATGCTATGGAGATGGGTTTGGAGATGAGCAAAAATTGCTTCGAGATCAATGGGTATGGCTGGAAAGATCCATCCAGTTCAAGTCTGAGATTGAGTGTCCCACTGAGATATCTGGTCCAAGTAATGAAACCCTATGCTGTCAAAGAAGGATAGAATCTTCTCAGTTCCAGGTTTGTTGTTGTTAGGTTGCTGTCCCATTATTCTGTCTGCTCTGATTCTGATATTGGTGCCACCCTTGGGGACTTTGGAAATGTTTTGGGCAAGAAAGGGGATTGCTTTCTTGCACAAACTCCAGATTTTGGAGCAAGTTCTGTTAGGGATATCATAGTCCAAGAGGTGCTACCTTGGAGATTTTAGATATTTGGCTTCCAACACATTTTTCCACCAAGCAGATTGGCCACTAATGAGTCTCCAAACAATCTTGCCACCAAATGCCAGATTTAAGAGCTTGGGTGATCTGATTCCTAAACCTCCACGTTCTTGGGTTTGAATGACCTGCTTCCAATTTATAAGATTGTACTTCTTCTTTTCATTTTTCCCCTTTGCCAAAGAAAATGACGGAGGATGGCTTCCATTTTGTGATGAAAATTGGCAGGAGCTTGCAGAAGCGTGAATTGGTATAAGGGCAAAGAAGAAAGACCTATTTTTAGGAGAACTAGGCGGCCTACTGGATTGAGCCAAGAGGAGCCCTATTGCTGCACTTTCCTTTTCATTTTATCTATGATAGTATCCCATACTTTACCTTTCAGAGGACCAACACTCACTGGCATGCCTAGATAAGTGAAATGCCCCCAGTCTAACTTGTAAGGGACCCCAAATGTGCTGGCGATGTTATGAAGGACTTGAGTAGAAGTGTTCCAACCATAGATGCAACTCTTAAGATGGTTGACCATAGCTCCTGAGTAGCTCATGTATTTGTCTGAGAGAGCTTTGAAATGACGAGCTATTATATTGGAGGCTCCTCCCATTAACAGTGTATCGTCAACAAATTAGGAGTGATTTATGTTTTTGACTCCATTCCCAAATTTAATACCTGTGATAAGACTGACTCGCCGATTATAGTCCAAGGCCTTACAGAAGGACTCGGCCATCAAGATGAACAAGTAAGGAGAAAGGGGACAACCTTGTCTTAGCCCTCGAGAGGATTGAAAGGAAGGCCCTGGTCTACCATTAATGAGAGGAGAGATCCAAGGACCTGAAATGCAAGCTTTGACGAGGTCAAGGAAGGGCGCAGCAAATGCCATTTTCTTTAGAACACAAGGAGGAATGAGTGTCTAACTCTGTCGAAGGCATTAGCTAAGTCCAGCTTTAGAATGAAACCTTTTTCTTTTCTAGATTGGCTGGAGTGTATAGCTTCTTGGACAAGGAGAATGGAATCATAAATTTGTCTATTGGCCAAGAAGCCTCCTTGATTTTCAGAGATGAGCGAGGGGAGGAGAGGTTTAAGACGAGAAGCAAGGATTTTGGTCAGAATTTTGTAAGATGAATTACAAAGTGAAATGGGTCGAAATCGGGAGAAGGATGAAGGTCTATTCTCTTTAGGAAGGAGGGCTAGATGGGTGGCATTGGTGAAACCTCCAATTTTTCCCTTGCGTTGAGTCCATTTTATCATCTTGACAAGGTCTTTTTTTATTATTCCCCAATAAGCTCAGAAGAAGCAAATGGGGAAACCATCTGGGCCAGGAGCTTTGTCTGGTTGGAGTGTCCAGATAGCTCTTCTTATTTCTTCTTCTTCAATCTCCTTGATCAGGTTTGCATTGATTTCCTTACTGATCTCAGTGGGGAGGTGTTGCAATAGATCTGAGTAATCTTCCATCTCTTTCGTTTTAGTTAAGAGAGCATTGTAATGATCTGAGGCTGCCTTTCTAATAGCACCTTGAGTGGTTTGGAGATTGCCTTCAGCATCAATGATGGAGGTAACATTGTTCCTAATTTTCCTGGCAGTGGCCTGCTTATGAAAGAAAGCAGAATTTTTGTCACCTCCTTGCAACCATAACTGCCTTGATTTTATTCTCCATTTCTTCTCCTCTGCTCTATTGGCACAATATAGCTGGAAGTAGAGATCGCCTTCAAGTGCTTTGTATTCTTGGGAGAGCCGTCATTCCTCTGTTATGCTGTGAATTTTTTCCAATTTGTTTTTTATTTTAGTTTTGTCCTTCTCAGGTTCCGTGTAGTAGTTTTTTGCCCATTCCTTCAAGGCGCATTTGGTCCTTTTTAACTTGTTTTCCCATATGTATCCCGACGATCCTTCTATGTGCTGACTCCATGTGTTTTTGACAATCTCTTCAACCGTAGGAATGTTGCTCCACAATGGGCTTTATTTACAATGTATGGGCCCTAAGGGACAGTGGGCTTCGAGAACAAGAGTTGTGGGGTAATGATCAGACACTGAGTAGGGGAGAACGACAACATAAGCGGTGGAGTAAGATGAGAGGAGCGTGGCATTCACCAAAATCCTGTCTAGCCTTTCCATGATGTTTCCTTTGCCCAATCTGCGATTATTCCAAGTAAATCTGCGATTTTTTGGAACAACGTCAACTAGATCATGATCTTGCATATAGTCTCCAACTGTGTTCTGCAAGGGACATGAGAAAAACAACCTCCTTTTTTCTCATTAAAGTGGAGTATGAGATTAAGGTCTCCACCAAGAATAATATTGATGTTTCCTTCTTCATCTATGTCAGTTTTGAGGGACGTCCAACGCTGCTCTTTGTCTCTATAGTGTATTGGTGCATAGATGTTGTAAATGGCAATCCTTTGGTTATCTATTAAGCTCTCTAGAGTGACTTTAATCCAATACTAGCTGACTGTATTTGTTATGTGTTTCCAAATGTTGTGGTTCCAGAGGGTTGCAATTCCCCTGGAGGCACCCCTTGATTCGCTTATGCATCCATTATACTGCTTGAGCTGACCAATGATTCCTTTCATTTCCTGGTGTCCTTGTTTTGTTTCTTATAGCAATAGGATTTCTGGTTTCTCATGTATTATTAGATATTTTAGGGCAACTATTTTGGAGGGGTGCCCTAGTCCCCTGCTATTCCAGGATAGAACTTTCATCATTGAGTGTGAGGGGTACGAGGAGTTTCTCACCCTCCTTGTTCCTATGCACTACTTCTTTACTATTTTGCCCCAAAATGTAGGTTTCTATGGGGTTCTACGTACCCATGGCAATATCCTTTTGAGCGTTTTCATCTCTCTGTTGTTTTGAAGACTTCCTTCCTGGCCCTTGTTTTTTTTGTGTGTCTAGAGTTACACTGTGCTCTTTAGAAGAACTCCTGGTAGATCTAGAGGAGGGAGGATCGTGGGAAAAGGAGGAGGAGATTAGCAGGGGGGTGGGTTCATTGGCATCAGCTTGGGACATGGAAGGGGGGTTATCTTCAGGGGGGAAAGGGTGGAAAAAGGATTGGATGAAATAGGGGGAGGGAGAGGATGGGCGAGGGAGGGATGGAAGAGTTTAGGAGAAATGAGGTGGAGGGGATGGTTGTACTAGTCTTGGGAGGGACAACTTCAAGATTAGCCTTGGGGCTGGGAGCAGTCTTCTTTTTCTTGACCGTTTCCCATTGCTCATCTTGTGAAACATTTTCAACATCAACTAATTTAGAGTAGCGATTGGCAAAATGGCCATATTCATGACATACCTTGCATTTAAACGGGATCTGCTCATAGTCCAATTGTTGGATGTGCGTCCAGTCATCCACTTTGAGTTTGATGGCTTCAGGGAGGCCTTTGTCGAGATCAACTTCAATACATATGCGGGCACAGGCTTGCATGTTATCTTTTGGCTCACTACGATCAATAAATCTTCCAACAACATTCCCAATGGCTTGAACCAATTCATCTCCCCAACAGTGGAGAGGAAGGTGAGGGAGCCGAACCCAGACTCAAACCGCACTAGGGACATCCAAGTCGGGGTCAAAATTGGGAGTCCATTTGTTGAGGTATAAGCCTCTAGAGTCCATGAAATGTGGTCTGTTTTTAAAGATAAGATCCTTGTCTTCTCTTGATTCAAAATGGAAGGTGAAATACCCTTTCCCATAGAAGCAGATGGAAATTTTGCCTTGTATTTTATCAGACTAGTTTCGTTCAACCCACCTTTGCACTACCTTTTGAGAGGGCCAGAGACCAGTGAATTGTCCGATGAGACCTCATTCTGCTAAAGAAGGTGCTGCCATACGAGGGAGAGCAGGAGGAAGGATCACCTCTTGCAAAACATATAGCTTCTTCACAAACTTAGAAATTGTTGAGCGAGGGTGCTAAGGGGGTAAGGATTTGCCTAGGGCAGAGAAGACCTGTTGGGCAGTAGCCGCCTCTGGGGTTGCATCTGGAGGGGCCATGGCTAAGGGCCGAAGGCCGAAAGAATTGGTTCAGCGACATCATACTAGCAACAGTCCATTTTTGTGACCTAGCGGCAACCCTCCTCCAGTATTCGTGGTCGATCGAGTTTCTGCTCTCTAAGCTCCTTATTTCCTTGTGCCCTTGGTCAAAGAATTTGGATAAATACAATATGTTTTGTTCAACCTTGAGCTTAGCCTGCACAAGTATTTCTTATCCTCTGCCTAATGAATTCCTTTGGCCAATACTTAGCCAAAATTCCAAGCCTCCAAGCTTCTAATTCTTTGCACAATTCTTGAGAGAATTAGCCTGTATTTAAAGGGAAATTCCTTATCCATAACTACGCAATCCAAAATTAGGTCCTTCTCTGATTGCATGCACCATCTGTACAGCTCAGAAAAGTATACAACAAACAGTACATTGTCCCTGCACTCTAGTCTCAACTGGGTCTTTCTCAGAATCGACATGCATGAGTTTCTGATGAGAGAATCTTTAGTTAAGTGGAGTAGCACTAGTTGAGTGCACTAATGCATCAATTGACTGTTAAATTACTATTAATTCCTCAAACAGTTTGGAACTAATTTAACTGGATTTAACTCAGTAAATTGAGTTAACTAATTACCATTCATACTTAACTCAACCTGGACCCCTATAATATAGGGAGAACATATACGTGACTTCAGAAAGACTTCCAACTCGAAATTCCTAAGTTAACTAAGTCAACTCACTCTAGTTAACTATTACAAGTTGCTATGAGAATAGAATTCAATTTTAGTTCTCAGTTTAATTCAAGGACAAATTAAACTAGAATTTTTGGATTCTATTTTTATCATTTTGTTGCTATTTTCAACAATATGACAGGCAACAATGTTATTTTGACTTTTAAAATTTATTCTTGCTTTTGTGAGAAAGCTACTTGTCCTCGACGAGGTCACACATGGTCTTCATATGTAATCATGGTAAATCATGGTCTTCAAGAAACATCATATGTAAATCTATTCTATGTTTGGAATATTAATAGAAATCATGGTATGGATATTACACAAACAAAAAAAAAAATATAATTTTTTATTACCTATTTAGATCCATCTCAACTTTGGATCTACTAAGTGTCGAGAAGGATCAAATATTTTTCACTCTAAAAGAGGTTTGCATGTCAAGGGATTTGATCCCTCTCGACACTTGGTAGATTCAAAGTTAACTTTAATTGTTGAATTTTTTAAATTTTGTTAAAGAAGATCAAAATAAAAGAAAGATTAATCATAAGTGTTAATTATATAAATATGTATTACCAACTTAGATCCATCTCAACTCTAGATCTACTAAGCGTAAAGAAGGATCGAATATCTTTTCACTCTAAAAGAGGTTTGCATGTCAAGAGATTTGAATTCTCTCGACACTCGGTAGATCTAGAGTTAAGATGGATGTAGGTTGGGTTAATTCCCCCCTTTAAATATGCTATATTCTACATGAATACCATGGGTTCTCAATACCATGGATCATTTTTTTTTATTCTATTTTTTAGGGTTAGTTTTAATTTAATTTTATTTTCGTTGAGTTAAAATGTTTACATTACATTATGTTACAACATCTCTACCATATTGGGTTGGAGAGCACCTCTCGACGCAAACAAATTTGTGAAAATAAAATAAAATGAATGACAAGTATTGGTTTCTTGGATATCAAATATCAAATTTACATAGATTTGTATAAAGAATTTTGCTATTCATAATCATTAAGAAAGCAACTAGCCTAACCATATAAATTAAATCATTGGACATCAATCTATGATAAGTATCAAAACACTTACTTTATGATGCATCTCACATTGTTAAAATTAAAAAAAAAACAATAAAAACTAGTGTAACCGTATAAATTAAATGGTTGTTTGATGCAATAGACATTCATCCATGATAAGTGTTTAGATTTAAAACAAAATAATAAAAATTAACTAAATTATAACTTTATTTTAAATTGCTAATTATAAAAAAAATTAATATATGAGCCAAACATATATACGTTTTAAAAAACATGTAACAATACGCTTAGTCATGGAGATTTATCCCCACTTCACCATGGAAATTCTTAACTTGTAAATAACATTTGTTACAATATCATGTGCCAATAACATATTTATTAATAACACATGCTCTGATATGACATTTTCTTTAATTAATTAATTTGAGAGAAATTAATCAAAAGAGTATAACTAACTTGAAGATAAATCTTAACCCTTGAGGTGTGAATGCTACTATTAATATTCCAGCATATTCCATGGAGGATAAATCTCTATCATTCACCTAATAATTAATGACAATTAAATTAAATTATTGGAAGACCGTCTTTTGGTGTAATTAATTAAACCAGCTTAGATCCATCTTAGTTGTGGATCTAACAAGCGCCGAGAGGGATCAAATCAATTTTCACTCTAAAAGAGATTTGCACCTCTAAATTTAATCCCTCTTGATGCTTGGTAGATCCGGAGTTAAGATGGATCTAGGTTGGTTTAATTAATAATTATAGTAATTGCGATTATAATTATTTATTTTATTTTTTTAAATTGTATTTTATTTTACTTCTATTTTTATGTAATTTGATTGAGTCGAAATGTTTACAAGAGAAGATAGGACATTACGTCTCTTCCATACTAGGCTAGAGAACACCTCTCTGCACAAGCAGCGTAAATCCATTTTAACTTTTTATCTACCAAGTGCCGAGAGGGATCCCTCTCAATGCTCGATAGATTGTGTGTGTGTATATGTGTGTATGTGTGTGTGTGTGTGTGTATAATCTTCTTTTTTCTTAATTTTATTTTTATGTAATTTGACCAAGTCAAAATGTTTAGGTATAACATAACAGGGTATTACGACATCTCTTGCATATTGCACTGCAAAGCGCCTCTCAATGCAATTATAACTTTATTTTAAATATTGTTATTGTTATTATTATTAATTATAAAAAATATCTCTCTCTCTCTCTCTCTCTCTCTCTCTATATATATATATATATATATATATATTAAAACAAAATTCATAACCATGAAAATTCCACCCCAATATATATATATGACATTCGTTCATGCGACATCTTTTTAATTAATCAATTTAATTAAAAGGAAAAAAGAGCATAACTACTTTAGAAATAAATCTCAATCTTTGTTTATACTAACTAAGAATATCCTAGAATATTGTGTAGAGGTTAAATCACTACCATCCACTTAATAATTATTGATAATTAAATCAAAATTATGGAAGTCCTATTCCAAAATAGACACTCCTATGAGCATGATTATAATTGGTTCAATTTGTTGTTGTCCATGTTGTTAGGCATTAAATTAGTTTAATGTTAGCGAGTGGGTTTTTTTTTTTAATTTCTTGGGTTAGGTACACTAGTCTATGCCCATGGGTTTATTGGGGATGACATTCACAAATGTGTGGAAGCATCCGTTGGGTTTCCAATTATGTTGTAGTGATTTTTTTTAATAGAGTTTGTGAAAGTGATAAATAAATATTAACTATGATTATCTACTCTCTTTTTTCTTTTCTTTTTCCTTTTTTCCAAAGAAAATCATGTGGTGCATTACAAAATGGTTGGAGTCAAGGACTTATTTCCCTCTAACCTTATTGTTTTGTGTTATTTTGTGCAAATAATGACCAAATGCACTTAATCAATAGGTTGGACTTGCTGAGGGACCAAATGAAATGCGTGAGTTGTGTGAGTAAGTAAAACAAACAAAGCTACTTCCCCAAGAATGTAATAAATCGAAATTGATAGAAAAGGGAAAAGTAAACCTAGGGGTAAGCTTCTTAGTGAGTTGGATTTTATGTGGAGCAAGGAGAGATGGATTCCAATGGAGAATCCTCCTCAAAGAACTTGCAGAGAATAATAAAAGCAACTAAAACTACAATTCTCCAACAAGATTGTCAAAACAAATGGTTAGTATACAAACCAAATACGAAACATGAAAACTATATTAACAAGTGTTTGTGGGTAAAGAGATTGAATGCATTGTATTAACATCAAATGTAAGAACAAAGGTATGAGAATGATGACCCCATATGCACCAACGGAAAATCTTTAACCATCCATCCTAACACCTCAACAAGATTTGGTGGACGTCGCCATATCCAGGAACTTGTTCTTTTTATTGCAGGGTTAAGACGTTGATCCAGATTTGCGAGCCAGTCTTTGTTATGGATGCGGTCATCGTCATCAAGGCTAACCCTAGGCACATCATTGCTACTTTCACATTGGACTATGACATTGTGCTTATCGCCTCCACTGTGACCAATCCTTGATCCCCCATTGATACCCTTGATCCAACATTTGTCGATGGTGTTGTTGGAGATTTGCAAGATTATGGAAAAAGAAATGTTATTGGAGTGTTTGATTTCAATGTCTTTTTCGACTTTGTTGATTTATGTACCTTTAGTGGGCATTAGTTTGTGTTATTAGGAGGGCCTGGAGAAATCTATCCAGCCTCAAGATCTAGCCATTCAAAGGAATTCTTATTCACTTTAGAGTCTCTTTCCTACATCTCATATGAGGGTTTTACCCCAAATCTGGTGAATTTTTTGGTCTTTGTATGACCATTTTTAGGGGGTCCCTTATGCATGTTGGTCAAATCCTTGAATCTCATCTCTTCACTCACCTCTCCAAACCCCAAATATCTCTCAGGGTTGTCATTCCTTATGGATCAAGCAATAGACACTCCACATCTTGAAGTGAAAAATGTTTTAACCAATTTTATGGCTGCATATTATGAATGACAGGTGATTATTTGTCATTTTAATGGATTTGACCCTCGACATTTGCTCTTCGAGAATGGGTACACCATAATTGGTCTTAGTATATGGAGTTGTTATTTTGCTCAAAAGGATTATTTGAGGTGCTCTTCAAAAATTTAGAGGACTGACAGGAGGCTTTTGACTAGGGACCCTGGTTTTGAGGTCGTTATGGTCTCTCAATTCAACCATGGTTTCTTGACTTTAATCCTCTTGCAATGATGTCTCTGTAAACTCAAGTATGGGTAAGGATTCCTAACTTACCCATCCATTTGACACAACCAAATATCTTAGAATATGTGGGAAATTTAATATGTCAGTTCATCAAAATAGACACTGAAAGGATTTCAAAAGAAATTCTCACATTTGTTCACATATGTGTTGAAGTGGACCTCGGTAAAGAGTTGTCAAATAATATCTTACTCAAGTGGAGGGGTAAGGTTTATTCGCAATTGTTGGATTATGAAAATACTACTTGCATGACTTGTTAATAGCCTGGTCATCTTCAAAATGTATGCCCTTTTTTGCAATGGGCCTTCGACCCCCAAGGATACGAAGATAATAAGCCATGGATGGAAATATTTGAAGGGATAAAAAAGGTTTGAGAATACTTTAGGTCAAATCCAGGACAACCCTCAGAAACATAAGACATCCACCGCCAAATCAACTCCTCCAAGCTTAGCTCAGCCTCAAGTGGCACCATCTCATCCCTTAGCGAAGGGAATCCATCCTTCAAATGAAACAAAAAAAGACTCGGCCATAATTGTGGCTTCTACAATGAGTGTGAAAAAACGTACCCATGAGTTAGATCAATCAGATAGCGACAAGGAAACGACGAATATGGACGAACCTTCAATAATGGAACTATCTCAAAGAAATTATGTCATTGTTCCATCTATAGTTGTTCCTGATAATTCTGCGAAATGGATTGACGTCCGCAAGAGAAAAGGAAAAAATAAAAAATCCATGATCAATCTTGGGATCTAATACTAATAATGTCGTAAATGTATTTTGGTGTATTGTGCCTATCGATGATGGTTGATATGTTGTAATATGACATTTTGAGGCAATATAAATTAACTTAGAAAAAAAACATCAAATGTAAGAACAAGATAAAATTTCACCTTGAAGGAGGCATAAAGATAGACTTTGAGCCCTCTCTTTATGGGGATTCTTTCCACTTTAGGGTTGTCTCAATGATGGTAGAGTTATTGGAGTAGTAGTTCCCTTTATGCAATATACATTTGAGGTAAATTTGGATAACACAATCACTAGTGAAGGATAATGAAATGGATTAAAGCAAGTGGGCTTTTAATTTTTGGTTGAAATCTCATAGCATAATCTTATTCGACCTACTTGAATTGTATGGAGGAGACATTCATTTAAAGTGTTTTTCTAAAGAAGGAAGTGGTAGGAAATGAAGTCATATGTGCTTCAATTAACTCTACTTATGGCTCTATACAACACATTGGATGAAAAGTTGAGTTGGTATGTGCTAGCTTGACCAAACATCCAAAGGAAGTGTCCTTTGCATTTAATGGGCACAAAAATTTAATATGTATTGATGTAATAGGAATTGCACAAATATTGGAGGGTTTCCCACACAATCACATGGCCCATCTACTAAAAGACTACACAATACTTGATTTGATCAACTTTAGGGTTTGATTTATATCCTCAAAAATTTATTTATCTGTTCTCAATAAGTTTGTGGTTCTTTGTGGTAGTTTATGCTATTTTTGTATTGTCTTTAGAATAAAACACCTAGTATCATAGGCAAGCAAAAGTTTTATGATAACATATACCCCTAACATGTGAGGTTAGGAGAGCATTGTATAGTTAAAATAATACATTACATATTTCTATGTTGGAACTAAGAGAGGTAGTCATATTGATATCATGAGGATCTAATCCCACCTTGACAAATATATCCTCTAGTGATTTGATCATGGTATATTTAGAAAGAGAGGGCATTCTTTCCATCTTTAACTCTGAAATTGTATTATTCAATGAATTTTGCAACTTTGACAAATTAATTGCAGAACTAGTTAAAGTAGAATAAATCATCTCCCTTGTCTTTTTATGGAGATCGATTTGATCAATTAGATGGATTTGCTTTGTGTTAAAAGAAAATACAGAGATCTTAAAATCTTCTACAACCTTAGCCTCTAGGACTTTTGGCTTTAGAAAGGCTAATTGAAATTATCCCTTCTCAACATCTTGGGTTGAGAGTAATTCATTCTTTGTAGAAGGAGTTTGCTTGCAAAATAGAATGTAGGTAATTGACTTCAAAGCTTCATTCTTCTTTTTAATCTCCATGAATTTAGAATAGATACTCTAATTAGCAAAGGAAGGAGTTGAAGAAGATTGTCTTGCTACTATTTCCATTTGCTGCAAATTGAATACATGCTTGCTTGAGAGAATGACTGTAGAAGGTGCAGATACATCTGTGGACCTAGTCTCTCACATAACTTCTTTTGTTTCCCTTACTTTTTGCCTTTTATAGACTCTAAATTATGTTCCTTTTGATTTTGAAGTGGAATGTGGAACATTTTCAATTACTCTTTTGTTATTTTTCGTTTTGTTGAGGAGTTGCTAAAACATTAAGCTTTGTTGGTTGCTCTACCTCTTTTTCTTCTGGTAATTCTTCTAGGGTGATTTCTTCCCATGTTTCTTTCTTGGCATATCTTTCAATCTTTGGCTTTGGTGCATGAACATAGGAAGTAGAACCTTGTTGAACTCTAATATATGAAATATTTCCAATTGGATCATAAGACCAGTTGATTCCCTTTGTGAATTTCATTTGTGCTAACATAAATTCAACTTCCTTATCAGTTTCCCTAGTATTACAACAAAGGGTCATGCTTATGCTTTGAGTTTGAAAAAAGACTCTTTCTTTCTTGGTAGGAAATGCATCTGATCTGCATTGAGACTTTGTCTAATGAATTAAAGGGCAAAAATTCTATCTGGGAGAAAATTTGGCAAACGATATGGAGGTAGTTCACATCCATTCATTCTTATCTCAGTAAAATTTTTGTACAAATACTAGTCACCTAGCTCAGTCATTTCACTAAGCTGCAAATTGCGCTTGACCTCTAATAGAATTCTTGTGATTTCTCCATTGTTGAACAAAGTGAAACATACTGACATAAGTTGGTCCAGAAAACTTGCAAAAGATAATTCTTCAAAGTCTTTTCAAGCTAAAGAAGTTTAATGGAAGATGGACCATTGAATTCCCCGCATATTGTGTTTTTGAAACTATATTTGAAGGAACTTTTCTGATTGATGGTATAGGAACAGATAGACTAAAACTGACTAATTTTTAAATGATCTTTCAATTCCAAATTTCAAAAAATTCTCATGCATGATATCTAAAAGAAATCTATTGAAATTGAATAAAGTTGAAGGCTTCTTTCCTGGTGAAAGAATTGACAGAAAACCTAACACCACTTGATCTACCACTTCATCACTTTCATACCCTAATACATAGCATAACATGGATATGGATATCTCTAGGAAGATATTTGAAGGATAAGGGGGGTTGTGTTAGGGAATGTCGGTTCCTTCTGGCAAAAAGGATGCAAATATGGAAGTCCTTTGCTAAGAGTTTAATCCGTGATATGTTTATGGAAATATCACCAACCCATAGAGGATTAGGTGTTCAACATCCCCCCCTTAATCCGAAGGGGTATGTATGAGTCCAAGAAGAGAGTTGTAATACAAAATGTGCAAAAATATGGATGACAACACTAGGCTGAATGTGCTCTCTGAAATGTTGGTATGAGGGGGGTAGTTTAAGGATGACCACCAACACTGGAATGCTTTGTGCAGTTCTTGAAACTCTTCCAAGTCTGGAAAGAAGCTGAAATCTTTTGCTAGAGGAAGTGTCCCTAATGCTTTGGAAAGGGAGACCTTCAACATGAAAAAGGGAGGTCTACAACCTACGATGGTTAAAGGATGACCACCAACTCTAGAATGCTTAATGCAATTCTTGGAACTCTTCCAAAACTGGCAAGAAATTGAAGTCTTCTGCTAGAGGAAGTGTCCCCAATGTTTTGAAGAGAGGTTTTAACCCCACATAGATGGTGTAAGGTTGACCACCAACCGAAAGCATGCTCAGGGCATCTTTGTCTCTGGCTACAGCTCTGAATCTAGTAGGACAGGTTGTGGCTCAGGCTCGCTTGATGTGGCTTTGAATCTTTTATATGACCATCACTTCCCCCTTGTGAGATACAAGGTGAGAAGATGAAGAGATCTCAACTGCAAGACTTTTAAATATTCGAGAACAAATCCTATTGTATGAGCGAAATGTCTTCTTGGCTATTGAAGCCCATTGCCAAGAAGCGATCCATCCAAGATGAATCTTTGTTCTTGCAGGAGGCTTGTTTTTGAAGCATCTGTATGAAGAATGAGTATGATGACCACAATGCCTGCATGGATGGAGATCAAAATATTGATCTTTCATATGGCCAACTCGGTCATAGTGTTGGCATTTAACATCTTTTGGTTGTTGTGGAAGAGTAGAATCTGGAACAGGTGAAGTTGAATTGCCATGAAGAAACCCAACACTTTGAAATTGAATGGGCTTGGAATAGTATGGAATATGAAAGGACATCTCCTTGTCATATCTAAGACATGTTATGTGCTTATTGTTGATAAGCTCTTCCCAAGGTTTGACGATTGGCTTAGGAAGTGCAAATTGAATTTCCACACCTGTATTCAAATCTGCTTCTGAAATGAGCACTTGATTTGAATCCATCTCAACATTATTGACTTGATGAATTGTTGGCTATTGATAGTATCTTGTTTCAAAGTCAGATATGGGGTTGTTTTGAACAAAGACAAGTTTAGAAAGATGGTTTTTTTGTTGTAACTCATCTCTTTGTAATTGTGATTCCAATTGCAAAAAAAATCAATTTTGTTTTGTGCATTTTGCAGAGAGGTTTGAATATGGGTGAGAGTGTCTTTATTTATGTTTACCTTCCCATCAACAACGCAAATAATTAGGGTATTCAACAAATCTAATGTTTCATCAAGTCTATCCATTGTCTTAACAACTCAAGATCAACAAATGAAGGGTGTTGGTTTCAACGAAGATGCACCCGTATACAATGAACCCTTAATCCTTTTTTTTTACTCAACCACTTTACAGAGTTCAAGATATGCTAGGATGTTCTTTCCTCGCCTTTGAATATAAAGACTAGCAACCTTCTCACTATATTTTGATACACTTCGATTAAAAAAATCTAGAACTCAAAGAGAGGTTTATTGTACTTACTATTCTGTCGTAGAAATGAAAGGTGGATTTGCTCAACAAATTCAATCAAAGAAGTGGCCAATTAAATTAGAGCTAGTATTGATAACAACTTTATCTTCTCCAACAACTCACTCCAAATTTTACCTTGTTTATGAAACGTGAAAATTGATTCAAAAAATGTCTCCAGCTTCAAATTTAGAACCGCTAGACCGAAGCCACAAGAAACAAAATTGTTGTAGCACATTCAAATGTTTAGTCCATGTTGGATTCTCAAACACTGAATTCATCAATAGCAGTTGGTACTTCAACACTATTATCCCCTCTCCTCAGTACAAACCGATGGATAATGTGTATGGAGAATCATGGAGCATACATTGAGTGTGAAAGTCTCACAAAAGTCCATATATGACATCTAGCCACCAAGAAGTTCTGGAGAGTTGATGAGCATCTTTCTTTCTTTCTTTTTTTCCATCGTTTTAGTGACCGTGTCCTTCCAGATTTGGTGCTCTGTGTATTACATCGGTATATATGGAGTCTCAAATAATAAAAGCCATTAATTCTCTCAATGCTCAAAGCGCAATCTAGCAACAAGATGCATAGGGGATCAACATCGCTTGACTTTTCTTAGCCATCTAACACAACCACAGACATGAAAAACGTTGGGTGCAAAACGTTTTAGCGAGTGGAAGAATGTGTTGCTGGTCCTACTCGAAAGCTTATGAAGAGTATCCCACTTGTCATCACATTTAGAAGCCACAAACTATCAACGATCCCTCTTCTCCAAAAATGTCTCCGCAATTCCCAAGTTATAGTCGACAGTTGTCTGCATATCGGTTCCTCGCCAATCCTCGATTCTATTTCCAGCTAATCTGGTGCAGATAACTCCAAGTACTGGAAGGTACTCTTGTTGTTCCCTAGCAAAGAAGCAATGGATTTAGAGACATGGATTTACGATTGAGCACAATCAGATATGCCTAATCCTCCTCCTCAGAATGAGAATGAAAATGGTGGGATATTGGTACTGTTGATAGTTATTGATGGGACATGGCAGCATGCGAAGGAAATGGTTAAGGCAAGCATGGATTTCCTTAGCAGTATCAATGCCTTCCAAGCTTGTCCACCATATGACTGGAATACACAGGCATAACATGTGGAATTATGATCTAATTCTAAGAAAAGAGCCATTTGGGGAATACCATGTTAAATGAAGAGAATACCATGGAAGAATAGTTCTATGGCATAGAGTAATGTCGTGTTTGGATGGATGGTTGATAATTACTATTCTCAAGCTTCTCGCTAGAGCAAAATAAATGTATGACCATTAAAATTGAATTGGACAAATTATGGGTAGCGTATGCAGTTGCTGGGAAGTCAGGTAACGTAGAAACACAGAGAGGGTAGGTGGATAATAGCATTGATAGCGCTATGGGAAGGTATGTTTATGTGTAAGATGCACACAACAATGAAATGGGCAGAATTGAGAGATGTTTCAAAAAATGTTTGGTGCGCCTACTAGCAGGAGCAGAAACGGTTGGAGGATAGGAGCATAATCGATTGGCAGACAGAGTTGGCAGGGAACGTTAGAGTTTTTAGAGGTAAGAGTTGAGAAACTAGCGAAACATTGAGAAAACAGAGGTGAACGTTTGTAGGAGTGCTCAGATCCATGAAGGCACAAAACAAGTGGCTCAAATTGGAGCACGACAGGATAAAGCTTCCTCTGATACCATGACAAACTCACATGGAATGTAAAAACGTATGTGAAAGATAAGAATTTGATTGCATATATTATTGACATGATATACATGTATAATACATTGATGTGACCCTTGGATTCATATTCCAAGTGGCCCTTTAAACTTCGGTGGCTGTTCACATTCCACACCAACCCATAGAGGATTAGGTGTTCAACAGTATCTAGGGTCTCCATTCAACATGTAAGTAGTAAGGCATTTAGAGCTAGTGTCTTATCCAAAACTCATAGGTCACTAGGTTGAATGGAAACATAGTTAAAAGAAGGAGAAAAAAATAAATCTCACTAACTCTTAATGTTTTGAGTTAGAAAACACAATACCACTATTTTTAAAAGTGCACAACATTCAAATTGAGACACAAACTTATCATAATCATACTAAACTATTCAAATAAAAAATATCATACGTTATATAACCAACCTAGATCCATCTTAACTCTGGATCTACCTAGCACATGGAGGGATCAAATCTCTTTCCACTCTAAAATGGTTTTGCATATTTTTATGTAATTTGACCTAGTCAAAATGTTTTATTAACAATTATAACTATAGATTTTATGTTTATTATTTTATTTTTATGTAATTTTACTAAGCCAAAATCTTTAAATAACATTACATTACATTACAACATCTCTACCATATAAAGTTGGAGAATAACTCTTAGCGCGAAAAACACATATTTAATAAACCAAAAATAGTTATTTTAACACTTCTATTCATATAATTAATATGTTTTTTATTTAAAACAAATTATCACCATCATGATCTTAATCATAATATACTTTTTATTTAAAACAAATTACCACCATCATGATCTTAATCATAATATACATTTTATTTAAAACAAATTATCATAGTCACTGTCCTAATAATTTAGTGCAATTTCCAAAAGGCCATGAATATAGACATTTGTTAGTTCAATGATTTCTTCACCATTCATGAGGCAAAGAACCCTTGGATCCTCTGAGGATAAGCTCACATAACACGTAGGCTATTTCAAGGAGCCCACTCATTCTTAGTGCTCCAAATTCTCATAATTGTTTTATGCCTACTTTAACTCGCACTTTACAAAGTTATGGGATTGGAATGGGACCTATAATTTCATTTCCAACATCTAATGAGACTTTGGCGAGAGCCCACACATACCGCTAAATTGGCCCATGTTGTGGTAAATTCTCTACATTTAAACCAAATCAAAGTCTTCCGACAAAATTTTGGCGCCACAATTTCCTAGAGGCATCTTTGGATGCCCATAGCATTAGTCAACTTGGGATGCTACTACTAGACCCTGCAACACATTCAAGGCTTTCAGTCCTCAAAATCAATTTATGGATCACTGTATCCCACCATTCTCGTTCTTCAACACTCCCATCTGATGCTCATTCATCTATGGAGACATAGAGTCCACCAATAACTTGTAAATGTATGGACCTTTCATTCCATTATGTCTTTGATATTTTTGTATTGTAATGGTATAGATGATGGGCGCAAAGCTATTTGATTTGTTCTTTTTCCTATTGAATACATTGTTTCAAATCATCTATTATTGAAAATATATGCTTGGTAGAGTACTCATTTGAGATTGAAGTATTTGGCTTTATCCTTTCCCGAGCTCTCCTCTGTGTTTGTGTTTTTTCCAGGGTTTCTCATCTAGGGTTTGTGTTATAAGCCTGCTAAGATATTTTAGTGTGGGGTTTCTATTTTAAGCTTTTCTCATCTTATTTCTTCACCTGGTGCTACAAATAATTAGTGGAGTGTCAATATTATCTGACTCAAATTTTATCCGAGTGTTACTGTAAACAAAACTATTAACCAATATATCTTGCTTGTCTTTGATAATGTCTTGGTTACACATATTGCATATGGGTTCTGACCAATATTACTAGCATAACCCTTCTTCTATGGCCTACAATGACAATAATATTAGTTGGTTCTTACTTTGCTTATGTTCACTATCCTCTTTGAGCTCGACACTTTCTCCAAATGTTTTGGTAACTGCAGATTTGGATTTAACTTTTTCTACATGATATCTTAATTTTCCTTTTCCTAGTGGATTTCTATTATCTTCTCCAATATATATTTTCAATTACAATTGTCGCACTGGCCAATTTTCTAGTATTCTTTGTCTTAGATTTCACAAGGATGTACATCTTTCCTGAACAATATACATCATGCCTGAGATCTGAGCCAACTCTGATCTAAAAATTACAAGATCTCAAAAATGAATGGATTAGTTAGATTATAAAAGGTTGCTTCACACCATCTCTTGCATAAGGAGATACGTATCATTATGATTGCATCCTGATCTAACACACTCTTTCCTACTTGTTGGGCCAACCTTTTATCCTAAAACGGGTCTCCTTTTCTATGAAGAACGATAAAAAAACAAGTCCTATACTCAACAACAACCAATTCTGCAAAACCTTTGGTGACCCTGCAGTTCCATATAACGTGCTTAACTGTCTCTAGTTGTTTTTATTTTCTGTATTTATGAGGTACCACGTGCACTGTCAAAAAAGAGGGCTTGGCCATGCTTATTTCATAGGTTTTTGAATAATATTTCTTCTACATCAATGTCTCTATGAGGGGTTTGTTTTGCACTCTTGAGTTGAAGTAGATTTGTGTGAGGCTGAAGAAAAGCTTGTTAAAATTTTGAATGTATTTCCACTGTGCCAACTCTGGCTTTGATCAATCCACATTTAGGTTTTGATATATCTACCTCTACAAAAGGTTTGATATGTGCTCTTTATCCAAAGTAAAAACATGTGTGAAGTTTAAGGGGAACAATGATTGGGTAAATTGAATGGTGTTTGTGAAATGTAGGTCCCTTTATAACTGAAAGGTTTATCATGGAAGTGGAAATGAGCCAAAGTTGAGTGACCCATTTGGAGATTGACGATGAAGATCTCCTTCTGGTTTCTGAAGAGGCTTCTCCAATACCACAGGGAAAAGCGAAAAAGGTTGAAGAGAGCAGGGCAAGCCCTTGGTAATGATATAAGGTAATTTCATCTTACTTATTAAAATAAGATTGTTGATGACAATGATCTCATGGACTACGTGAATGCTAGTGAGTTTGTGAGTAATGGTCAAGGGTTTACTACTAGTTTGGAGCAAATACAACATGCAGAGGAACAATGCATTTCCCAAAACAAGTTTTGCAATATCTTAGGTGAAGCAGACAAGGAGGATGATAAAAAGATCATCAAGTTGATAATGTCCACACTGGAACTAACATTCTTGAAACCATAAACACATCCATGAAATACTCTGCTTCTAAAAGCGGCAAAGATTATGAAAACTTGAAAGTCCATGCTTCTATAAATGAGCATACAAGGGAAACAACAAAAGATAATCAAGTTTCTAATAACTACGCAGAAATGGAATCACTCAAAGCCAAAAACAAATCTAGGAAAAGCATTCATGAAGAAGACAAACAAAGTAAGAAGCTAAAGAAGAACCCAATTAGCAAAGATGAGTTCATAGTAGAATCATCAGATGACTTGCTCATAGCAGCTTCATGCTCCCTTGAGAAGGAGGAGGAGAAGAGGAAGAAGAAGGAGGAGGAGGAGGAGGGTTCACAAGGCAAATCCAAAATATATTTTGAATCTTTGAATACAATGGAAAAGCAAAAAGGTAGATCATTGCATGAATAGTCTGTTGTATGTGTTTGATAGGTTTTGATTCACATATTATTTCAATGTGGGCACCCATTTTCTTTGCAGAAAAAGAAATCTAACCTTGAGGAAATACATGCTAAATCCTAATGGATTTTATGAGGTTTTTTTGATTGTTGTCATTTTGTTACCTCTTTTTGCCTATATACTCTTTCAGGTTGTAGTAATTTGAAATGCCTATGCATAAGTTTTATTTGTTTTGTGTTAGAAACACCAAATTCTTCTTTCAAACTATAGCCAAATGTTGGGAAATCAATTTCATCTGTATTGGAGAAGATCCTTCTTCGAAAGGTCCAACTTGAACAAAAGTGGGACTTATATGTTCAATTTTTATCTTTCACAACTTCAACTATTATATGTTTGTTGATAGGAGTGTTGCAAAGTTTTGAGGATGATATATCTTCTAAGGACCTTTCAGAGGAAAGTCATCATAAAAGCCTTTCGGATGGTGATGAGAAAGAAGATGAACCTTTGAAGGAGATGCCTTAAATGGAGGTGAAGTTTGCAGACAAACAATAAATGGAACATTAAATTCCTTGATTTTTTTCTTTCTTTTGTTATACCTTGATGGGATGGTCTAATGATTACATTTGGTAATTAACTTTTCTTTTAGAATGAAGAAGGAAATTCATAAGATGTCAATTTTAGGAATTCCCTTGCCAAAGAAAGCGACATTCCTCAAATCCCAGACAACCATGGTGAAACAAGCCTATGTGAGGAGGTAAGTGCTTGATCCAGATAATTTAAGCCAAGTTCATAGGGCTTCTTTCCTTTTCTTCCTGGGAGGTACCCAATATTGACTATAATCTCACATCTATACATGTTACACCAAATATATCCCTTGTTTGTTGTATCCATGATTGGATATGTTATACACTCACTAAGAAGATACGCGCGGTGTTAAATTTTGGGAAAATAAGCAAGCATAATCTGTAGGTCAATTTTCACTTAAATATTGGATTTTTATGCTAGGTATTCTAGTCTCTCTAGCATTTAATTAGGAAATCTGCAAAAGGAAGTATTTGCTTATGCTAGAAGAAGAACCGATTTCATCCTTGATAAGTGGAAAATGAAATATTTTCACTAGAATTAGCTTACTTGGAAATTGGATCCTATTTATTATCTATGTAGGGTACAAGGCAAGATAATTCCAAGACCAATGGTGTATTTAGAGCGCCAATTGAGGACACTCAGGTTTGAATGAATGTATTTAAATTTTTTGGTTCTTAAGAATATATTTATATGGTATGCTAGTGAATGTTTTTAATACTTAGCCATTGATATAGTTGCCACTGCCTGTAGGATATTTTTTGCAATTCTAAATAGAGTTCTAGGGATGATCAAGAGGAAAATCTTGATGATAACACCCAAGAGAATGAGATTTTTGTTCCAACATTATCAAATGTGAATTTGAAGCTTGATTCACATCTAGATGACGTTGAATAGGCATCTTTCATGTATCTGTTATTTTCTTCTATCTTGATCTAATTGTATTTTGCATCTTTTCCTTTGGATTTCGGTCTTAGGATTTTATTATTGGTAAGTTAACATCCAAGTGAAAGGAGTGTTCTTGTATAAATTTCATGAATTAAGCTATCTTTAGCAAGTTCAGAAATTTCATCTCTTTAAAAATTCCATGAATCTAATCCCTGTGAATTTTCAGCCTTAGGGCTGAACTCAAATCCAATTACAACATAATTACAGCAGCAAACAATGGACAATGTTTCACTTCACGTCAACCCTAGTGCACTGGAAATTCAATAGAGAAGATACTAACTTTCTGTCAACAAGTTTCAGGTATTTAGAGTAATCTTTTAATGCATAAGCCAAATCTGAAATCACAACAATTAATGTAGATTTTATTATAAGACAGTTTTGGAAAACTTAAAATTTCATCTATATATATATATATATATGAAGTTTAAGTACATACTTTCAGCTTAGCACAAGCTGGTTCAACCCTCTAACCTCTCCAAAACCCTAGATAGGTAAAACAAATAAAAACCATAGTTCTACCAAGGTACTCCAACATGTTAGAATCACCACCAACAAGTCTTTCTTGGCCTCATGTAAGTCTGTGTCTCTTCTTTTCCTCTCAACAAGTAAAACTTAGGGTTTATCACCAAATCCTAACTTCAATGCCTCCTTATGGATCAAACCCCCTCCCTAGGCTTCCAAAATGCTCCTAGAAACCCTTGTTCCTTAAGACATAGGGATAAAAAGTACAAAAACAAATTTGAGAGAGAGAGAGATTCGTTTTCCTTCCATTATGTCACTAATCCACTTGTAAAAAAGCATAAATGTAAGTGCATTATTGATTATAATAATGTTTCTCTTTTTTATATATTTATATGAGAGGCTATGTTGCACGATTCAGATTTGACAGTGATTAACTTTGATTTGACTTCATTTTTTTCCATAAGGAATTAAAAAAAAATAGCTTGTAATTAATATTAATATATATTATAAATGAAATCAATGAAATTTACAAGTCTATGGCTAATATAAGTTTATAAATAACATGTAACTCATCAACTAAATTATTTTTCATAACTTCAAATATATTTAAATTTTTTATCTTAAGGTGTTAGTGATTCAAAATTCCTACCCTAGTATAACCCATGTAAAGCAACCCCTTGTAATCAAATTCAAGTTGTCGAGGATTGTAATCCAATGCTCTTCTTTATGTAATTTACATCGTCCTAGGATTAACCATAACTTTGTTAGCATAGTTCATTGGCTCTTGTTGTGTAGGGCGCGTTCTAATAGAGCACAACATGCTACCAGGTCATGTTGGTTTTATGCCCTCCCTTTGAATTTTTGAACTCATGTGACTTTATATAAAGTTTAGGCCTAAATTGAAAGCTCAAGAGTTATATACAATGACTCTACCAGATGGTCGCAAAGGGCACACTAATAGTTAGATATCTTCAAAGGTTCAAAGGCACAGTTCATAGGTTGAATTGAATAGAGTGAACTTGAATTGAACCCATTGAACCTTAGTCAAGCTCTTTTGTTACTTTTTTTTGTTAATAAATTTTGTAAGGTTCATCAAAATTTGAATTGCAAGGTTAAAGTTTGACAAACCTTGTGACTTAGATGAGAGTTAATGGGGATCTACAATGAAAATTAGACCTAGTCCACTACAAGCAACCTACAAGACACAAGTATGTCCACATACGTGAAGCATTCTACTCCAAGTGATATGTTCCAATGTGATGAAAATATAAAATCAAGGCTCCAAGGCATGAGTGCTACTCCACAAGGTTTAATGCTCCTCCTCCAAAGGTATAAAGCTCTAGTGCATCTCCCACATGCCTCCTTGGAGACAAACACACCTACATGTCCATTCCCTCAACCAAAGCATTTTCAAGTCAAGTGTAATCCTCCATGCAAGCAACCATGCAACCCCAAGTTGTTTAAGGCTCAATGCTCTCCTTTGGAATGCCTAACAATCCTCTAATATAAGGTGTCCTCCAAGGAAAGAAATCTCCCTTCATGTGTTGCTTACATGAAGTGACCAAGATCCATAGGTCTCCTACACTCCAAGGAAGAGTGTCATACAAGCATCCATACAAGGTCTAGAACTCAAAAAGTCTAGTATGCAAGGCCATCATGCAACACCAAGGATCAACCACACACCATGCACCCCACATCTAATGAAGTACCCCCAAACATGGTATAAACACTTTTGGAGTAAACTTTGAAAGTTAACAATCCTCTATAAAAGTAACTTGTCAGAGACATGCTTCTGTATTCTTTTCTCTCACAGTAAATGGGAGCATATTTGACTTCTCCCTTTATACATGTCATGGGATTTTGAAGAATATAAAACTCAAGTGATCATAAATATATTTCAGAACTGTTCCTAATAAGATATGCAACTGCCACAAGCATGCTTTTATCTGACAATGAAAAGGAGAAAATTTGACCTTTATGCATTTATTCGTGTCATGGAATTTTGAAAATCCCGTTGAAAAATTTTTAGGCACTTTTGTTTTTTGGGGATAATGTAACTTGATTTATATTTTTTTACTTAACAGATTATTTGATGAAGATGAAAACAAGGAAGATGTTGATCCTTCCTCAAGCAAGCCAATTGAAACATCTGTATATAGTAAAGGTGTCTTTGTAAAGGCATTTTTTTGATGATGAAGCTGAAGCTGAAGATGGGGATATTCTAGTGAGGCATGATGAGGATTATAACTATGAGGAAGATGAAAATGAAGACTTAAAGGATTTAATGGCAACTGTTGAAGAAGAGCAGCTAGTAGATTAATGGAAACGAGATAAAATTTATTGGAAATGGCTTGAAGAACAAGATGCTGCCAAAACTAGTGATATTTTGCAAAGGCTTGGATATGGTCGGAGACAAAAAGCGGTTAGGAAGCCAACACTCCATGGTGAGGACTATGGTGTTTCTTTTGATGATGATGAAGATGACATTATTGAATGTGATGATAAGCTAGACTTCCATAACCTTATTTCTCAAGAGTCTGAACATGGTGATGATGACTCTAATTTGGAAGCACAACCTATGAAACAAACTATAGATGAGGACGATGGTTATGAGTCATAAGATGAGGAATAATTGGAAGAAAGACTCATGCGTTAGCGAGTGCTTGAGGAATCTGTAGTAACTTCTCATGCCTCAATGTATCGACAACATCCTAAGCTAAACTATTTTCGAATTTCAAAAGGCACTTCTCCCTAAACTATTTTGAATTTCAAGCCTTCTTAGCAGGGGTACCATTCCAAGTGCTAGGGCTTTAATGATCATATAGGATTTAAAATTCATTATTTTAGGACCTCTATATAGCTAATAGGGCCTCGTTTTGCTATTGAGTTCAATGGAGTACCGGTCTATCAAGTGCCGAGGGGGATCAAATCCATTGAGTTGCAAAACTTTCTAGTTGCACTTCAAAAAAATTTACACCTTGAAGGATTTGATTCCTCATTGCTTGATAAACTGGTGGTTAAGGTAGATCTAGTTTTATAGTAGTGTAGGCATTGAGAATTCATGCTCGAAGGTTGTCTAGGTGCCTGTCCAAGAGCATAAAAAAAATCTAAGTATTAATACAGGTGTTTGCCACTGCGAATTTAGGGAATGACATTGTTATTGGGAGGGTTTTGTTCAGTTGTGTTTAGTTGTTTTGTTTAGTAGCAATGATGAGTAATAACTATAAGGTTTTAGCAATTCATACAATAACAATGTTTGGCTAATTCATCCAACAATGGCTCCAGACAAGAGACAATGAGGATTGCCGACATATTTGTATAGTCCAGTGGTGCAGAAACCATTGGATACTATATTTTTATACCATAGCGAAGTGGAGGAATTTTTAGGCAGATGGCAATGCCAGTTAAAAGACTAGTTTTTACAAACTTAAATATTTAATATTAGCATAAATGTTAAAAGAAATAAAAAGGAAAAAGCTATGCCTCCCATATTAATGTTGAAAGTCAATGCGCCAAAGGAAAATATATTTAAGGCAGAGAGTTTCCTACAATGAAGAATGTCTTCGTTTTCTCCCTGCATATGGGAACTATTTTAGAATGAGAGTGAAATGCATATAGATGTTTGATTTTAGATAGTGGTACTAAGAAAATATGACTGAAAAATTCCAGTTATGATAAAAATGGGGCAGGAATAAAAGGTTGTTTTAAATATTCAATGAGAAGCCTTGTATCAATCATCATCTTTGTATTTTTATTTTCATAGAAATTTGCTTAGATGTTTGACAAAAAGCAATTTAAAATCTACAGGAAATTTGTTGGAAATAAAGTGTACTGTCTTGAATAGCCAGAACAAAGTTTTCCTGTCAATGGGGTCTTGGTCTGATGGTTAAGCGAGGATAATGATACTCACTCCACCAATGTTCAAATCCCCTAGAGACACGGTTCACCTCCTCGTGCGCTGTCTTGCTTGTGCAAGTGGACCATTTCAAGTGGTTGGGCCAGGTGACTGTCTTGGGTGAGTTTGGTGGAGTAGACAACTCCCACCCACATATTCTTAACCAAAGGGATTTTCCTTGAGTGCATGACTAAAATGTCATTGAAATACTCTCAAATTGGGGAAGGGCATGTTTGCTACATCATGGTAAGAGGAATCATCTTGTCAAAAAAATAAATGGAATTTTACTCATAAATTCTGTATCATTTAGTGAATGCCCAAATATGGATTTCTTCTAGTTGCTTTCCTGTAAACTTCAAGGCATACTATATCAAATTATGTTCTATAGCAGAATTTGAACATGCAAACCATAGCTAGTTCTCCTGTTCCTTTTTTTTCTCATGGAAGATACACCCAAATGGTTTCATTTTGGTCCAAAGAGAGAAATGAATGGCTTCTTCCACTCGAAATAATGTAAAATTTGAAACTGGAACTATAAATTCAAAACAAGAACTCTAGCAAAAAAACCCCAAAAAACATGAAAAACAACCTAAAAACGAAAAATGTTGATGCTGGAATACTGGAATGTCGGAAAATTTTAAAATTTTGACAAATTTTCAACCATGACATTATGGAAAAAATTTATGACTAAAAAACATTTAAAAATGAATACCTGAATGAAAGAGTCATTATACGAGGAGTAATTTCTTTTTTAAATGTTAAAAATATGACGACTTTAAAATCTTAGCCTAAGACAACTTGACACATTGCAACAAAAATTTAGAAGTCAACCATCAAATTTACACACAGTGTAAGCAAACTCGACCCATTGTAATGAAAACTTAAATACCAACCATGAAATTGACACATTGTGAGGGCGGACTCAATCCTTTATAACAAAAACTTTAAAATCAACAATCAAATTAAGACATAATGGGATTGGGTTACTAGTTGTGGATCGACACAGACCCTGTAGGAAAAAATAAAATAATAAAAATGAAAAATATAAAAGAACACACAAATTAAAACATTGAAAAAAACACATACACAAAAAGTTAAAAAAATAATAATTAGTAAATAAAAATATACATTAAAACATAAAAAAATAAAATAAATAAAAATAAAAAAAATGACAAAAAAATTGAAAAAAAAAAAAAACGAAAAATAGTAATATATAGTAAAGCATATAAAAATTGAAAAACATAGCAAAAAAGAAAAAACAAATATAAAAGCATTACAAAAAAAACACAAATATAAAAATATACATAAAAGACAAAAAATAAATCAAACATAACAAATAACTTAAAAAACAAAATTAACATAAAACATTAAAGAAAAAAAAAAAAAGCAAAAATGTAAAAAAATTATGAAAAAAAAAAATACAAAAATAAATAAATAAATAAATATCTATATATATATATATATAATTAGAAAATTAAGAAAAAAATAAAATAATTTTAAATAATTAAAGAAAACTAAAAAGTATTCAAATTAAATTTAAAAAATACAAAACATTAAATAGAAACATAAAACTTAGATAAAAAAAAACAATTAATATATATATATATATATATATATATATTTTAACATCATAATAATTTTTGTTTTTTTTTCAAAATATGATGCGTGGGCTTAGCAGGCAGATTTTTGGAATCAACCTGCTAAGCCCTACCTCGCTCGACCGTTGGGCTAGGTGGCCTTGGCAGTTACGCGCCAAAGCTGCCAAGGTCGCCCAACTCAGCAATTGGGCATCCTTGGGCTAGCTGGTTGATTCCCAGAATCAACTGGCCAGCCCAGGGCTGCTCGGTCGCCTGAGAATTGGCCAGCCAGCCTAGGGCCACTCGGTCACTGGGCTGGGCGGCCTTGGTGTCTCTACCTAGAGCTGCCAAGACAGCCCAACCCAGCAACCGAGCGACCCTCGGCTTGGCAAGCCGATTCCGAGAATCGGCCTGCCAAGACTAGGCATCATATTTTGATTTTTTTATATAATGTGGGTTTTTTTTTTTTTTTAATTTTGTTAATTTTTTATTATTATGTTTTTTTATCATAATTTTTATGGTTTTTTTATGTTTTTTATTTAATTGGAATGTGTTTTAGTTTTTTATTAATTATTTAAAATTGTTTTTACTTTTAGGTTAATTTATTTTTATTTTTATTATTTTTATTTTTATGTTTTTTGAAATATTTGTGTATTTTTTTAATAGTTTTTAAATGATTTGTTTGTTTGTGTGTTTTTTTACATGTTAATGTTGTTCATTTATTTATCTCTTTTTATATATATATATATTATATTTGTTAATTGTTTTTTTTTGCAAAAAAAAATTAAAATATTCATCATAAAAAATCATTTCAAATAAAAACAAAAAAATACTTGTTTGGAAAACCCTTTAAAAACTAACATCCTAGGGTGAAAAACACGAAGAGAAATAAGACAACTTTAAAAATTGTTAAATAATAAAAATTAAAAAAAAAATTGTGCCTCTTAAGGACATAAGAAAATTTAAAGTGTCAAAAATGTCTTGAAAAAATGTTGAATGTTTTCCAAAATTCTCATGAAAATCACAACTTTAAAAAAAATGTTCATATTTGATATATAAAAAAATTTAAAGTGTCAAAAATATGCTAAAAAAGAAGAAGATGTATTATGAATCAACACTTTTCAAAATCGATTGATTTTTTTGCTACCTCAAAAAAACGGGTAATCATATCAGTTCCCGTTTCAAAGTTTACGTTGTTTGGATGGGCCAAATATTTAATATGCACAGTTTAGTTTTAAATTTTAATGGTAGATAATTTTGATACTCAATACATGCGTACCATTGAACTTGCCTTAAATTTAAATTAAGTCTTAATGCCTCAGTACAATGAAATCTGATAGAATTCTATTTTAGTTGGGAACCTTGACTAGCTTCATTGATTAGTTGTAATAGTAGAGTAGAGTGCACCAATGGAAGCTTCAGAGCTTCATCTGTTGAAGGTTAGTTTTCTCCAAGAGTTGTCTTGTTTCTAGAACTTCTAACATGAAGGAAATGATTTCCTTGGATAGGTACATGTGAAGAAAGATAGACTTTCCATACCAGCTTGATTTGTTCGAGTGATATTAGAAAACAAATTTATTCATTTTGTATTTATTTTGTTGCTATTTTAAGTTCTCAATTTGCTATTCTCTTCCAAGTTAGATGTTTATGTTTTGATGTCAAATTCCTAGTTTATTTTTGCCTTGGAAATTCACATCTGATACGTAAGGAGAAAATCAGTTGTCTAGGTTATAGCTTCTATTATCTTCTATATTGTGTCATAGGGATTTAACAATTTGAAATGGCATTATATTTTTCTAATTAACCTGTTTAAAGATATTTAAATTTAATTTGGATTTATTTTTTCCAACTACATTATTTGAAGCAATTTCTGTCCATTAGTTGCCAATCTAAGGTTGTAAATGGCATACCTATTTTTTTTCCATGTGGCATTACAGGTACGATTCACAGAACCTGTTGTGATCAGTGCTGGTGAGTTTTTGGAGAAGAATGCTTCTGCCTCCAGTCCAATGATATCACTTTCAGGGTGGGTTTTCTAGAATAGAATCCCATATATTGTAGGAATAGTTTGTCATATGAGTTCTTGCATGCATAGGAAATTATTCGACATAAATGAGATGATCTAAAAATCTCATTTATTTTGAGTTAAAGGTGGATGTTACTTTTTCCTAATATTTAGAAAAACATAATGGGCTATGCATTAAATTGTATCCATAATGATTTTTATTCTCTCAAATATCAATGGATTTCCTTACATTATTTAGAAAACATGCAATTTTTCCAGAAGAAATAAATCTTTATATTCATTTGAGTAAATATACAGATGGTTGTTCCATAAACATATTTTACAGAGCTTTTTCAATTTGTCATGCCAGAAAGTATCTGATTTCATTTTACTATCTGTAGTGTCCTATAAACATGTAGTTAACCAAAAAATGCATCATTGTTTTGGACCTGTTGATTGCACACAGGTGCACAGGGGTGCTGATATTAAAATTTAAAACTGTATCACTGTGAGATGGGCATTGTATTACACTTTCGGAAGAAAGTAAGAGCACGAAAAAATATGTCATGTCGAAAAAAGGATAAGGTTGGGTTTCGTATTGGGGGTTCTGATAGAACTAATGCCCTCATACCTCATTAATAAAAAGGCCAACACCCGAGAAATACTATTTCCATCATTTTCGCTCTTGAACAATGTAAACTTTGAAACGGGAACTGATACTGTTACCCGTTTTGTAGAGGTGGCAAAAAAATGACCCGATTTTCAAAAGTGTTGATGCAGAATACACATGTTTTTTTAAGAACATGCTTTTTGGAACTTTAATTTTTTTCATGTGCATTAAGTGGGTTAGGCTCGGTGAATGGTAGTGATTTTCATCCTGATTTTAAAAAGTGTGTATTCTGCATCACACCCTTTTTTTAAAAGACCTATTTTTTGACTTTAAATTTTCTAGTGTGTGAAATGTAAAAAATTATTTTCTAAATTTGATAGTTTTTGAAGTCGTCATTGTATTCATATTTTCTTGTTCTCTATCTTAATTTTTTTTTTTTTTTTTTGTGGGCTTTTTATTGTTTTGCGTTTTTAAATTATAAAGTCGATAGTTTGAATTTTAGATAATCTACATATTTAGACATCTTTTCAACCCCCTTAATTAATTTTTCAATCCACATGAAATAATTGTTTCTAAAAAACAACATTTTTTAACAATGGACATAAAAAATAACCATTTTTAACATAAATATAACAAAAAAACTAAACGTTTTGATAATTTTTTGCTAGAATTAACATGTCAAAATCACAATTTTTATACAAAAATATTAACTAAAAATGGTCAAATAATAGTTTTTTTTATGAATTTCATGTCAAAAAGATAATAATAACTACTTTTTTTTCAAAAAAAAATGATTAACTTAAAAATCAATGGGAAAATCACAGTTGTGCTCTCCCCCGCCCACCCCTCCACCGCCACCGCCCCCACCCACCCCTCCACCGCCACCGCCCCCACCCCGCCCACCCCGCCCACCCATCCCCCGCCACCGCCACCGCCACTGCCCCCCCGCCCACCCTGCCCACACCCTCCCCGCCCACCCCTCCCCCTCCCTGCCCACCCCTCCACCGCCATTGCCCCCTGCCCGCCCACCGCCACCGCCCCCTGCCCGCCCACCCCGTCCACCCATCCCCCGCCACCGCCCCTCCCCGGCCCCCCTACCCACCCCTCCCCGCCCACCCATCCCCCACCACCGCCCCCTCCCAGCCCCCCTGCCCACCCCTCCACCGCCACCGCCCCCTCCTCGGCCACCCCTCCCCCTCCCCCTCCCTCGCCCCCTCCGCGGCAGCGGCACCCCCGGGCCGCCTCGCCCCGCCTGACTGGCGGCGGGTCGATTCCGGGGTCGACCCGCCACCGGTCGGGTGGGGCAGGGCGACCGGGGGGTGGCGCTGCGCGGATCTAGAACACATCTACCCAAATCTTCAAGTAATTTCGAATCAAACAATGAATACTTTATTCTCCCACCTTCACATGCAATTGTTTTATTTCTAGACGCACGTTAGGAGGGACAATGTTGAAAATGGATCCACCTTTTTTAAGAGTTGATCTAGTCTATATACTCGTCGCACTTCATTTTATCCCATTCTCTTCTCTTAAACTTCTATTTTCATTCCTTTTTTTCTAGTTTGTTTCCTCCTATTTGAATTCTCTCCTGCATCCCCCTAGCAACTTCCCCTGAATCCTTCTTCTTATTCCAAGAATGGAGGTGAGACACCTCTTTAGTCTTCCTAGTCAAAATTTGCCTCCAAAATTTCATAGGAGCTAGCTTAGAGAGGTGTAAGAGATTCCCTTGTCTTTGACGAATGTATTGCCTCTTTTTCCTTTTAGTTAGGGCTTTATATATTTTTATCTTGTCCATTTTAAGACATTCATCAACAACTTCCTTAATTGCTCTCCTCGCACTTTTACACTCTTTGTCATACCATGGATTGGTTTCGCTATTTCTTTTATTATTTGATATAGGAAAAATAATTTGCAAAATTTGATAACTAATTCTCTAAATCCCTTTCCAAGACTAACACTTGAAAAATCAATTAGGTAACAAACATGTTATTAGATAGAACTATTTGTTTCTTTATTTCACCAAACCAAATTGAAAAAATAATTTTATAAATTAAAAATCAATAATACAATCTTAGAAGTTTAAACCTATTATTATAATCATGATGTGAAATTGAATAGCTAGATTCTTAGCACATCTAATATTCTCTTTTATTCTGCTATCAATGATATCATATTTTCCAACGTTTGATACATTGTGCAAGGCCTATCTATATAAAAGGATCATGAAATACAAAAAAAAGGAGAACCTTTTCCCACGAGCATGTGTGTGCTTGAAGGAGTGGAAATGCCATTATAATGGCTTATTTAGTGCTTCAAGGACATTATTATAAGAATGTATGACTCGTAGATTTTGTCTAAGTTATATAAAGGTCATAATTACTCGCATCCCAATCTAAGAGCCTCTCTAAAGTTTGAATTTAAGAAAGCACTGCCTCCATTTATTTATGTAATGAGCATATATGGAGTACACCAGTAGAAGGTATGCTTTTCAAAGTTTTTCAATTTTTTTTTCCTTTTCAGGAACAAGATCATCTCATCTGTGATTTCCCCCATTGGTAGCCCATTGATTTCCACATGAATGAAGAAGGGAGATGAAAAAAACAAAGAGAGGAGGTACATCTTCCATTATAAAACGAATATGTATTCACTAGAGCTACGGGTCGATTCCCGGAATCGACCCGCCGCCGGTCGGGCGGCGCGGGGGTGGCGCTGGGGTGCGCACCAGATCATAGCTGCATGTTAAATAGAGAGAGCAGGTCCTCAAACGGTATGTTAAATAGAGAGAGCAGGTCCTCAAATGGTTAAATTTCACTAGGAAACAACTATATTTGACTGGACAACTAGGTTGTACCAACAACTACTACCAAAAGCTAAGTTTGAAAAAAATTAAGAAAGCTAGAAAAAATCAAAATATAAATTAAATGAAATCAGGGAGCAAAAATGAAAGGAAATCGAGAGGAAGGTATAAATCCAACTCTTACTTAATTTCCAATCATCATCCCTATTGAAATTGATTAAATACATCTCAATCTCGAGAACCTCTCTCAACTTCTTATAATAACAAAAACCCCTACAACTTAAATCTTTAAAATATTTAAATTAAAAAACAGAAAAACAACCTCATCAACATATATTTAAATTCTCATTATTCTAAAATTGATTCTACAACCATAATTGGAGGCACGTTGCCTCGTGGCGATGACATTAGTGTTGGTTGCCCATCCCCAGTGGTGGTGCTCCCTCTCTCTATTGAATCTCATTCAATGTATTGACAACTTGCAACTGTTACACACCCATAAAAGCCGTCCCGAAAACATTGCCCTTTCAAAAATATTATTTTTACCTACATTATAAGTTAATTTTCACTTAAATATAATCTGTGTCTTTTTCTCCATTCATCAATTTAGAGAACACGGAGTTTATGTAAGTTAATCAGATCATTAATAATGCATAAGATTAAAAAGGTAAATTCAAAAATAATAAAATGCCATTATATAACAAAATCATAACTAAAAAAATATTAAAGAGTTTCAGATGTGTATATTTGCTTAACCTAAAGGATATATTGAAATTAAAAAGGTAGAAAAGCCAAAGATTTAATATGCATTTAGAAAATTAGGAGGATTTTGAAAGTCATATTTTTATAAGAATGACTTTAGTTTGATCTAATTATTTTTACATATATTTTATTAAAATTAGGAAAATTATATTACGAGAACATTACTAGAATTGAGTTTTATGGGTATTTTAGCTTATAAGATTATGGATTGACGATGAATGGGTGTATTGTTAAAGCATTCTTTGCGGTAGGTCACCATTTCAAATTCCTTGCGGATCTAGCCTAAAAAAAAGAGTTTTATGAGTACTGTGAAAGTCTAGAAGTCTTTAATTCCAAATTTAATGAAATATGTAAGCTAGAACTATTTTATTCCAAATTTAATGAAATATATAGGCTTCAACACACTCAGATGGTGGCCATATCCTTCAATCGCAGTTGCATGTCATCCAAAATAAGAATAAATTCATCCTTTGCATCATTTCTCTCGAAGAGAACTTTTCCCAACATAGACTTCATCTACGAGTTTAAGTAAGTGGTGTAGAGGCACCCATGAAGAAGGGAGATGAAAAAAACAAAGAGAAGAGGTACATCTTCCATTATAAAACGAATATGTATTCACTAGAGCTACTGGTCGATTCCCGGAATCGACCCGCCGCCGGTCGGGCGGCGCGGGGGTGGCGCTGCGGTGCGTAGCGCCACCCCCGCGCCGCCCGACCGGCGGCGGGTCGATTCCGGGAATCGACCCGTAGCTCTAGTGAATACATATTCGTTGTGCAACAGAATAGAGGAACACAGTTTTTTGGTATCGCTAAGGTGCATGCCCTTTTTATGATATTAGAATTGTCTGTCTCAGTTTATCATTCCATACGTTAAACTTTTTCGAGTATAGCTTAAACTTTTCAATCTAAAACGAATATCTTCGTTGCACAGGGCACGCAGTTTTTAAGCTGCGACGAGAATGTGCAAGGCGCAGTAGCGCTTTAGTATAAGGTACAGTTTAAAACACAGGACTAAGGAAAAGTCGAACGAATCAGAATGCCTTCACGAAGGAACATTCCCACGCAGTTCAATGAAACAGACAGTCAGTTGGTGATCTGTTCAATTATGACCCTGATGCTCGGTTCAACCGGCGGTTTTTTATTGGCAATAGCCCTTATCGATTTACGGAGAGATGGCGGTGTTAACAACTTGATGTTGGCTTTAACTGCCTCTTTGATATTCTTTGCTAGCATAATGCTGAGGGCGCTTCTTATCTATATCTATCTCTCTTGACTTTATCAACGTTCTTGAAGACCAATCTATCAAAGGCCGTGCTTCACAATCTTAATTTTATATTTTATTAGTTGTCCGTCAGGATTGCAATTGGAAATTACTATGGAAGCTTGAAGTAATTAAAAAACCTTTTCTGTCCACTGAAATGCTCATGTAATTAAAATAATCTTTATCATTGTGTTCATGTGCAATATGGTATGAAATTTTCTTATAATTCGCAAGATATGGAAACCTAGATCGGGCGCATATAAAACTGGGCCTATGATTAGGGAACAGTGAGTTTCATGGCAGGTTGAGCTATTGCAATCAGTGTCTCCATAATCCTTGGTTTCTCTCTTTCTTTTTCTTTTTGGCAAGTATAGCAATATTGGCCAGAAACATTATATTTATGTTACCAAGATCGTATCAATAATTCTTGGGTTGGAAACCAACGTCCACATAAATTAAATTAAGCTTTGGTATTATACTCTAAAATCGTGTTATTTATGTGAACATATATAATCTCCAACTGTTGCACAGCTGATGGATAATATTCATTGTAATCCTCTTAGTACGATAATGGCATAGAACTGTGGTTTAAAATTGTCTGAATTATCGTGCCTGTGTTTTTTTATTAACTGTTGTTACCTTTTAATAATATAGGGTTTATATCGAAATTTGATGCGCTTTCCTGTCCTATCAAGCATAGCAAAAAGATCTTTCGAGTTGGAGTTCATTGCAGCGATAAGCTGGTGGAAAATATATGGATGTGATGTGTATTGTTTTTAGTTTGGTTAAGTATTTCTCATCATCTACAGAAAGGATCGAGGCCAATCACAATGATTGCACTTGACAAATATTCCAGCTGTGTTTTTAAAATGATTGCACTTGACAAATATTCCAGCTGTGTTTTTAAGTTAAGACTACTATCGAAATCCACATGAATGAAGAAGGGAGATGAAAAAAACAAAGAGAGGAGGTACATCTTCCATTATAAAACGAATATGTATTCACTAGAGCTACGGGTCGATTCCCGGAATCGACCCGCCGCGGTCGGGCGGCGCGGGGGTGGCGCTGCGGTGCGCAGCGCCACCCCCGCGCCGCCCGACCGGCGGCGGGTCGATTCTGGGAATCGACCCGTAGCTCTAGTGAATACATATTCGTTGTGCAACAGAATAGAGGAACACAGTTTTTTGGTATCGCTAAGGTGCATGCCCTTTTTATGATATTAGAATTGTCTGTCTCAGTTTATCATTCCATACGTTAAACTTTTTCGAGTATAGCTTAAACTTTTCAATCTAAAACGAATATCTTCGTTGCACAGGGCACGCAGTTTTCCTCCACAGGGCACGCAGTTTTCCACCACTTGCCCGAAGAATGGACGGAAGCTTCACACAAATCTTATTCCAAATCATGCTCTCCGCACCCTTATTATTCGGTATTGCGATGCTCATAATATGCCTTTTTACAAAACAGAAAACAACAAGAAACGTTCTTCAATGGAAAGCAACGTGAATACACACACCATGGTCATACTTGATTAGTAAAGTCGTAACTATTATTAGTAAATAAATAAAATGTCCAGACCATTTTATTACTTTCACCATTTTGTTTTTTATTTCAAAAATGTGATTATTAAAATATAGAAATGTCAATTTTGTTTTTTATTTCAAAAATGTGATTATTAAAATATAGAAATGTCAATTTTGATTCCAAAAGTCTCAACATCTCATTGTTATAATGTGTCTTTAGATTTCAAAATTTTAAATTTTATTTTTAATATGAATATATATCCAAATATAATATTAATGCATATTTCTTAGTAAATTATTTTTTATCTACATTCTTAATATTATTATGATTGCTAAATATATCAAGATTGATAATATGCAATTAAATAAAAACACCCAATAAGAATCATGCAATAAAATAAAAATAGGCAACAAAAATCATTATAGTCGAAAGTTGTACATTTTTATAATTTTTCAAGCTATCACCGCTCAAATAAAGTTTCATTCATTAATATAAATATCATTCTCAATATTATGCTCCGTTTATACTTCTTGTGTTTTAATTACTGCAAAGTCCTTAGTAATTTTCATTTTCTCTTCTATACAGTGTATCCTTGCTGACCATGCCCATGTCGTGCTTTTAATATCAATAAACATATTTTCTTCCAAACCAACCCTCCATTATTACAAGTTTATTTAAACAATATTTATATAGTTATTTGTTAACCTTCGATGTTCCATTTGGGTTTCACCATTTAACCTATATTTTGTAATATTTAATATTAGCATTTGGATTTCATAAAAAAATTCTCTTTCTCTACTTAAATATATCACATAATCTTGATTTGGTGATTGTACTATTTGCTTTTGTCAATACGTGACATCATTCTTTCGAGAGAATGGATCTCTAGGCTTGTTACATAGAGGACTAATGTAACAGTTCTCGGTTATAGGGATATCTTCCTTAAGTGTGCTTCCATAATTTTAAGTGTGCTTCCATAATTTCATGTGAGAGCTTTATAGGATTGTTGTTTCTTATTTCCTACACTATGAATGGCCATAAATTAGTTATCAAGTGTTCAATACTATGAAAGGGATTGTCCAAATATTTATATAATCATCTAATAAATTATCCTATGATTTCAATATTGTTCCCCTCCCTTAACCATTGATACCAAAGATCTTGGAGTTACCATCCAAAGGGTGTTGTTTCACAAAGTTCTTGAAGTCAAAATATTCATTAATTAAATATGAGACGTTGAAATTGTGATCCTGATATGTCTTATAAATCTCCATCATCTCTAGTAGCAAAATTGTCTTGCAAATCTTGGAAAATTTGTAATAGTTGGGAATCTTGCAAAATTTGCAAGGCTCTAACATTGTTCTATGTGTAAATCCCAACTTTTGTTAAATCTTACAAAATATAGGTTAAATGGTGAAACCCATTTTCTATCATAAATTGAAGATTAGGCATCGCATAGGCACAAAAATGGTTTTCTTAACCACTCTCGTTATATGAATAACATTAAGGGCACTATCACTATCAATAAAAAAAAATGTGGTGCTTGATGTGAGTAATCAAATTCAAACACAGTTTCCAGAACAGAGCCGAAGGATATAAATTATACATCTCTTTTATCATATATAGTGATGTTATGCCACTGTGTATATAGTGAGCATCATACTATTTCAATATGACACAGAAAATAAGCCAAGTCTCTAAAATATGATGATTTTTACACCCTCTTCAATGAATGTGAATCACACACAAAGTTATACAACGAGCCTCTTACAAGATTATCCTCCAAATATTGTAATTAATTCAATTTATGGAATATATATCAGGGATAGTGTGTCAATGAGAGTCATGAGATTGTGATGTGTCATAGAGAACAAGGTTTGGTTGATATAGCAGACCGGTTGATATCGCAGACTGGTTGTGGATATTTAAAGTCTTTTTTGGAGTTTCCCTTTGAACACTTGTGCAAACCTAAATCTTTGTTAGAGTTTCTTCTTGAACACCTTTTAGACTCAAAACATTGTTGAAGCAGCGTTGTTGAAAACATATATGAAGACACTTTTAGAGCACTCCCTAAATACATCTTGGAGCCTTGAAATAAGATTAGAAACCATTGAAGCAACCTCCTGAGATCAACTTGAAGCATGTGTTGAGGATTCTTTTACAAGCAGGCATTGGAGATCTTGGAGGAGTCTTTTGGAAAATACTTAGTGAAACTGATTTGAAACAAATGACAATAGAATATTGGAATCTACACAATGCTCTTTATATGCTAGTAGAATATATAATTTCGAATGGTTACACAAGGTGCTCTCTCCATAGTAATTTTGCATTTTTTACAGAGTATTCCCACAATAATATTTAAGGTCTATAAAGCTGCGTTCATTTACAAGCCACAAGAAATTTATAACCCCTTTCAATTGATGTCAAAGGGGGAGTTAAGCAGAGGTTATGGGAAGCAATGAGAAACCAGCAGAGGCTATGGCCAGTAAGGGGAAATATCTTTCAGGACAAAAGGAGGAGGACAAATGAGTTGCCATCAATGCCAAAGGGGGAGATTGTTGGCAATATTTGCATTGATGTCAAGTTAAGCTAATTGATTAATGTCAATAAATGTTATTGATGTCACTAAGCTCATTCATGATAATTTATGTATAATGGAAAATGTACATAAATGTTGAATGTTGAATATAAAAGGATGAAAGTGATGTGAAGTTAAAAGGCTATGCTAATCAATGTGAAGGCTAAACATTGAGATAAAAGTTGAAATACATATATTTGTTTGAACAGAAAATGTTGATAATCCAAATTTGTTTTATCTCTTGTAATTATTACTAAATGAGCTATTATTTCAACTATATTTTATTTTACAAATAATTTTCAAAATTGAAAATGAAAAGACAAGCTTGTGAGCAGTTTTGGAAGTCCAAGACACTATGGTTCATGGAAAGTCGATTCCAGTATCAACACTTTCGTTCTGAAGCTATATTTTGCAGGAAAATTTCGTAGAAAATTTCATAGTCACTGCCATTTTTAAAACAGCCGCAAAATTGACACCTAAAAAAATAAATCATTATTCCAGTATCAACACTTTCGTTCTGAAGCTATATTTTGCAGGAAAATTTCGTAGAAAATTTCGTAGTCACTGCCATTATTAAAACAACCGCAAAATTGACACCTAAAAAAAAAAAACATCGTTCCAGTATCAACACTTCGTTCTGAAGCTATATTTTGCAGGAAAATTTTGTAGAAAATTTTGTAGAAAATTTCGTAGTCACTGCCATTATTAAAACAGCCGCAAAATTTACACCTAAAAAAAAAAACATCGTTCCAGTATACACACTTTTCGTTTTGAGCACTGTTTTTGTGGTTTTTTTGGGGTTTTTGGGCCAGAGTTCTCGTTTTGAGTTTATAGTTCCCGTTTCAAAGTTTACATTGTTCTTGGTATTATGATGTGGATCCAATTACCTATGGTTGGCTTGTTGTTCGCGGTTTGGTTTTATATATAGATTTCTTCTCACCTGATGTAGGAACAATTTCATGGACAATCAATTCCAAAATTTATCCTTCAAAATATAGAAGTATGCGTGGAGGCATTGATTCAACAATTTGTTGGATATGTATGGACAACATCCTAAGCTAAATTATTTTCAAATTTCAAAAGGCAATTCTCCCTAAACTATTTCGAATTTCAAGCCTTCTTGGCAGGGGTACTGTTGCAAGTGCTAGGGCTTTAAAGATCATATAGGGTTTAAATTTCATTATTTTAGCAGCTCTATATAGCCAACATGGCCTTGGTTCACTGTTGAGTTCAACGGAATACAAGGCTTTCCCTACCAAGGTCCCATTTTTGCTTGGGTTTTCTAAACCCATATGTCACGTCGAAAAAAGGATAAGGATGGGTGTAGTATTGGGGGCTCTCGCAGAACTAATGCCCTCAGAACTCATTAATAAAAAGGCCAACAACCGAGAAATAATATTCCCATCATTTTTCGCTCTTGGTACAATGATGTGGGTCCAATTAGCTATGGTTGGCTTGTTGTTCATGGTTTGGTTTTATATATAGTTTTCTTCTCACCTGGCATGGGACTGGTTCCATGGACAATCAATTCCGAAGTTTATCCTGTTATCACTCAGAATTTTTCCCTAGAAGTTATTAGAAGAAGGAAAAGACTGAGGTAACTACAAACCAATCTTTTAAGTATAGGCTCTAGCCAACCTATGACTCAGAGAGGGCTCTCTCTATATGTTTTAGCCTTGTTTGCTGAGATTTTAGGCTAGTTCTTAAAGTTCAAAGGGTTTTGGATTTGTATTGGAAGTTGGATGGTGGAATCCCTAAACAGATCGATCGAATGATGTCTCTAGCTATTGGGCTATGGAGTCAAAGAATGGCAGCAGAGCTGGGATTAAATCATTAAAGGGAGTGTTCAATGGGCAAGCTAGTAGAGTGAAGCACATGTTTTTAGGTCGAACGGGTGAAATGATCCTAACCAGGGTGAGAGAGCACTTAAGAATTCTCAAACCGGGATTAAAATGAGGAATAGAGGATGATCATGAGCAAAGGGCAGTTAAAAATCCTTTACTATAGACCTGAGGGAAACTACTTGAATTAAGGAGCAATCAAGAATTCCTCAACTTAGATAATTTAGTAGAAAACATAAAAAATGCATAATAGTCAAAACAGAGTGCAGTGTAGCAAGTTCTGCGATATCATTCCATATTATAGCATTTAGATTTCAGATATATTTAAGATTATGGAAAAACTTATAAAGAAAAGTGACAACACAAAAGAAGATACTTGTTTGTGTTTCACACTACACATGAATCCAGTGAAATGTCTTTGCTTTATTAAATAATCCAGCTTTCTAGTCCAACAGTGATACAATAGCTTACAGTCTTTGATCAAGAAAACTATAGAAATGTCTAAGAATCCACCTACATACTTCGAATTGTGAAGTATTTATACAAAATATTATTAGAAAATATCTCAAAACAACTTGAGATTTAATCTAGGAAATACAAATATCTTCTTGCAAGAAGATAAAGACAGCTAATGAACTGCTTCATGCTGTCCCTTTTATTATGGTTGTGCTGGCCTTTATTGTTGAATTTGTAGCCCTTTCTGCTGGCTTGCAGTTGTGGAGTTTCACGCTGGAGTCTTCTTTACTTTCATCTTTCAACTGATACTCTTTGACCTCGCTGCCCTGTTTTTCACCTGTTTTACTTGGCTGCCTTCATTTTCACTGTGTAGTAACTTTCTGCTATAAATTTATCATAGTAAATTTGTCATTTTCTCCCACCATTCCGTATCAGGTAACTTTACATTCATCATTCTCATGTAGATTTCATCAGCTTCAATATATTTGGAAAAATTTGGCTTGGTGAGGAACAAATGTTTTACCTCATGCTCAAGGAAGAACAAGTTTTCAAATGTGTCATATAACACTTTGCCTGTTGGCAGGGCTTTTATGGATGAAGAACTGGCTTGTTCCTTAGCCAATCTCCTGAGTCTATCACCATAGTCCAACTGTGTCATGAGTTTGTCATTAATGGCCATAGGACTAGGCAAACCTTTCTCCCTCAAAATCTGGAATTTAGCCATGAACCTATCAATGGCTACCTGCATATTGTGGCACTTTTCTTCCAAATTAAGCATAAGGTTCCTTTTGGAAAGGACCTTCCTTATTTCTAAAATGGTAGCAGTCCTATCTTCTATATTTAGCTCCTGGAGCTCATATCTGTTCTTACTGTTGAGGAAGTGGATGAGTCTATTTGCATCCTCTGGATTATTTCCCAATTCCTCCTTCACTTTCTGGATAGCTTCTATAGCTATCTTTACCAACTTTGTTTGTTAAAAAATTACTTGGATTGATGGCCAAATATCATTAACAGAGTCAATGATTTTGGCCCACAACATTTCCTTGGTTTGTCCAAGTGGTTTCTCCAGTGTTAAATCCTTCTCTAGGATTTTGATTCTCTCACCCATTCTCTGGGCCTTTTGTACTTCTTCTTTCTGCTTCAGTTGGGCAAGTCTGCAGTCTGTTTCCAAACTTGCAACCCTTTCTCTTAACTTGTTCATTTGAGTAGCCTGGACAAACATCTCTTCCATGGATTTGACAAGTTTTGTTGCTTTCTCTCCTGATGCACATGCTGTTGATGTAGACTCTGCCGTTGCTAGCAAGGCTGTTATAAGTGGAGTTGTAGGTGCCAAAGATGTTGCTAGTGTGGATGGCATTGCTGTGGAGACTGTGGGGATAACATTTGTTGAAGAAGTGGCTACATTTTCCTGTTTTAATTGGATTAGAGCATCCAATTCCTTTTCTGTCTCCTTAATTTGATCATTCAGCTTCAAGACCAAGTCCATCAACTCCTCATGTCTGGTTTGATTCTCTATGACTTCTAGAGTCTGATGATGTTACAGTTGGGGTATTTTCAATTGCCTCTTAAGTGCAACAATATCATCATTCTTCTTCCTAATAATCTGCTCTGTAGCTTTTATATCCTTGGGATTGTGTCCCAATTCAATCAATAAGTCCTCTAAGGACTTGATCCTTGTATCCTTGGCCTGTGAGGAGGCCTTCTCTAACTGGAATTATGCTGATATGTTGTTTAGAGAGTTTTGTAGCTGATGGGAAACTATGGCTTTACCTGTCAGGGTGGAGTATATCATCTCTCCAGCCTATTTGTGTAGTTCAATCTGGTCTATGGGATGAATATCCCTTGCCAACACTTCAAAATCTACCCTTTTGAAATTTGATGTTGTCTTTGGTTGCTAAGCTATGGGCTTCACAAAGGTCATCTGCAACTTCCCCTCTTTAATGTCAAAGGCTGACATTAGCCTTGTTTGATTGGTAGGAGTGAGCTTCAGGTACTGAGCATATGTTTGGGCCTTAAGCCTCTCATTTCTAGCTTTGATTTCTTTATATCTTTCCTTGATATCTTGGTCTTTATCAGCAGGCATTCTGAAGGAAGATACTTCAACATTGAGCTGCCTTTCCAACATTTGAGTTTGTGATGTGGAAGGCTCTTGCATGCCTCCAGATGGAGTGGTAGGCCTACTTCTTTCTGCTCCTGTATTTGTGACCTCAATTGAGTCTTCAGTATACTCTTGCTCAGAGGCTGGATTTAGCCTTTGCCTCTTGTTTGATTCTTGCTGCAAATCAGAGGTGGCCATTCCTGAAGTGGAAGCCCCTTCTCTATTTCTTTTTGGGATCTTCTCCTCATTCTGAGAATTCTGCATGATTGGAGGGGTGTTCATAGTAGTCTCTGGTTCTTTTGGTACCTGTAGAAAAGAGTTGCCATCAAGCTACTTTCCTAAATCAATTAGAGCATTCTCTACGTCTACTCTGGTGCTGTCTTGGTCTACTAGGGTACCCTCCACCCATTATGTCTGATTTGCATATGCTTCTATTTCAGGTATGGGATGGTGGATGAAAGGTCCTAACTTGTCCTTTTGTCTCTTCTTTGTGATGAATTCCAAAGGATCATATCTCCAGACAAAACTTCTTTGGAAATTCATATTCTGTAATATCAAATCTTCCTCTTTGCTAACCTCTCTAGAGTTGCATATGAAGGGGCCTAGTTGGTATTTTATTTTGAAATTGGCCTTCTTCTTGGCATTGATGAAGTTTACTTCATCTGCATTGATAATTTTCCTATAGTATTCTAATGCAAACAACCTCATTGGGAGGTATCTTGGTAGCTTGTATGGTGCAAGCATGCAACCATAAATCCTGATTTCTGTATGGTTCTGCTAAAGGTAGGAGTCACCAACTTTGGTCTGTTTAGACAATTGAAGGACTCTCTTTATTTCTGCACTGATTCTAGGAGGAGGGCTTCTAGTCAACGTTGCCATGACTGGATGTACAAATAAATCGATGAAATCAGAGTATGGAGACTTGTATTGGTGGATCAATGGGGTCCAAAAAATCACTGACGTGGGTTGACCCTTAGTGTCAAGCTTTTGAAGGGTGAATAGGAACTTCTCTGATTGATAATATAAGAACATATGGTATAAAACTAAGGAGTACTTAAACCCTTTCATTGTTCATTCTAAGGAATTGCTCATGCATCCTATCAGCTATAAATTGGGCATAGTCATAAATGACAACATGAGGCTACCCTGGAGTGTAGATGGACATGAAGGCAAGGGTTATTTCATCAATGTAGTCATTGGTGGAGTAACCCAAAACAGAAGATATCATGGCCACAATATTCTGGCCCCATGGAGAGAAAATGACTGATACATATGGAGGGGAGTCCTTAGGGATGTGTTTCTCTTCTTTGATGAAGGTTTGGAATAGTTGGGCCAACTTTGTAGAGCTAAGTTTGGGATACAAGTGCAACAAGTCTCCAATTGAGAGGGGAGTTATGTTTGGTCCTCGTTGGAGCTGCAACATTTCGTTTATAGACTCAGCAGTGATGGTGAAAAGGACCTTCTGGTCATGAGACATGATAGTTCTGTGATTGGGGATGTAGCAAGCATAGCACATATGTAAAATTTCAGGAAAAATGTGGACTTGGGGGACCTGGTACTTGGGAAAATTTGACTCCCAAAGACCAATTTCATCAGCGCGGTTCAGGAACTTGTCCCTACTTTGGCAATGTACTTAGGGCGGGGGTTTTAGGACAGTGGTATATTTTATTTGAAAATCTTTATCAACCAAAGGAAGGTGGTCCAGGTCTAAATGAGGTGTAGTGATGGGCCTTACATCCATAGAAATTGGGGCAGTCATAATCAGTTCTTGTGGATTTGAGTGTGGGGGGTAATTTAGAGTTTTTAGGGCAATGGAGGTTCTGCAGTTGTTTATGGCTCACAGTTTTTAAAATTTAAGTAAATTTGATCTTTTTTACTTAACTAACAATGTCACAAGGGTGAATTGAGTCTGAATTTGATAACGGAGTTGGAATTCCATGGTTAAATACCTGGAATTGGGTGGAATTGACTGTAAATGGTGGTTGAAGGTGGTTGCAAAGGTTCGTACAGTACTGGTACGGACTGATGAACAAGTTGGACTGTCTGCAGCGTCTGTGGAGCAATGGCGGAGGTTTGTGAGCAATTAGGTCGTTTGCAGTGGTCACAATGACTTTCTGAGCTCTCAAAGGCAAAATGCGTGAAAAGAGTGAAAAGGTGGGTAAACAAGATTTTATAGGAAAAATGGTTAATTTTGGCGAGTTTCACTAATTGATGAACAGTGACGGTTTTCGGTTGAAAGGGGGCAGTGGTTTTGGAGGTCCATCGCATCGCTTTTGTGGTGCGGGCAGTATCGGGAGGGGGTCGCCCGATTCCATTCAGCGCTTGACACGTAGCGTCGGGGGCCAGATGGAAAACTGCCTTATTGGGTAGGTAAAGGCGGACGTCGGTCCGACCTGATATGCTTGTGAGGCGTTGGATGTGGAGGAGGGACGATCAACTATGATCGAGAGATGGGAGTTGCGTGGGGGTGAATGATGGGATTTAATGGGGGGCCCGGGATTTAATTGCGGTGGTTTCGGGATTAGTTTAAGGACTAATCCAGGTTTAGGGGATCGGGCCAGACTGTAATGAGGGATTAGGGACTGAGGGCGGGGTTTTAATGTTTTTTTGCGGGATAAGGGGTAGTAATATAGTTTATAAATAAACTAAGGGGTGGGGTTAATTTATATAAAGAAGTTAAATATATACGGGATAATGGGTTTATAGGGATTTTTATATATTTAATTAAAAAGTTAATATGAAGTGAAATGAGTAGAAGGGGTATTGTGCTTAGTTACATGAAATGTTGTGTGTTTTCCATATACCTAGTACTTTAGGATAAATGTATTTGGTGGGTTTTTTGTACATAAAACATGTTTATAAAGGGGTTTTCCTAGGCAAGAGAACTTAACCTTAGGAAAAAGGGGTTTTGTGAGGGGGATGGATGATTTATGATGAAATTTAACACCTTTCCTTCTTAAGTCATCAAGTCGAGGGTCCGGTCCCACCAGAAGTCGAAGAAATGCTCTGAGCCTTTTTTACTTAAAAACTATAGGTATTAACATTTTTATTATGGAAGGGAAGTTAGTGAGTGTCATGGGGGTTAAAATGAATGAGGGGATGTTAAGTAAACCAAATTGTGAACCATTGCTTTTGTTTTGTTTACCACTTATGCATAGTTAAATGATGCATTTGGAATAGTGACATAAGTGCTTTTTGTATCAATTACATGACATTTCTGCAACCTTTCTACTACTTACCCACTTACTCATCCTACCATTTTTTCTTCACTTTATTTGGGTGCATTTAGGCTAGCAAAACCTTATCAATCTTTTTCTTTTGTTTACAAAATAAACTATCTAGTTCTAACCTTATATCCTCTAAGGGCTCATATTAAATTGATGAGATCCTTTTATTCACTCTACCTATCTAATGATCTGCCAATATTACACTGTTTGGTCAGATTTATTCACTACCTATAAACATAAAATTCAAAGCATGAAATAACCAAGTTTAAACATTTTGAATATCATGGATTGTGGCATAAGTAACAAGCTGCACACAATCATTTATTATGCATAAAAAATAAATAGTAGTGGCATTTTGACCTGCACACTTTCATGTTCTCTTTTTGTCTTTTGGGGTTCATATATTTCATTTTTTTTACCTATTTTCATTCTTTTTTGTCCTTTGATTATTCTTTTAGGACATACCCTCTTTACATTTTTTAATTTTTTAATAGGAAAACATTTGCATAAAGAAAAGGTATGTACAATATTACAAGGCTCAACCTTAGTCATTCAAAATTATGACTCCTATTGGTATAGGAACCTAACAGTGGCTCCACTTGGGGATGGCATTTCCTGGTGAAATGTCAAGAAATTTGTAGATCAGTAGCCTTTGAATTGTTGTTGATGTTACCTTGCAAAATTATCCTCTATGCCTCTGCATTATTGATACTTATGATAGTAAATCCTTAAAGCTTAGGGCCTTCTCTTCGGGCTTCAACTTTAACAATCACCATCCAATCCAAACTAAACTCTTTGAAGAAAAATGAAATATGTACAATGGGAAGTCAAAATCAGTAGTTAGGTTTAAAATAGTGTTTAAGCATTCGACCATTCACTGGTCCACCTTCGGCTTCTGTAGCATCCATTTTCTTAGGAAGAAAGCATTATTACCTCTAAAAGCATAAATGACATATGGGCCTTTCCATAGGAAATCAAATTTCCCATGTTTACCTTTATCTTCCCTCCTTGAATCCCATTTTAGGACTTTGTCACCAAGGTAAAAATCTTCAGCCTTGGTTCTCTTGTCAAAAATCTTTTTAATCCTTTCCTGCACAACTTGAGACCTGATATATACTTCCTCCCTAGTTTGTTGAAGATGTATTGTTTGGTTGATTCTTCTTTGGATACTATTTGGTTCAACCTGCAACTCTTGAAGCAGCTTCATCACTTGTGTTCCCAAGGAGGATGGAAAAACAACTTCCATCCCATACACTAGTTGGTAGGGAGAGGTACCAATTGATTTCTTAGTGGTTAGTCTGTCTGCCCATAAGGCATTGACTAACATTTTGTTCCATGTTTTCTTATTATCCTCTAACAAATTTTTAATGATGTTCACCAGACTTTTGTTTGAGGATTCTGCCAGTCCATTTCCTTGAGGATAATAGGCTATGGAGTGACCCAGGGTTATATGATACTTGTTGCAGAAATCTATCAATCTTTTGGATTTAAAGGTTACTACATTATCAGTAATGAGCTTAGCTGGACATACAAATCTTGATAGAATGTTGGTTTCAAGGAAGGATATGATAACTGTGTCAGTGGCTTGCCTAGAAGGTATGGCCTCTATCCATTTTGTGAAATAGTATGTGGCAATGAGGATCCATTTGTGTTGGGCAGAGGAAGGTGGGTGAATTTCACCAATGAAGTCTAAACCCCATTGTTGAAAAGGTGTTTCAACAGAGATTGGCTTGAGGGGTAAAGGTAGAAGCTTTTTCTTTCCCTCAAAAATTTGACATTTGTGACAGGAGGTCACATGTTTCTTTACATCAGAAAACAAGGTAGGCCAGTAGAAACCGGCTCTAAGAATCTTATCTGTAGTGGTTTTCCAGTAAAGGTGTCCTCCATAGTCACTTGCATGAAACTCTTGTAATACTTTGTCAGATTCATCTTTTAATAAACAATTGAGAAGAATACCTTCATGATTTCTCCAAAACAAAGCATTGTCTAATATACAAAATTTTAAGGATTTCATCTTTAAAAATCTGCTTTTGGTCTTAGATAATTCAGGAGGAGCTTGTAAATTCAGTAAAACATAAATGATATCAGCATACCATGGTGATTCAATAAAGGCCTGGCTGATTAGTGGAGTCGCCATCTCCTCTTCATTATCTATTTGTGTAATAAAGTTTATATCCAGGGCCTGACAGTTTGATTCAACCATGAGCTTGGCTAAACCTTGGCCCTTGATTAACTTAGTTGGTTTGATTTCTATGTCATATTCTAGAATAGTAGCAATCCATTTCCCCTCTTTCCATCTGGACCACCCTGAGTTAGGATGTCTTTGACTACTGAATTAGGAACATAGGCTACTATATGAGAATATAAAATGTACACCCTAAAATCCTTGATAGCTTTGACCAAAGCAAAGGCTTGTTTTTCCATTATGTTATATTTTAAGGGGGCATCTCTCAGGGCTTTGCTAAAGAAATAAATAGGTTGTTCATAGCCCTGGTCATTTTTCTGCAGTAAAACTGCAACAATTGTGTGCTCAGAAGCAAAGGAAAATAAGATGAAATCTCTGTCAAATTTTGGACTGATCAAAACTGGTGTTCTAGTTAAGGCTAGTTTAATGTCTTCAAAGGATTTCTTAGCCTCAACAGTCCATTTTATGGTCGAATATTTTTCAACATATTGTTCAGTGATCTAATTAATTCTGCTAGATTAGAAATAAATCTTCTAAGAAAGTTAATTTTCCCTAAGAAAGCTTGTAATTCCCTAATGTTCCTTGGATGTTGTATTTGTAAGATGGCTTCTATTCTTGAAGGGTCTATTCGGATACCATCTTTTGAAATTATATGACCTAGTAACTTTCCTTCTTCTAACCCAAATAAAGACTTCTTGGGGTTTAAAGAAATTCCATATTTCTTGCATTTAATAAAAACCTACCTTAGATGATCCAAATGTTGGCTATCAGATTTTGAAAATACAGTAAAGTCATCTAGGTATATCACAAGGAAGTCATGAATTTCTTTGGCAAAGGCTATGTCCATAGACCTTTGGAGAGTGGCTCCTGCATTCATTAGTCCAAAAGGCATTTTCACATACATGAATGTGCCCCAAGGAGTAGTGAAGGCAGTATTGGCTTGGTCATCAGGATGAACTAAAATTTGATAGTAACCATAAAACCCATCCAATAATGAGATTTTGGTTGATCCAAATACCCTTTCCAAAATATGATCCATTTTAGGGAGAGGGTAATTGTCTTTAAGGGATACTTTGTTGAGGTTCCTAAGGTCACACAGTCTGATCTCGCCAGTTTTCTTCCCAGTTGGCACCAAGTTTGAAACCCAATCAGAAATCTAATTGGTGCAATTATCTTAACATCATACATTCTCTAAATTTCATTTCAATTGAAGGTAATAGGACATGATTTATCCTTCTAAGTTTTTATCTGAAAGGTTTTTGATTTTCTTTTATAGGGATTGTGTGTTGTATGATGTTGGTGTCATAGGACTTGAGGTCCTCATAACTCCAAGCAAAGACATCCTAAAATTATTTTAATAGCTCAATGTATTTTACTCTTTCAGTGGGAGGTAATGATTTAGAAAGTTTGATCAATTTTGGATTTTCATTAGTGCCTATATTACACTCCTCTATATCAGATTTCAAAGGTTCCATTTTAGGCTTTCTAGGAACATCATTTGAATCAAACAAGTCTTCCAAAGGGGTTAATCCCTTAGGTAAGAATTTGTCTTTGAGGTTGATTACTTCAGTGTCTTCGTTAATTATTTCATCAATATCAACTTGCTCTAGGTTTTTCTACATCTGATTTGGTAAATTTAGTGGGATGAAATCTATCTATCTCTTCACCTTCTATCTCATTTATTTCTATTTTATCTTTAATGTTAGAATCTATTGATGTGTTAGTATATTATATTTCTATTTACAAATTCTTCTTCTGAGATTAAAAAGTTGTTTATCTGTTTGTCATCAGCGAATATTTTCCAGTTCTTCAAATTATCTGGAATTGCAGGTCTGTGCCTAACTTCAACAATGTATTGATAGTTAGGTTGAAAGGGTAACTTGCAGGTGCTGGCAAACATTGCTAAACTATGAGCTTGCATATTAGTGTTTTTAGGAATTACAACAACCTTGGTTTCTAAGAAAGTGTTTAGTATTTCTACAATGGTTCCTCTGTAACAACTTAATCTAGGGTCCTTAGTCATATATACAACATTAATTTGTTTTATAACTAGTTCAGAGTCTCCCATGACAGAAACTCTTATAGCTCCTAGATTCCTAACTAATTTAAGACCTAAAATTAGTGCTTCATACTTGGCCATATTGTTAGTACATTTAAAATTTAGTCTATATGCATGGCCTTCTGAGTGATCATTCTCCAGATTGTATATCCAAACTCCTGCTCTTGCTCCAAACTTATTGACTAACCCATCAAACTCAAGATGCCACAAAATCTCATGTTCATAATTCGCATCATCTGGTGCCACAAACTTTTCCTCATCTTGACTACCTTGTTTAGTGGAAAGTTCTAAAGTTTGGACAATTTCCTCTTGTTTTGAAATTGCAATTTCTTTTGGTTTTGTATCAACACTGTCTAAAAGAGTTTCTTGTGTTTGATCAGCATTATACAGGATAAAAGAATCAATGTTTGAATGTATAGAGTAGATAGAAAGTTTTGAGGCCGATCCTGACTGCTCACCATGTATTTCATTAAAGTTTCTCGGCACAACTTCTTGGGTTGTCAAAAATAGAAATTGTTGCATATGACATATCAAGTTGTAATGATCCCTGAAGTTTGGCTCCCCATGATCTGGATAACAACATGCCATACTTCGGTGGATGTCAGCAACCACAATATCCATAAGGATGCTCTTTGCATGATACTAAACTAAGGTGACATAGAGGTCTTTAATCAACCCCAGACACTTTACTTGACTTGAGTCAAATGAAAATAAGTCCTTGTAAAGCCTTGTAATGTTTAGGTTCAATTTTTCCATTACTGATTTGGGCATTAAGTTGTGGGAGGCCCCAGAATACAACATTGCATTGTGAAGAATTTTGTCATGGATGCTAAGGCTAATGTAGAAAGGTGGTATTCCTTCTTCTAGTGGTTTTGCCATTAACATCTGGACCAAATATAAGTTCTGGTTGGTCATCAAATAGGTTAACATAATCCTCATTTTTAGCAATGTTCAGGGTCTGGTTTCTCTGTGTTTTGTAGGTTTCATTCTTGATTAACTCTGTTAAAGGGACTAAAATCTTTAACTTAGCTACCTCTGCTCCTAGGTTAAAAAGAAAAGGGGCTTTCTCTGTTTGAGGGTTTTGAATTTTCACAGTAGGGATTTGAGTAGGACAGTCTTCTTTTCCTTTATTGGGGGCCTCTCTTTGTGAATTTCCCAATCTAGTGTTTTGAGGTGTTGTCACTGGTTTTTTTAGGGGAATTGAAGTAGAGGGTTGATCATCAAAAGGTTGATTAGGGGTTATATCTACAATGGTGGGGCCAGAAGGGTTCTGGTTTTGTCTAGGGAGAATCTGGAGGATTTTAGAAACCGGGGCTTCTTTGATTTTTCTTGGGTTGATTTGGCATTGTTTTCTTGTTTTGGTCAGGGATATCATAATTCTTTTTACTCCTTAGGTTATATTGTTTATGCACTTCAAAGATGGCAGAATCATAACCTTGTTTATAATCAAATTATTCTCCAGACTAGATTTGAAATTGCTGCAACATATGCAATTCCTGATCATCTTGGGTCAGAAAAACAAACACCTTCATCATCTAATCCCATCAGGTTA
>CM062819.1:1200746108-1200931108 GCA_031772625.1 Pinus tabuliformis
TATTCTTGCATATTGTATGTGTTTTTGTCACTTCATCAATTATGATACAAAGCAAGAATAAGTTTAAATTTTATTTGAATATTGCAAGTGGTAGATGATGACTCAACGGGGGAATCTTATAGACTGCAAACTGACTATTCTCGTCACCCTAAGTTGGCCATTCTAGCCAAGAAATCACCAAGGGTAGTGATGGAGATGCTTATAGATTCACCTATAGTTGTTATGACTCACTAGTTTTTTGCTTGCAACACTAGTAACTTTTTTTGTCTTTTTAATTTGTCAAGATTTGATACACTAAACTTGTTTCTATAAATTTAAATTTACAGAATACTCTAGTTACACTAGATCCTAACAACCTCAAGACTTTAAACTTATATTATTGATCTGATTTCCTTTAAAACATTTTAACATAATACAAAAAACTTAACTTACAAATAAATATTCTTTAAAAATTATTAAATTTAAATTATATTTTTTATTTAAAAAATAATAATTTTTTAATAAACCCCTTATTTTTCCATTAAAACTATTTTAACTCTAACTCACAATCCAATTCAAATACTACTTTAATATTCAAGCCCATATTCAAGTCCAAAACAAGCTGCGACACAACATATTCAAGTCCAAAACAAGCTGCGACACAACAGAGACAAAAACTACCGACACTGATGCCGAGAATGACAGGAGAGAAACTGCAGACACTTGTATCAATACCAACCGCTCACAAATATGCACAGTACCGGAATTTCAGGTTTGGGAAGCTTATCAATGTAGTCGTTTAAGAGGTTGAAGAATTGTATGGATGGTCAAAAAATAGTTGGAATTTGGGTAAAAAAGTTTCAAATTTTTTTGTACAGATAATATTTGATTCATGTTTTTGATGGTGAAAATGAATTTAACACCATAAAAGGAATTAGGTTATGGGGAAACAATTTGACTATCACACATCAACAGTTTGTGGACGATCTGATGCTATTCGGTGAAGCTTCGCTGAGGGAGGTCCGAAGTTTTCAGAGAGTTCTCGAACTTTTTGGGAATGCATCAGGTATGGAGATCAATAAGGATAAGTCCTGTACATTTATTTTCAATTCTCCTGAGGTTGTTAAATTACACTTAACTAGAGTCTTAGGTTTTAGGCAGGGTGTATTACCCACGAAGTATCTGGGCATTCAATTGGATATGAATCCTAAGCGTATTATAAATTGGCAAAATCTATTGGAAAAATTACGAAAGCGACTAGCCAACTGGTCGTTTAGACTTTTGAATATAGCCAGTAAGATTGTTCTGTTGAAATCGGTTTTATCAGCTATTCCCATATATTCATTATCACTTATGGCAGCCCCAAAAGGGATCTTTTCTAAAATAAGAGAAATTATGGGCAAATTTCTTTGGGGGGGCCCTAAACAGTAAAAGAAATGGTCTTTAGTCTCCTGGCAGAATGTTATAAAACGGAAAGAGGAAGGGGGATTAGGTGTACGAGATCCTGAAATTGTTAATAAGATTTTAGGGGCGAAGTTATGGTGGCGCTGGGTACAGGGGGGCATGGATGTATGGAAAAAGATATGGAATAGAAAATATGGAATGCCTGAGTCCATTGAAGGGCGTTTAAGAATTGATGAAGTTCCAAGGGGATCAGCAATGTGGGAGCTAGCTAGTACTAATCGGGAGCTCGTGAGGAATCTTGCCTTCTGGGAAATCCGTGATGGCAGCTTAGCATGGTTTTGGGAGGAAGGATGGCAACAGCGGGTTCACATGAATGGTATTCCTAATTTGCATATAGTTCAACAAGGGGCACAAAGAGCAGGATTACAGTATGTAAGGGATTATTGGAAGGCTGGAGCAGAGAATGACTTATGGCGAGTCTGGAAAAGACCAGAAGAATTCGATAACACTATCAGTCAAGAGATCGGTCAGCTGTATATTAAGGAATTAGACTCTAGAAAAATTAAAATCCGAGATGGTGAGGATATTCTTCGATGGGGGAAGGCAACGAAGGGCATGTTTACAGTCAAAGAGGCATATTATTGGGCGACAAGGGAGGAACGAGTGGAGGATCCAGTGGAATGGAAAAAGATTTGGCAAAGTAAGTGGTGGCCTAAAGTAACGTATTTTGTTTGGCTGGTGTGTAGAGGGCGGATATTGACATGGGATAATATTCAGAAGAGAGGTATGAATGGGCCCTCAAAATGCTATCTTTGTAATAAGGAAGCTGAGACTCAGGAGCATATCATGAACAAATGCCTATTTATTCGAGGGTTGTGGGAGGAGATCAGGGTATTATTTGGCCAAACAAATAGGGATCCAGAGAATCATAGGAATACACTGCTCCAATGGGGCAAAGGTAATTTCCAAAGTAAGGTGGTGCGAAGGATATGGACGCTGGCAGTAGGGTTTACAGTTTGGGAAACCTGGAAAGAGCGAAATCGACGAATTTTTCAAGATAAAAGAAGGGAGGAATCGAGCATTTGGGAGGTAGTCTGTAGGTCAATCAAGGAAACAGTGTTATCTGAAGTTTGGGATGAACAGGACTGGAAATTGACTCCGGAAGAGCAGCAAATAGTATCAAAACTTAATCGTGATATGTCAATGATCTACCCGAATACAAAGGAACGACCCCTAGGTGGAGTGCAGAGTCCTAAGCATTTTAGTTTGCCTGGCGAAGGAAGGATAAAACTAAGTTTTGATGGGGCCTCGAAAGGTAACCCCGGCCAAGCAGGTCTGGGCGGTATTTTTCGAGATAGCAGTGGGGCTACAAGATGGATATATGCGGATTTTGGAGGTGATATGACGAACAATGAGGCGGAGCTGTGGGCAGTTTTCCAAGGATTACGCATTGCAGTTAGAAATGGATATTCGAATTTGGAGATTGTGGGCGACTCAAGGATTGTGATTGACATGTTGAGGAAATTACGGGATGGTAAGTGTTGGGACCATGTTGCAAGCAGTTGGCGGACTGCAGGCATAATAAAAGACATAGAAGGATTGCTGCGGGGAATTGAATACACTATTATTTACCATGTCTTACGCGATGGAAATAGAGCAGCGGACCTTATGGCGAATTGGGGAAGCGGAGGAGGCGATAGGCGGATCGATAGTAGCTGGAGGTTAGTAAAGGATGATCCGCGGTGGGCAGAGTTAACCGATATATTAAACCGGGATCTACATGATGCGACGGTGCCAGCGGGGAATCCATAACTACTTACGAATTATGGCAAGCAGGGACACATGTACTATAGCTCATGATGATGGGAAGAGTATGCAGGTTCGCGCGGATGGCATTAACACTCAGCTCGCTTGGAGTCATAACCACAACGCCCCATTGATCATTCCAAGGAGAGATTGGGACTGGGTATCGAGGATGAGAGGACACTCTGTCAGACTGATGGAGATTGAATCCATTTATGTTAATACATATGGAACGCGGAGTAATGACGATTTTAAGAGGCATCGAAGCTATAGGAACCCAAGGTGGCGGATTGGCAATGCATTCAGACTTGCATGCATGCGATTGAGTTTGAGTTGGGGATTAATTGGGAATTGTTGGGCAGGGAAGAGTAGTCAGAGGATTTCGGTGATAGCGGAGGAAGAGGAAATGGCGGAGGGTCAAGACAGGGATGTAGGACGCTGGACGAGGAGTAAGGAGGTCAGTCGAGAGGCGAAGGGTAAGAACCAGGTAGCGGAGACCATTCGGAAGATTATGCTTACCATTTCAGATGATTCAGAAACTGAGTTTGACATACGGGATTACCTGGTGGATGATGAACCCCGGCGTGGACAAGAAGGTATTGATAAGCGGGGAAAAGGACAGAGGAATGAGGCCGACGACCGGGAGGAAGAACAGGAGTCTGAGGAAGAGGGGGAGAGACAAGTGGGTGGCCGACGAGGGCGGAGACGGGGAGGGCGCGGGCAGAAGAAGGAAGGCGCCTGTCAGCGGGGCAGAGGGAGTTTCAGTGGGAGAGGAGGCAGAGGGGGCAGGACAGCAAGAGTTGAGCTTGAGGAAGAAATGGGAAGTGAGGCTAGAGGGAGGAAACGCGGTAAGAGAGATATGAAAAAGAAACTGCAGGAGGCAGAAGAGGCTTATCATCAGCATACTCATCCAAACATTCGAAGAATTATTGAACATTTGGAAGAGGAGGCATTGCAGGAACAATCAGGGTCAGAACTGGAGGATTGAGAGGCATACATGCCTGATCCAGGACATACCATAGGCAGGATGACGTTATATAAACAATCTCTGCATGTCTATTGGGGCATGAAACGATTATTAGCTAAAGCACTTGAACAGGTAGCCCTGGAAATGGTAGAAATGGCTCAGGGTATACCTGTCATGAAGAAAGAGCTGAAAAATCTTCAAGTCACCTTAATGATGCAAGATAGGAAGATGGATGAGATCCTGAAGTTTCTTCAAGCCATTGGTATGGGTGTTAAGACAGAGAATGAGACAAATTTGGAGACTCGGACCTAGTAGCAGATGGAGCAGCTGAAAAGAGGTTTTTTGCTTTTAGTTTGCTGTAGATATACTAGTTTTGCATGACTAAAATCATATTCTGTTTCACTGTAGGAAAGGTAGATGGATATGTAATATGGGAAAAAAGATTGATGGGTTTCTATTTTTGGATAACGGGATATATAGCATGGGTAGAAAGACTGTTGGTATTTTATTTTTGGATGGTTGTTAAGAACCTCAGGTGGTCAAGAAACCTGGTTTCCCTTCGGGGCGGGTTGAGACCGGCCCATATGATTATGTTTATGTTTCCTATTTTATGGTAATAGAAATGAAGAATCTCGCCTTTGCTTACAAAAAAAAAGAAAATGAATTTAACACCATCAAAAATTTCTAGAGTACCTAAAATTTTAAAATTTAACCACTGTATTTAGATTTACAAAAATTCCTGAGTGATTTACTCAAAATATGATAGGCTATGACATTCAGAAATCTCTACCAATTTTTCTCAAAATATGACCAAAATTTCCATGACACTCACAGGAAAAAACAATCTCGTTAGAACTCATAGTGAACAGAGTTAAAATTTCAAAACAAAACTACTTATCAAATTTGGGTTTTCACGCCTATTTTATCTATTTTTACAGTTTCAAATAAAGAACTTAACAATTTTACAAATTGTTTAACTGTATTTGACTACCAATCAGGGGTTAAATTTGACGCCCGTTTACACGTTTTTTGTTGTTTTAGCCGTCAAATACTTGTTATTTAAAAATATACACTTATTCTTGACTAGCCAATAATTTTAAAAACTGTCATATTGACGGGCATGTTAAAAAATGGCCAGTTTCAGTTATATATATATATATATGGTTCAAGTCAAGTTTCAACTTTTACTAAATAAAAAATTGAAGTTCAGGAGTACGTCGCCGGCAGGCTTAACTCTTTTCAATTAATTGATACCATGGTTTGGTGAAGTTCTTTACCTCCTCACGCTGGATGTACTATCAGATGGACTGTCAAGCATTTATGAAAATTATGGATTGCAGAATTCTTTTAACATTTTTTTTTGTCCATCTATCTACCACAAATTTCATCTCTGATTTCTTTTGATATATTCTTGATATATTATATATTCTTTTGGTAATATAGATATCTCTGATTTCGAAATTAAATTTAGACATGTCTGCGATTCTTTAACAAGAACTGGTATGCCCTGCCTTTCACTATTTCAAAATCAAGTTTCAACAACTATATTGATAAATCAAGTTTCAACAACTATATTGATAAACTTATTCCTAATTGTATAATTTGCATTGGACTTATCATCATTGCAGAATGTTGTATAAGCATAATTTAGATAATTCAACTTCATTCTCCATCTTAAACCTTCGATGTATTTTTTCGTTGAAACTCGTTCATGCTTGGGTCCTACTGAGCAAGCAACCACTAAAGTGGTGGTGTGAAGTGAACTTCATAGATAAGAACATATTGACAAGTTTTTGGGCTTTGGTGAGCCCTGTTAGCCGGTTGCTGTAATCAATCTCTTTCCTGCTAGTCATAAAGAAAGCCCATTTACTCACAACTTGTATTTGACCTTCAATGAATCTTCCATATCGGTCAGACCTTGTCAGCGAAGAGAGGAACAGAGTGGGAATAACCACCCCAACGAATTGAACATATCAAGAATAACCCCATTCCATGAAGATAACATACTCGACACACTAGGTCAGCAAAGAAGAGAATAACATAGCACTGCTGCTAGTAGGGATGCTTTCTCCGCTGCTGGTAGGAAGGAATGTTGCTGGCAAACTCGCTTTGGTTAGATGGTTTTATTGGATTTGATTAGTAGATGGTGGTTTTATTCTTTTGATAATATAGGCATTTCTCATTTTGAAACTAAATTTATAGTGTTCTTATTTTTTAGTTGCGGGTTTCAACAATTATATTGCTGTATTCTTTTGATAATATAGGTGTCTCTCATTTTGAAACTGAATTTATTGATATATTCTTTTGATAATATAAGCATTTCTTATTTTGAAATTGAATTTATAATGTTTTTATTTTTATAGTTGGGAGATTTAATACTGAGTTATAGTTAAGAAATCTGATAAAAAATTAAAATGAATTTAGATCGGTGAATATAATTTGTAGAAATTAAATAAAACTGATAAAAATAAATATTACAAGTCATACGATGGTTAATTTAAAAATAAAACCGTCAAAAAAAAATTCCATGATGGGCAGGGGCACCCGTCAAATTTAACCCCTGCTACCAATCACAACCTGACGACCAATTTCACCCAATTGCATCCCTAATCGCGGGTGACGTGTAAAGATCAATATCTTTCTCTGCAAAAGGACACAAGTCCGTGCGACCGTAGTGTAACCGTGCAACTAGCTGTCAATGCGACAAACGAGGAGAAGCTTCCTCCCACCTTCCCTTTTCGTTGGCTGCGCGCTGCCCACTGTCACTAACAGACTGTGAGAGTAGGGCCAACCAATAAATCCCATGCTATAGGGTCTTTATTAGTCTTTAAGAGTACTTTTTTTCTCTGCAGGGTGAGTAGGGCCAACCAATAAATCCCATGCTATAGGGTCTTTATTAGTCTTTAAGAGTACTTTTTTTCTCTGCAGGGTCAGTGTGAAGTACACCTCTGCATCTGCGGATCATTATGCATGGGGACTCCCGTCTCTTCTGTTTGTCGGCAAAAAAATAACGCGACCAAATTATTTCCGGTGACCGCTCCATGACCATACAATACCGACCGCTCCATGACCATACAATACCGACGAGAACGCGGCTCATGGACATAGCATACATGATACTGCCCATAAATACCAGGGTATACAATACAATATACGCATTAATGACAGGCTAATTTGAAATTTGATTTTGAATTTATTTACCCGCTCATTCGATGTTCAAATTTGAATTTATCTACCCGCTCAACCGATGTTCTTAGCAGCTACTGCAACGAGAACATGTTGTTTATTATCTACACAGAAAGTTTCTTGGGCATCTGCGTGTCTTTTTAAAGCCCTCGGCACTCTGGTTTTTCATTTTTACGATAATAGCGGTTATGAATTCTAACGCTGTTCATGAGAAGGTGTTGAAGCTTCTGTGTGGACTCCAACGAATTCTAAGGCATCCACTCTTACGTTACGACTAGGCAGCCCATCTTTCATCGGTAAGCGGTGCTATGCCTAAATGTTTTTACGAGAGCCAGCTGTGGGATGGAGGGACGCTGGAAGACTTTAAACTTCTGCTAAATTTGGCCATGAGTGCTTTTGCAAAACATCACCTCTTCGACGATCGTTCAAGCCTGCTAGAACATAGAACTGGCTGACCAGTGCTTGTTCTCCTAAATTGCCCACAAGCTGAGTCTGTCTTTGCTACAGTGTTCAAGTTACAAACACTGAATCAAATGTGGAGGCTGTGGTTATTCTATAATATGTTCGAGTATATAGATAGATTAAATATCACGTAAATTTATTTATGTATTTCTGCAGGGTTGTGGTTTATTGTTGTATATGCTTTACTATTGCTGCAGCCTTGTAAGTGAGCGCGCAATGGTGACATTTAGGAGTTTTTGTTTGTAAGTGAGCGCGCAATGGTGACATTTAGGAGTTTTTGTTGACTGATATATCTAGCTTCCATGATAATGCCACTGAAGTTCAGTTGGGGATTCTGAAAACTCAATATGATATCATTCAAGCTTAAACCACAAAAAGCCTCTAAGGAATTAAACATGATACTCGTCTCTAGTTTTCTGGTTTTGTATCAATGAACAGTCGTTTCATACATGCGTCGCCTGGCCCTTAGTTAAAAGTCTTTTTAAGGGTTTGTGAAGAGACAGGTTGCATTCAATTATTCGGATCTGTGGGCACCGCATGTTAGTCAAAAAAAAGTAGAACACGCTTAACCCCTTTTACACCACATCTGATTTAAACTTATTTTAAAGTTTAATGCGAGAATAAATCAAAATATTTTAAGAGAGTTGAATTAATTATTTGCACTTTGCCAGAGGTTTCTAACAGTTTTAGAATTGCCATTTAAAACAGTGAATGCCGATGTCTTTTTAAAGATAAGAAAAGTATGTAATACGGTTTATTCATAAGTAATACGGAATTTATTTAATAGAGTATATGAATAATGTGTCTAATCCATTTAATAGAGGTCGCCAATAGTATGTTTAATAATTTTCTAAATGGTTAAATATTTTCGCAATTGAATGTATAATAAAGCAGAAACAATGTTTTTATTTCTAATTGATATTAATTAAAGGTTAAATATCAATGATACCCATGTGTAAGTTGTTTTTATTTGAAAATATGGCGTGGTTTCTCAAATGGATATATGACCATAAAGAAGATTCTACATGTTGATCATTTTATGAAAAACCATTTTTCAAGAAAATAATGATTCGTGCATCATTATTAGATTACTTCACAATGTATGATTAATTTCAAAAAATTGAGTAGCATTTACCAAGTTTTCGTTTAATTTTTCTACATTCTAGTAATTCGAGGAGATGGAACAATGAATAAATAGGTAGTGATGATACTTTGTGATGAACATAATTGAATACTTGTGTTTACGATATATGTGATTTATATGTTTCTTCCATATGGGTCTACCATGTGAATTCCATGTCACCTCATAGACCACATTATAGATATATGTGATGTCTATGTTTCTTCCATATCGGTCTACCATGTGAATTCCATGTCACCTCATAGTCCACATTATAGACGAGTGTGGGCTAGAAGGAACTTATCTACTTCAATTTTCGTCAGTTTAGGAAAATGAATTGTTTCCTCTCTATGTATAATTGATAGATTTGAAATATAAAATGCGGACCCTTGATCATCTTTCACATCAATATTTTTCCTGATACTATCACTACAAAATTATTGCTTGTTTACGTGGGAAATTACTATGCTACTTAGCCTATAACATATGCAAGAAAAGAAAACTTGGGCAACGTCAAGTTTAAACTTGTTACAATATGGCATGAGATGATACATAAAGAGGGTGTGAATACATGCTAGAAAATGCATGAAATAACCAAAACCATAAGAAACAAGACATATTTATATGAAATGTGAAAGATTAAAGAGGGCATTGATTACACAAAGCAAGACTATGTTAAAAAATGCACGAATTTTACCATTTGTGATGGACAACAAAGTACTTTTTCATGTGCACCCTTCTACAAGGACTTGTGCCAACATATTAGGATGAATTACTAATGGATGTTCCTCCTTTCTTCTATTATCTTTGATATTTTAATTATTAAAATTTCTTTGGCCTACATAATTACATACCCAAAATAATTTACTTCATTATATCAAGGTTTTTGTTAGGGAAATTTTCAAGGATGGAAATTTATATACAATTTTAGAAACTTTAGTGAATCTTACTAATCCCTAATATGTAAAGCATACAAAAAAATTAATGCATGTGCCTTTCTTTCGGCCTTTTCCCTGTTTTATGAAGAAACAAGTTACATTCAATTTTTCATAGTTGCAAGCAACACACTACTTCACTCATACATCCATATTCATATTAGTAAAAAAAAAAATCATCATTATCAAAATAAACTCCTTTTTACACCTCACTGAGTTTAAACTTATTTTTAAGTTCAATTAAAAACACATCAAAATCATTTAAAATCTCTAAATTAACTATTTGTCAAAGGTTTCAAACCATTTTAGAATTGTCATTTAAGATTAACTCAAAAAAAAATAATGAGATGATTTTGCTCTCCCTTTCTTGAAAAATATATATAAGTTTTCTTATTTCAAGATGATTTTAAAAAATTACAATTTAATTGTTTTATGTTATCACATTTTTTTTGGTTGGAATTTGAGGATACAATTTCATTGAACTCTTAATTTTTTTGATATATAAATTATATTTTTCAATGTCTAAATAGATTCAAGTTTTAAAAATTCTCTTGCACATTTTTATAAAATGTTGAGCTATATATATATGTTAAATTATTAAACTAAGTTTTTAATAATATGTTTTATTAGTTTTTATTTTACTAATATTGATTTTCCTTTTTAAATAAAATATGATAAAAGATGTGTTAAAATTGGAAACTAGGGCCAAATTCCACCTTGGGACAGCTCATTTGATGGAGATGATGCTTGCATTAAATTCCTATTTTCGAGAGGTCCAAAATTGATATTAAGATCATCTAATTTGGACAAGGAGAAGTGTGATTTTGAATTTATACCCTCATGTGTGCAAATTGTTCAGGTCTACAACATCATCATGTAGGCTTAGGAAGCCTAATGGATGTGTCTCTTCACCCTCATCGAATAGTATAAATACAAGTGACCTCTCACCTCATTTGGAATCATCATCACTCACACATTCTCTCTCTCTCTCTCTCTCTCTCTCTCTCTCTCTCTCTCTCTCACGTGTGGCACAAGGACATATTTCTAGACAGAACTACAGGGCCGAAAATTTTAGGAGTTGACCAGGGTTTGTTTGACCAATTTTGACTGCGATTTTTAGAGGAATATTTTTGTTTGACTAGGCCACATTGACTAGCATAAAAACGGAGATTTTTTGGGTTGTTTCACCTATATTGACCATAGGGTTGACTTTAGTTTGACCAAGTTTGACCACAAATTTTGTGATTGTTTTGGGCTGGCTTTGACTGCTGTTGGAGGCCGAGTTTGAAAACCTTTAACCGAGCTTCAAAGGAGAAGTTTGACTATTTCGTTGACCATCTTTGACTTTCTGGTTAGGGTTGAAGTTTAACTGCAGAAATTGACAAGGTAGTTTTGACTTTGAATTTGGAAAGTCAATTTGACTTGTGTACTCTCTCTCTCTGTTGAATATTTGATATAATAATAAGAAGAATTGATCAAAAAGTTTTCCCTGACATCCGCCAAATCTGGTGTCCTCTTATCTTGGCTTGTCTTTTACATTTTTGTTTCATGTTCTATCTACTTTTACTGGCAATGTGATTAATGGTTAATGTGATTGCTATTGGAAATATAAATTGGAAACTGTCAATGGGTTGCTAAAGGAACATTGAAGTAATTGTGCTAAGCATAGAAAATAGCATTATTAACTAAAATTAACATGGTAGCAAAGCCCAGGTAAAGACAAAGCCCAAGAAAGAGAGAGAAAAGCAATCACTAAGAGAGAGTTGTTAGACAAGAATATTGGTCTAGCTTCAATGGCAACTACATCTTACTTCAAATCTGAGGATAAGCTTAAGGACAAATTTGACTATCATGCATGGAAGATGGTCACTTTGGACTTGACTTTGGAAGAGCATGATGCTATGGACTATGTGCAGGGAAAAGTGGTGGAGCCTCCTTCCAATGCACCTATTGCTGCAAAGACAAAGTACAAGAAAGGTGAGGTCAAAGCTAAAATAATTATCATTGACTCCATTCAAAATCATTTGGTTGCCTATATTTCTGATTTGGGAAGATCGATAAGCTTATTGGGATGTTCAAAGTAAAAAATGCAAATCAATCCTCTTTCTCAAGAACAAGTTGAAGGACAGATAAAGGGGATTTTATCTAATCCTACTTCATGAGGAATACAAAAAATCAAGAATGACCTTCTATCTATTCGTGAAGTCGTTGTTGACAAGGAGCTCACTCTCATCGCTCTTGGAGGTCTTACAAGATAATGGGATGTGTTTAACACCACCATTCTCAACAATGACAAGATTCCTAGTTTCGATTAATTATTGGCTAGATGCACTCAAGAAGAGACAAGAATGATGGAGAGATATAAGCCTTCAAATGGAAATGAACCTACTGCTTTCTCCGCTCATGCAAAGAGGAAGAACAATGATGGTCCAAAGAGACAGGATCAAGGATTCAAAGAAGGAAGAAAATGAAGGTGTTGCAATTACAACAGGTTTGGTCACTATGCTAAAGAATGTCCTCACAAGAAGGATACTCCATGGGATGACGACAACAACAACAACCACAACAATTTCAAAGGCAACAACAATCAAAGGAACAACATGTTCAACAATAAAGGAAAGAGGAATGCTCTCGATGCTCGAGATGGAAGTGGTCGACCTCCCAAAAGGACAGGAAATTCCAGGTATCAGGAAAGTAATGATGTAGGAAAACAATTTTTTTTTTTTATCTTATTTCCGCTCTATCTACTCCCTCTCCTCTGGATACTTTGGATCATTGGTTGATTATTAGTGGAGCCTCAAGGCACTTCAATGTGTACAAGGAGGACCTCTCAAATTTGATTGAAAAGAAGACTAATTTGGAGATCATACTTGGAGACAATGCCACCTACCCCATGAAGGGGATAGGGAAGGTCACTCTTCACTTGAATCAAGGTCAAACCATTCATCTACAAGAAGTATTGTATGTGCCTGATTTGAAGAAGAACCTGGCGTCTATTTCTGCGATTGAAGATAAAGGCTTCAAGGTAGCATTCATTGACGGAAAGGTATGTATTTGGCAAAGGAACCCTAAAGATGCATTCACTCTTGGATTTAGGGTTGAAGGTCTCTATCAAGTTGGAGGAAGTCCTTTGGGAGCTATGACTTCGATACTTATCTTCAATCTAAATTATGGCACCGAAGATTTTCTCATGTTCATTACAAAGCCTTACCTAGGGTAAGGAAGATGTTCACAGGTATGCCCGAATTCAACATGAATCATGAAGGGGTTTGTCAGGGTTGTGCATTTGGGAAACTTACAAGGGGACCCTTCCCTTCAAGTGAAAGTCAAACTACTAACATTCTTCAATTGGTCCATTCTAATCTACCCGGTATGTTGCTCGTAACATCATTAGGAGGATACTTATACTATGCAATATTTGTGGATGACTTATCTCACAAAACATGGATCTATTTCTTGAAGAAGAAAGACAAAGTGTTCAAATGGTTATGTTCTTTCAAAGCCTTGGTGGAAAATCAAACAGGGAAGAAGATCAAAATATTGAGGACCGACAATGGAACTGAATATGAATCAAATGAATTCAATGACTTTTGCATAGAGGCTGGAATTAAGAGGGAAACAACTATTCCATACACTCTTGAGCAAGATGGAGTTGCTGAAAGAAAGAATCGAACAATCATGGAAGCCACCCGTGCCATGCTTCATGACGAAGGCCTACTGAAGTTCTTATGGGGAGAAGTTGCCAACATTGTCGTGTATGTTCAAAATAGGAGCCCACGTCAAGCATTAGATTTCAAGACACCCGAAGAAGTTTTCACTGGTAAGAAACTTGATGTTTCTCATTTTAGAATATTTGGTTGTCCCGTGTACTTTCATGTGCCTAAAGAGAAAAGAAACAAGTTAGAAGCATCTAGGAAGGAAAGTACATTTGTGGGCTATAGTGAAAATTCAAAGGCATATAGAATCTATGTGCCTGGTCAAAGAGAAGTGGAAATGAGCCATGATATCACTTTCAATGAAGATTCTACCCTTGGGAAAGCCAGAGATCTCCCTATCACAAGGAAGGACAATGATGATATTGCAGGAAAGCAGGATGAACCTTTGACAGATGAGTTGATGTCCGATGTTGAAGGCCTGATGGATCCCATTGATCCTCCACCTGGTGATCCCTCTACCTCAAGAAAAATACCTTTTTGGCTCAAAGACACTCTCGAAGATGATGAAAGACATATTGCTCGAAGAGGAACATTCCAAGAAATTAAGAAGTCGAACCACAGAAAATTTTAGGGCCTAATATTCGCAAGTGCGCTAATTTTCCATGTTTTTTCCTAAAAAAAAAAGAAATGTTAATTTCCATTTTTTCTAAAAATTATTCACCCAAATTTTATAGTATAAAATTGTTTTACCTTAAAAATTATAAATTTGAATACATTTACAAAAACATTGCCAAACATTTTAAAAATTACATATTATGTACTAGTGATATTCGTCGAGGTTTCTAAACTTTAAAATAAATTTCGATCCTTAAAATTTTCCCTGAGTCGAACATGTATCAAGGGTAATTAGCTGTTATGAGTATTATTGTTCAATTTGAGCCATGTACGTTCGAAGAAACCATAAAACATCAAGTATGGAAGAATACGATGAATGAGGAGTACAAATCAATCATGAAGAAAGATGTTTGGGACATGGTTCCTATGCAGTGACATTCTTAGCAATATCATTAGGATCACATTACTTATTGGGAATAGTTGGGAAATTAAAACATTGAATTTTTTTAATCTCAAGACTAGCGTGCGTGAAATTGTCAAGAGCATAGACACCATATTAAATAGGGAAGGTAGGCCACATTGTCTTTTTAGCATCTTTCAAAATATTTGAAAGGCCATTCCCTACAGTTTGGTAGGCAATCTCTCGGGCTAAGATTTTATCAGGAACATAGAGGGGTAACACATGAGGGTTTGCAATACTTTCGAAGATCGAGAGTACAGGTTGTACCCGAGAATAATGCAGGCATTTCAGTAGCTTCAGGTGAAGGAGGGACTAGTTGTTGTTGAACAATAGGTTTCTTCCTGGGTTTAGTTGCCCTAGACATTTTCGCTGAGTATTTCTTATCAGGGCTGGCTTGGAGAGGAAAACACGAGAATAAGTGGATACTTACTTAATTGAAGAATTCCTTAGAGCGAATAACCAACTTCATATCAATTAATGTCTTTATGAGAAAAATATAGTGATATCAAGCCACAATAATCAAATCGTTTAGAACTTAGAAATCATAAATTCGTTACATTTGGGCATTAAATGATAAAATGTGGGTTCACATGGGCTTTTGTACATGTCAGCATATTGGAGGATTATATCAGTGAAATATTATGGTTGTGTCTTTGAAACATGCGATATTATTACTTTCTGATAGACTTTTATTATTAAAACGTAATGACTAAAAATATAAGCGGGAAGGGATATCAGAGGTCTTGTATCGGAGGTTTGATATCGGGGATTGAAAAGAGTGACAACCAATAGATGTTGGAAATAATACTAAGAGGGGGGGTGAATCAGTATTATCTAATCAATATAACTTTTTCATTTCCAAATTCAGATTCATATACGCTACTTTAGATAAGGAAAACCGCGTGTATACGCAACTGTGTATAATGCAACCATCGTATATTCAGTAAACTTATAAATCAGTTAGTTGCTTCTAAATGAGTGCATCAGAACATTATTAACCATATGATCAGTAAACAGAAGCAGAGCAAAACATCACACATAATCAACACACATGAACACCAAGATGTAAGGTGGAAACCCAATGTGGGTGAAAACCACTTGCTGCAATATGTCTCTATTTTCTTTTAAATTAGAAACTTCTTTTTACAATGATTCTGTACTGGTGCAGTCTTATACCAGTACGCAGGCTGCTACCTGCAGAAGGCTACAACCTTCTCTCGTTCTCCAGCTTCTCCTGGAAGGGAGCTACAACCCCCTTAGCTCTTGTACTAGCTGAGATACTAGTACGTAGGTGCTGACCTACAAAAGGCTACAACCTTCTCTTTCTTCCAGGGACCACATTTCATAAATTTTCAGACTGGATCCATGAATATCACTCAAACATCAAGTATATCTGTATCAACCAATCTCCTTTGTACAAACAAATACTGAATCAACCAATAACTTCTCAAAATGCTGTAACCAAAAAAACAACAGTACCAGTAACCAGACACCAATTTTGAACCCAGAACACTGCAGCAATAAACAGAAGCAGCTAAAACATATTTCATGAGATGTACACTACTTCAATATGTGGAACCTGCGTGCATACGCTTCTGTATCAAGGCCAACCGGCGTATACGTTGTTTTAAGTTAGTGAACCAGCGTGTATACGCGCCTCTACTGCGTTGAACCTGCGTACAGATCTATAAAAGATAATTTACCCTTTTCACTTATTCAGACATCAGTTATACCTAGATTATCATATTTATAGATCAAGTCATGCGCCAAATATAATAGATCAAAATTACACAAAGATACTTCTCTTCAAGCCGCCTTAAGATCTTGACCCATCAATAGAACTTATCCTTCTCCTTGCGCTCAAAGATGGTCAACGAAATAGTCAAACTTCTCCTTTGAAGCTCGGTTAAAGGTATTCAAACTCGGCCTCCAACAGCAGTCAAAGCCAGCCCAAAACAATCACAAAATTTGTGGTCAAACTTGGTCAAACTAAAGTCAACCCTATGGTCAATATAGGTGAAACAACCCAAAAAATCTCGGTTTTTATGCTAGTCAATGTGGCCTAGTCAAACAAAAATATTCCTCTAAAAATCGTAGTCAAAATTGGTCAAACAAACCCTGGTCAACTCCTGAAATTTTCGGCCCTGTAGTTCTGTCTAGAAATATGTCCTTGTGCCACACGTGAGAGAGAGAGAGAGAGAGAGAGAGAGAGAATGTGTGAGTGATGATGATTCCAAATGAGGTGAGAGGTCACTTGTATTTATACTATTTGATGAGGGTGAAGAGACACGTCCATTAGGCTTCCTAAGCCTACATGATGATGTTGTAGACCTGAACAATTTGCACACATGAGGGTATAAATTCAAAATCACACTTCTCCTTGTCCAAATTAGATGATCTTAATATCAATTTTGGACCTCTCGAAAATAGGAATTTAATGCAAGCATCATCTCCATCAAATGAGCTGTCCCAAGGTGGAATTTGGCCCTAGTTTCCAATTTTAACACATCTTTTATCATATTTTATTTAAAAAGGAAAATCAATATTAGTAAAATAAAAACTAATAAAACATATTATTAAAAACTTAGTTTAATAATTTAACATATATATATAGCTCAACATTTTATAAAAATGTGCAAGAGAATTTTTAAAACTTGAATCTATTTAGACATTGAAAAATATAATTTATATATCAAAAAAATTAAGAGTTCAATGAAATTGTATCCTCAAATTCCAACCAAAAAAAATGTGATAACATAAAACAATTAAATTGTAATTTTTTAAAATCATCTTGAAATAAGAAAACTTATATATATTTTTCAAGAAAGGGAGAGCAAAATCATCTCATTTTTTTTTTTTTGAGTTAATCTTAAATAACAATTCTAAAATGGTTTGAAACCTTTGACAAATAGTTAATTTAGAGATTTTAAATGATTTTGATGTGTTTTTAATTGAACTTAAAAATAAGTTTAAACTCAGTGAGGTGTAAAAAGGAGTTTATTTTGATAATGATGATTTTTTTTTTTACTAATATGAATATGGATGTATGAGTGAAGTAGTGTGTTGCTTGCAACTATGAAAAATTGAATGTAACCTGTTTCTTCATAAAACAGGGAAAAGGCCGAAAGAAAGGCACATGCATTAATTTTTTTGTATGCTTTACATATTAGGGATTAGTAAGATTCGCTAAAGTTTCTAAAATTGTATATAAATTTCCATCCTTGAAAATTTCCCTAACAAAAACCTTGTTATAATGAAGTAAATTATTTTGGGTATGTAATTATGTAGGCCAAAGAAATTTTTATAATTAAAATATCAAAGATAATAGAAGAAAGGAGGAACATCCATTAGTAATTCATCCTAATATATTGGCACAAGTCCTTGTAGAAGGGTGCACATGAAAAAGTACTTTGTTGTCCATCACAAATGGTAAAATTCGTGCATCTTTTAACATAGTCTTGCTTTGTGTAATCAATGCCCTCTTTAATCTTTCACATTTCATATAAATATGTCTTGTTTCTTATGGTTTTGGTTATTTCATGCATTTTCTAGCATGTATTCACACCCTCTTTATGTATCATCTCATGCCATATTGTAACAAGTTTAAACTTGACGTTGCCCAAGTTTTCTTTTCTTGGATATGTTATAGGCTAAGTAGCATAGTAATTTCCCACGTAAACAAGCAATAATTTTGTAGTGATAGTATCAGGAAAAATATTGATGTGAAAGATGATCAAGGGTCCGCATTTTATATTTCAAATCTATCAATTATACATAGAGAGGAAACAATTCATTTTCCTAAACTGACGAAAATTGAAGTAGATAAGTTCCTTCTAGCCCACACTCGTCTATAATGTGGACTATGAGGTGACATGGAATTCACATGGTAGACCCATATGGAAGAAACATAGACATCACATATATCTATAATGTGGTCTATGAGGTGACATGGAATTCACATGGTAGACCCATATGGAAGAAACATATAAATCACATATATCGTAAACACAAGTATTCAATTATGTTCATCACAAAGTATCATCACTACTTATTTATTCATTGTTCCATCTCCTCGAATTACTAGAATGTAGAAAAATTAAACGAAAATTTGGTAAATGCTACTCAATTTTTTGAAATTAATCATACATTGTGAAGTAATCTAATAATGATGCACGAATCATTATTTTCTTGAAAAATGGTTTTTCATAAAATGATCAACATGTAGAATCTTCTTTATGGTCATATATCCATTTGAGAAACCACGCCATATTTTCAAATAAAAACAACTTACACATGGGTATCATTGATATTTAACCTTTAATTAATATCAATTACAAATAAAAACATTGTTTCTGCTTTATTATACATTCAATTGCGAAAATATTTAACAATTTAGAGAATTATTAAACATACTATTGGCGACCTCTATTAAATGGATTAGACACATTATTCATATACTCTATTAAATAAATTCCGTATTACTTATGAATAAACCGTATTACATACTTTTCTTATCTTTAAAAAGACATCGGCATTCACTGTTTTAAAGGGCAATTCTAAAACTGTTAGAAACCTCTGGCAAAGTGCAAATAATTAATTCAACTCTCTTAAAATATTTTGATTTATTCTCGCATTAAACTTTAAAATAAGTTTAAATCAGATGTGGTGTAAAAGGGGTTAAGCGTGTTCTACTTTTTTTTGACTAACATGCGGTGCCCACAGATCCGAATAATTGAATGCAACCTGTCTCTTCACAAACCCTTAAAAAGACTTTTAACTAAGGGCCAGGCGACGCATGTATGAAACGACTGTTCATTGATACAAAACCAGAAACTAGAGACGAGTATCATGTTTAATTCCTTAGAGGCTTTTTGTGGTTTAAGCTTGAATGATATCATATTGAGTTTTCAGAATCCCCAACTGAACTTCAGTGGCATTATCATGGAAGCTAGATATATCAGTCAACAAAAACCAGTATCATGGAAGTCGGCATATAGATATATCAGTCAACAAAAACTCCTAAATGTCACCATTGCGCGCTCACTTACAAACAAAAACTCCTAAATGTCACCATTGCGCGCTCACTTACAAGGCTGCAGCAATAGTAAAGCATATACAACAATAAACCACAACCCTGCAGAAATACATAAATAAATTTACGTGATATTTAATCTATCTATATACTCGAACATATTATAGAATAACCACAGCCTCCACATTTGATTCAGTGTTTGTAACTTGAACACTGTAGCAAAGACAGACTCAGCTTGTGGGCAATTTAGGAGAACAAGCACTGGTCAGCCAGTTCTATGTTCTAGCAGGCTTGAACGATCGTCGAAGAGGTGATGTTTTGCAAAAGCACTCATGGCCAAATTTAGCAGAAGTTTAAAGTCTTCCAGCGTCCCTCCATCCCACAGCTGGCTCTCGTAAAAATATTTAGGCATAGCACCGCTTACCGATGAAAGATGGGCTGCCTAGTCGTAACGTAAGAGTGGATGCCTTAGAATTCGTTGGAGTCCACACAGAAGCTTCAACACCTTCTCATGAACAGCGTTAGAATTCATAACCGCTATTATCGTAAAAATGAAAAACCAGAGTGCCGAGGGCTTTAAAAAGACACGCAGATGCCCAAGAAACTTTCTGTGTAGATTATAAACAACATGTTCTCGTTGCAGTAGCTGCTAAGAACATCGGTTGAGCGGGTAGATAAATTCAAATTCGAACATCGAATGAGCGGGTAAATAAATTCAAAATCAAATTTCAAATTAGCCTGTCATTAATGCGTATATTGTATTGTATACCCTGGTATTTATGGGCAGTATCATGTATGCTATGTCCATGAGCCGCGTTCTCGTCGGTATTGTATGGTCATGGAGTGGTCACCGGAAATAATTTGGTCGCGTTATTTTTTTGCCGACAAACAGAAGAGACGGGAGTCCCCATGCATAATGATCCGCAGATGCAGAGGTGTACTTCACACTGACCCTGCAGAGAAAAAAATACTCTAATAAAAACCCTATAGCATGGGATTTATTAGTTGCCGTGAGAGTAGTAGGCTGATTTTTAGTAAAAAGATTTCCTAAATTTTCGAAATCAATTGAGATTTTCCCAGAAATTGAAGCTATATGTTATTTTTAAGAAGTTTGTCCAACTTATAAGTCGATCGATATCGATATAGCTTTCGGAGTTTTCTCTCATTCTGACTGATTTACATCCAAAGTCATGAACAAATTTCCGGGTGATATGCCCGATTTTAACCAGAGAGAACTTTACTTCGTCATCCATCCCTCCCTCTTTTGCATTCACCATGAGGCTAAGGTTTACCCGTTCATTCCTGTCTCTATTTGCTCGTGGGGGACAGGCCCCGTCACCTCCTGTCGCTCCATCTGTCGTTTTTCCAAATTTTGAAAAGACTGCCATTGCAGAATCAACCCTATTGCTCCCGTTCTTTCTCTGCACTCAAGAGCATCACGGCAGCTCGAAGCTTCCTACGCAGCTTCTCATCACAGCTGAGACAAATCTCTCTTTTGGCAGGAAGCCAGTGGAAGCATTGTGGTTGTGTAAATCCACCTACAGACTTGTGGACAGTCTACGATAACGAAAAGACTAGGCTGTTTGTATGGACCATTATAGGATTGCATGGCGTGGCGAGTTTCCCACCATCTTGATGATAACATGGACTGCAAATAAATAATAAACATTGTACAAGTAAAAATTTCATTATTCCATTTGATATTAAAACTAAACCATATCTAAACCTAACCTATCATATATATATATATAGGTGGACTGTTACATCATTGTCAATAATGCACAGATTCACTCCTTTCCCCCCATGGGCAGTGGAAATCTAACCTAAAGATCTGGGCCTACAAATGAACTGACCATAAGAGAAAGAAGAATTGCACCCTCACACGAGGATGAAGACCATAAGAGAAAGAAGAATTGCACCCTCACCCGAGGATTTTCATGACATCCTTTTGTATCTTAATGTTGAAATTGACACTTCATAATGCAAATCTCAAATAGTTAGTAGAGTGTCGTTTGCTCGCAATAATGTAGATCCAAAACAAGTGCACTTAACGACCGCCGATAGGTTCTCACTTGCGAGATTCTTTTTGAGATAATCTTAACAAAATTAGGATATTTTGTATATGTTACTCATGCGTTGGCGTTGGTTAGGTTGGTTTATCCATGGATGGAACCGAAGTTGCATATTATTTTATACATAAAATTTTATAAACATACAAGTCATGGTGAGGATAACTGACTTTAGTGAGCTTAAATTTAATCTATTGGGAAGAACCCAAACTTTTTGGTTTTCTTAAGGAGGGAATAAACTAACTGGATGTTATGGGGGTCATTATCGAGGGGTGTTATTGTTAAGGCAATTTTTGGCTTGCAAAAAAAATAGTGTTTTTAAGTCTTTGTATAAGTACACTTCCTCTATTTTCTAAACAAGAATTTTGAAGCACACATATTGTCATTTTAGAATTAGGTGGTCTCTTCATATTTTAACACAAATATATTTGGGAAGATACATGATTATGTGGAAACCCAAAGGCAACCATACAATTAAAGAGATTTGAGAAAAAAAATAAAGGTAAAATTGTAATGCAACTAGCATAGAGGCTGAGTTCATATATTTAAGTATACATAAAATATTATTAGAAAATAGAAAGTAGTGAGATAAAAAATAATCTCTAAAACCAACTAAAGCTGATTTTTATGAACTCTTCCCTAGTGGAGTGTCATTTTGTTGACAACAAAATTGTGTAAAGTGGAACAAAAGCCTCTTACAAATAGTGGGAATAACATGTTGCCATAACAAAGTAGAGAAAATGAAGGGGTTGGATTACTCTATGAAGCAAGAAAGCACCTCATTAAATAAATATAGTGTCTAGAGAGTGGATAAAGAAGATATACCCACATGTTGCTTATTAAAGGATTACCAATATTGGTTGTTGATTTAAGGAGAAATATGAGGAAAATAAGCTTCAAATAAATTTGTAGATACTACAACCAATAAAACCATATATTATCCCACAAATGATAAGCATCCAATCGAGTTCACTCAATATGATAGAATCCACAACCTTCTTAATATCCAATGAATCAAACACAATTTTAAATCCACATGAATCTACAAAGTAGACGAGTGAAAGGACGAGGCTTACCATTTGGCGAGAAAAAAATATTATAATGAGTTACCTTGCATGTGTACATACTACAAAGTGTCTCCCCACCTTTTTTACTTAGTGTTCTTTCCTCCAAGGATATCTTAGTCTAAATGATTCATTAATTCTTCATAAACTCTTGATACATGTGGACATCCAAGGCCATTTCAAAATCAAACTCGACATTAGTCCTTTTAGGGTTATTTTTTCCTAAGTGCATTTTTGTAGGACTTTCCTTACACATTTTTGGAGTGAGTTATGCTCAAAGCCTTGTGATCCAACTTGATTTACTATTGTTCTTTCCAATGAGCTAAAGAAGGCCTAATTTAAATCGATAGAAGAAATAATTTATGATCTCAATAAGGCCCTTCTATTTCTTGCAAAAAACATATTCACTGAACTTAACATTCACACTCAACACTAATCATACTAGGATTATGGTTCTTGCATCTTAGGTTTTTCCTTCTTAGTTTTGTTTAACATTATTATGATGTAGTTTAACCTCTTGTTAAATAAGTATAACTTTGTCGCATTTATCTTAAAGGTAAGTTACCACAATTCTAGTCATTTTTAATTATTATGTATTTTGTACTGTTTTTCACCATTCTTCTCATTAATAAAATTGGATTTTACTAAAATACTTTTATTTTAATACTAGTTTTCTCTTTGCAAGATTGTGTGTTCTTTTATTTCATTCTTAGTACAATCTAGATTAATGGTATTAAAGTAATCTTCTTGTATAAAGTTTTTGTGCATGCTCCTAACAAGGTCACAATATAGGGAGTTGAGCCACAAGATAACCATTCGGATCGATTAAGACTTCCCTCATAATCGAAGTAACTTCCAATTGTAGAAAAAAGTAAAGAAAACCAAACAAGAGATTCCTAGAAGTGGTCATGAATGATATGATAGAATATTTCTCCCATATCCTTTAGTGAATCCTAATGCGACCAATGAAGGATCCTTGTAAAAGAATTCATTTTAGAGGAACGACACCCTTCAACATACAAGTTGATTTTGATATCCCTCTTTTCCAATACAAGATAGACACATAAGGTTTGTAAAGAGGGTTAAATTTACTAGAGAATTGTTTCTTTGTTCACGAGTTTTACAATAGCTATACAAGTAATTGTGTACACCTAAAGGCCCCTTCACCATGTCAAATATTAATATAGTACATATTGTATGCACATGCATGATATAATTATGAATTGTATTCCACAAAACACACATGGGGGGATTTTGTTGATTCCATCAAGGAAGAGTATTTACTTGTTCAAAATTATAAAGAATAATCCACAAGATGGAGAACCTTGCACTAAGGAAAAGACTAGGTTATGCCTGAGTACATATATGCATTTCATACTTTGCATACAAAATTGAAAATTTACGACTCTAAGTAGTTCTTGATTTTAAAGCATTGTAATAGCCCACACAAATACATTTAAATAAAAGTGGATTTTCATGGACATCTCTTCATTGGGCATTTCTTGTACCATTATTATGTTGTCAAATTTGAGCAAAAATTTAAAAAGATGGGTAAAAGAGTTTGGGAGTGGAAATCATTGGCAACAAAAAAATGGTAAACTCAACCCTAACTCTTAGAACATATGGCATAGTATAAATAACATAGTCTAAATGTTCTATATTTTTGGTCATTTTCCAAATATTGTTTCCAATTAATTTTGCCTAAAATCTTCGTAAAATTTGTTCAAATTACATATTTGAGTTATTTAGTCTATAAAATCCAAGTGCCTTATGAGTTTTTAAAATCATTAAATCCATTTATACCTTCAAATAATTACAATCTCATCAAAAAAAATAATGAATAATTACAATCTCATCAAAAAAATATATCTCAAGATTTCACTGACAAAAACCAAAATATAAAATCTTTAAACTCCATCTAATAGATATAACTAGCTTAAAAACAACTACCCAAAGCTACACGCAAAACAAAAGTAAAAAAAACACAATTAAGTGCCATCACCAACACAAAAATCCTTAACACAACAGTGGTGATTACCCTAATGATTACCATACCAGATAATCATTATTTGCCAAATTGAAATTCTCAAACAAATAAAATAATTTTAGAATCTAGAATGTGTTATAAGAAAAAAATCGTATTCATAAAATGAAATTCAAAAATCAATAAACTTATAAGAATTTTGTTTAGCAATAATTATTGAATTAAATTTATAAAATAAAAAATAATTATATATTATAATTTTTGCGGGACAATATTTATCTAAAGACAAGCATCTCCTAAGTTAAAATCTTAATTACCTTATATATTTTTGGAATACTAAATATAAAATATTTTATATTATTGATTGTTATTTATATTACTTACTATTTCCATCATCAGTATTATTTAAAATAAATTAAACAATTTTATATTATTAATGACAAAATTAATATATAATAATACAATATATATTTAGTTCATATTCCATATATGGCTTATATATTATTTTCATTACCATATACTATAATTCATTTATAGTATATGTTAAGAGTGGGTTTAATGGTTAAGATTATGTGTTTCCTCCTAAGAGGTCACAGGTTCAAAACTAGAGGGGTAGAGTAGCAGTCTAATGGCTGCATGGAGGTGGGTCTCTTGTCCCATAAACAAGAGGTCTCATACACCAATTTGGTGTCTGGCTTGGCTATGACCTTAAAAATGGATATTATTATAAATTATTATAATATACTTTTTTAATAATTAAGTATTAATATATGTAATATTAGAAACTAACCATTAACAAATGGTATATAATTGTATTAAGAGACATTTTAAATATGAGAGTATAATTGTATTAAGAGATGTTTTAAATATGAGAGATGTGATTAAGTAATATTATATTTAAAAATAATAAAATAATATTTATATTAATAAATTAAAAATAATAAAAATAATAAAATATTTTAAATTTTACCATAAATAAAATATTTTAATTTTCATCTTAATTTTACATCAATTTTATAGAGAGATATAATAGTATAAATTATTAAAAAAAAAAGTTTTTTTAGTATAAGAGAGATAGGTAATTTCTTCATTACTTAATATGGAGTTGATATGTGGCATCTAAAAATAATATTGATATGATATTTATGCAATTCATTTTATGTTTAACTAACATATGACATTTAAAAAATATATATTGATAACAATTTTTTTTTATTGTCAATCATAAATAAAATATTTCAATACCCATACTAAGTAACAAATTTTTTTTATCAGAGAGAGCCTCTTGTATTTAAATAAAACAATTAAATAAATCAATGTGAATTATAAATAAAATATTTCAATGAGAGAGAGAGAGTTCTTATTGTGTGCTTTCTAATTCCATGGGTATGATGAGGATTTAGTAATTCATTTACTGTTTATAAGAAGTTTACATGCTCTATATATATATATATAATTTAAATAAAGATATAATATGTAAAGTAAATGAAAATAAATAAAATAATTGATGGTTATAATTTATTTTTAGTGTGTTGTTCAAGATGAATGAGATGTTTAATTCCTTCCATTGATATGCGTTTTTTAATAAATTGACATGTAACATTTAAAAATAATATTAATAGCAAACAAAAGATCATCTAAACATCTATGTATTTATAGAGAAAGACTATATCTATATTGTATAAAGTAAATGAAAAGGAAATTGTAGTTAAAATATTTTATTAGTGTGTTTCTCAAGATGAGGGTGGTAGGATTGGGAGGGTTTATTCTCAACCTCGATGGAAAAATTGAAATTGAGTATAGTTAGGAGTTAGGCAATTGTGCAAATAGTGTAGTAGATACATATGGATTACTACAAGGGTTCCTTCTAGACAAAGAAGCAAACAACAAAGATTTCGTGGTGTTGGGGGATTCATAGCATGTTATCCATCTCCTTGTTTGTGGATCTTTGACTAAGGATTGCAAGTTGCGAAGCATTATCGATCGAATCAAGAATCTAAAAATACCCTTCTCTATTATTAGCTTCTTTCCCGTGTTAGGAATGAACAATTCCACTACATATAATCTCGCCAATAAAACTGTAAACTTGGGCGCAAGATTCCTATATAGAAATGGTATTTTTTCCCTGACAACTATTTCTTAACAATGGGTTTGTTATACAATGTAAAATTTGTTAATATCTATAGGTCTTTTGGAGAATCTAAACCTCCAAATACCTTGTGTTGTTTAGGATAGTAAGATGGCTAATAGATATTGAGAATAAAGATCATCATGCATTTATAGATATAGTTGGGCTCAACTTATTTTCATTGTAATCACTTGTTGTACATGTCGTGATCCAAGCACTTATTTTGAATTAATATAATATTCTCATCATGTTTTAAAAAAAACTTGTGTTGCTCAAGATGAAGACTATGTGTAATTCCTTCCATGCTTAGCATGGAGTTGACATATGGAATATACATAAATATCCTAAATAGATCCATGTTAATCCAGGATTTATCAAGCACCTAAAGGGACAGAATTTCTTGAGGTGCAAACCTTTCTTGAAGTTTTTCACTTTAAAAGAGGGTCGCACCTCAATAAATTTGATCCCTCTCGACCCTTGAAAGAGCCAGAGTTAACATGGATCTATGTTGGTTATATATACTATAATCACGATCAAGATTACATAGATAACTACTAAAATTAAAATTAAAATAATAATGAAAGAGTAATACATAAATAATGTGTATTTTTAAGTTTTATTTAAGTATAATTTTAATGATTTTGTAAATTTTAAACTGATTAAATATAAAAGAGATATTTGACATTAATATAAATTACGAATTGTTTTAAATAGGATATGATATATCATCATGATGACATAAACACTATCATAGGATTCATGAATGACCTGCAACACAGCCAATGGAAAATGCAAGATTGTTTGGCCACCTCACAGAGGGGTCAAAGGAGGATATATGAGAAGCTGGAATGCTTGGAAGGAAGGTTGGCACACATGGAGAAACATGTCCATTGTGACTTCATGCCTCCCTCTTCACCTGGTACTAGATTGGAGAACCCAGCTTTGGTCAACTCTTTAGATCCCTCATGCTTGTGGGTTGAATTCTGATAGTAGATGTATTTTGGTTTCATTGTTCATTCTGGTTCTTGCTACTTAGTTTTTACTCACGGTTTGGTACCTATTTTTGTTGTTCCCTTCTAGCCAAAAAATCTAGCAGTAGTGAGGTTGGAAGAATTTTGGATAACTATATCCACCAATGTAAATTTTCTTTGACTTAATAGAATCCATTTGACTTAAAACAATAATATGATATAAATTTTAATGTCTATACATTACATTATTTAATTGTGTGTGTGTGTGTGTGTGAAATTAAATGAGTCATTATTATTTTTAATTCTCTTAAAATTATTAAGTCTAACTTATTTGATAACTATCATTAATGAAATAATATAGACCAACACAATGACATTAATAAAATGATTGATATATGCCGATCAACGTCATTTTCAACCTCTTAACACTATCAACACTGATTGGCATATGAAAGATGGAAAATGATGCCAATCGACGTATATCAACCACTTTATTAATGTGTTTGTGTTATTTGATGGTTGAATTGCATGAGAAGGATTAGTAGACAATGGTTATACCTTGGCTTATGATGGTTAAATATGATAAATTTATGGTTGACAAGGGTGGATTATGGTAAAAAAATGATTAACTAAGGTTATCCATGTTAAACTAAAGTTACGTATGATAGATTATAATTGACCATGTTTCTTATAGTTAATTGCACTTGACCATGACTCACCATGTTAAGCATAGATGAAAATGCTTGACCATGGTTTGGCTATGTTTACTCATGGTTAACTATAGTTGGACATGTTGACCATGCTAGACTAAGGTTGACCAATGTTGATTATGGATGGCCATGTTAACCATGGTTGAACATGTTGATGATGGTTTACCATGGTATGACCATTTTTCCCATGGTTTATCTTTGTTGACTATGTTTAAATATGCTCAATTTATGCTTGACCATGGCCATTGTAATTATTTAACAATAGTTGATTATAATTGATTTTGGTTTGATGATGTTTAACCATGAAAACCATGGTTAACCTTGTTTTGACCATGTTTGACCTTGGTTGACCATCGATGACCTTGGTGGTCCATGTTGACCATGCTTGTCCATGGTTTAACCATGTTGATCATGGTTGAGCATGAACGCCATGGTTGACTATCGTTGAGTATGGATGACCATTGTTGAATTCGATGATGATGTTTGAACATGGTTGAGCATGAATGACATGGTTGACCATGTTGTCCATGGTAGACCATGGTTGAGTATGAATGACCATGGTTGAACTCGATGATGATGTTTGAACATGGTTGAGCTTACTTAACCATGCTTGAGCATGATTGAGCTTGTTCAAACATGGTTGACTATGTTAAATATGGTCAAGTTATGGTTGACCATGGTTGTAATTGTCTAACTATAGTTGATTGTGATTGGTTATGGTTGCGTGTCGTTGACCATGTTGACCATGCTTGACGATGTTTGATCTTGGTTGAGCATACGTGACCATGGTAGTCCATGTTGTCCATATTAACCATGGTAGTCCATGTTCTCCATGTTAACAATGGTTTTCCATAGTTCAACCATGTTAACCGTGGTTGTCCCTAGTTCAACCCATGTTAACCATCATTGAGCATGCTTAACCATTTTTTACTATGGTTGAGCTTATTCAACCGTGGTTGACTATGGTTAACATATGGTTGAATATGGAAGATTAGGGTTGTCAACATTTACTTATAGATGATTGTAGTTAACCACATCTGACCATGTTACACATGTTGAGCATGGTTTACCGTCTTGATCGTGATTAACCATAGTCAAGCATGTTGACTCTGTAGATCATTATTGAACCTGGTTTAACCATGTTTGACCTTAGTTGAACATGGTTATCCATGTTGACCATGGTTGGTCTTATTGTTTATGGTTGATAATGCATGACCACATATATCTATAGCTGATTGTGTTTTACCATTGTTAACCAAGGGATGGTCATGATTGACTTGGTTAAACATGGTTGACCATGATTGAAAATGGTTTTGTTTGTCATATTGTGATGTTTCTCATTTTCCAACTATAATGATGTTTAATTTTTATCACACTGTGATGACGTATATTGTCCATACATTGCAACAATTTTCGTATTGATGCATTGCAACATCATTTGTTGTTTGTTACATTGCGTTGTTTTTTGTTATTTGTCACTTTGTAACAATGTTTGTTGTTCATCAAATTTATGATGTTGTTTGTTGTTTTTCAAACTACAATATCATTTCTTGTTCATCACATTGCAACATTGTTTCTTATTCATCACATTACACCATCATTTTTTGTGTAAATGCAACATTTTTTGTTTGTTTGTCACATTGCAACATTATTTGTTGTTCATCAAATTATGACATCATAACTTGACATTGTTTGTTATTTGTTATATTGTGATGCCAATTTTCTTTGTCACACTATGATGTCAATTTTGTTCATCAATGCTTACTCATAGATGATTGTGGTCAACCATGGTTGACCATGGTGACTATGGTTCCCCTTTGCACCCATGTTGATTATGGTTCACCATTGCACCCATGTTGATTACGGTTGACTATGGTTGACCATGCTAACTATCCAAAATCATTTTTTGTCCAATTATGACATTGTTTATTATTTGTCATTTACAAACAACGTTATTAAGTTATTAAAGTCAAATTAATATAAAAGTTTTTGTTATGAAACCAGCTCAAGAAAAGATAGAAAAGATAGATCAACGCCTTAGAATTCAGCCTCTTCGAGGGGGCAACCTCCTTTACATTACATAAATGAACAATTCTTGGATGATACAAATGACAAAACCTCCTTTCTATATATAGGAGTCTAAGGAGTCACAATATAATCCAGCCGACCTAACAATAATAATATAAAGCCACAAAAATAAAAATAGAGGGATTCTATGGGGCACAGAAATAATAATATGGGGGTAATAGGGGCACAACAATATAAATAAGGGGTATAACTACAATAGTAATGGGGTAATCACTAGTATTATAGGGACCCAACATGCCCCTCTCCTTCAAAAAAGTGTTGTCCTCAACGCTTGAGTAGTTCTGGATACTTTTGCATAAAATTCTCATCCTCCCATGTGGAATCTTCAGCGGATAAGTTCTTCCACTTGATAAGGTACTCTGAAATTGATCGATTTCGTAGCTGTCGAGTTCTTGTTTCTGTGACTGCTTCCGGTTCCAATATAATTTTTCCTTCCTCGTCAAGTTCTGGCAATATTGTTTGAACTGGGAGCTTGTCGCCTATAACCTTCTTTAAACATGAAACATGGAAAACTGGGTGCAATCAAGAAGCTGCAGGAAGCTCCAATTTGTATGCCATAGTACCAATCTTTTCCAACACCTTGTACAGACCATAATACTTTGGTGATAATTTATTATCCTTCTTAGCTTGCTTTAGGGACATTTTCTTATATGGTTGTAGCCGTAGGAATACCCAATCACCTACATCAAAACTTCTTTCACTGCGATGTTGATCTGCCTGTTGTTTCATTCTATTTTGTGCCAACACGAGGTTATCCTTTAAGAGTTGGAGGACTTGTTGTTGATGTTCGATGTGATGTTCCACTGCTTGAACCTTAGAATTTTCTCTTAAATATGATGTGATTGATGGTGGTTGGTACCCATAAAGTGCCATAAATGGGGTCATTTTTGTTGCTGTATGGAAGGAAGTGTTATACCACCATTCAGCCAGAGGCAACCATTTGACCCATTGTGTCTGTTTATCAGATACAAAGCAACGAAGATATCCTTCCAAACATTTGTTTACTATCTCAGTTTGCCCATCAGATTGAGGATGATAAGATGAGCTATGAGCTAACTGAGTACCAAGACAAGAAAATAATTCTGTCCAAAAATTTCCAGTGAAAATGGGATCTCTGTCACTTACAATAATCTTTGGGTTTCCATGTAGCTTTTGAATTGTTTCCATAAATGCAGTAGAAACTGTACTGGCTTTAAATGGATGTGATAATGCACAAAAGTGTGCATACTTGGTAAGTCTGTCAACTACCACCATGATGACACTCTTTCCCTCAGACTTGGGTAAACCTGTGATAAAATCCATTGAAACCTCCTCCCAACGTTGGCTTGGAATGGATAAAGGTTGTAATAGACCCGGTGTCTTAATTGTTTCAACTTTATTTTGTTGGCAAACCAAACATTCCGCCACAAACTTTTGAATATCTGATTTAAGGCCATCCCAAAAAAATTCCTTCTTAACCCTGTGGTAAGTTTTTAAAAATCCTGAGTGCCCTCCTAAGGGAGAAGTGTGCAATTCCATAAGAATCTTTTGTTTTAGCTGGGAATTCTTACAGAGGTATAAGCGATCTTTGTACCATAACGAATCATTTTTCCAGCTAAATGTATCAGAAGTACTGGAATCTTGTTGTAGCTTTCGAATAAGTGCCCACACTTCTTCGTCATTCTTCCATTCCTCCTTTGCTTCGTTTATCCAATCTGGTTGGATAATAGAAATGGCACACAACAATGCTTCCATATCCTCATCCTTTCTTGAGAGTGCATCTGCCACCACATTTTGCTTCCCTTTTTTGTAGATGATTTCAAAGTCATAACCCAACATCTTTGTGACCCACTTTTGTTGCTCTTCAGAGGATAATCTTTGTTCTAAAAAGTATTTAAGGCTATCATGATCCGTTTTTACCTTGAAGTGTCTTCCCATTAGGTAGGGTCGCCATTTCTTAAGTGCATGGAGTATTGCCAACATTTCCTTCTCATAAATAGCTTTGCTTAAAAACTTTCCCTTGATTGGACGACTTTCAAAAGCAATGGGTCTTTCATCTTGCATTAGAACAGCACCAATTCCATTTCCTGAAGCATCACATTCCACAATAAAGGTTTTTGTGAAGTCCGGTGTAGCTAAGACCGGTGCTTGGCACATTGCCTCTTTAAGATGTTCAAAGGCCTTTGTTGCTTCCGGAGTCCATGAAAATGAATCTTTCTTCAATAATGTTGTTAGAGGTGCTGCTATTCTCCCATAATTCTTAACGAACTTGCGATAATACCCTGTCAACCCAAGAAATCCTCGCAGATGCTTTATGGATGTGGGGATTTTCCATTCCTTAATGGCTTTAATTTTGCTAGGGTCTACCTTAACTCCTTCATGAGATACAATATGACCCAAATATTCCACCTCTTGGACTCCAAAGAAACATTTGGATCTTTTTGCATATAATTGTTTCTCCTCCAATAGTTGTAGCACCTTGTCAACATGTTCAACATGATCCTTCCAAGACTTGCTGTAGATTAGTATATCATCAAAAAATACCAACACAAATTTTCTAAGGAATGGTTTGAAAATTGAATTCATCAAACCTTGAAATGTTGAAGGTGCATTGGTAAGGCCAAAAGGCATGACCAAAAATTCATAATGACCCTCATGAGTTCTAAATGCCGTTTTCGGAATGTCTTCAATCTTCATTCTGATTTGATGATATCCCGAACGAAGATCCAACTTGGTGAAGTAAATTGATCCATGCAATTCATCCAGTAATTCATCAATGACAGGAATGGGGAACTTATCTTTAATAGTGAGCTTGTTGAGCTCCCTATAATCTGGACACATGCGCCATGATCCATCCTTCTTGTGCACCAATACTACTGGAGCTGAGAAAGAACTTTGACTCGGTTGAATTATACCAGCCTCTAGCATTTCTGCAACCATACGTTCAATTTCACTTTTTTGGACATATGGATATCTGTACGGCCTGATGTTTGGAGGAACACTTCCTGGAATCAGATGAATAGCATGATCATGATCACGCATAGGTGGGAGACCTTTGGGAGTCTCAAATACCTTGGAATGATTGTCCAGGACTTTTTGGAGATCTGGAGAAATAGATGATTCCAATGTGGAAACATCTAGCGAACATAATTGTGCAATTACACCTCTTTGCTCCTTTTTTAGAAGCTTTGTCATGCCATTAGAGCTGATTATCTTTCCTGGTTTCCCTGCAATACCCCTTAATTCAACTTCCTTTCCTTCCACAGAAAATTTCATGAAAAGTTCTTGAAAATTAAAAGCTATTGTACCCAAGGATTGTAGCCATTGGACTCCTAGTACAACATCAGCACCTCCCATTGGAATGGAAAGCATTGGGCTAGTCAATACATATTCTCCCATGGATAGCTTGATATTATGGCACTTTCCAGAGAAATTTATTGTTCCTCCATTTGCAATCATCACTTGACACTCTGGTGCTGGATATAGGAAGCAATTCAATTCTTTTGCTACCCTACAATGAATAAAATTGTGTGTGCTTCCTGAATCAATCAACACTATTACCTTTTTCTTCTTGATTTGTCCTTCTATCTTGATGGTTTGAGGAGTGGTAATTCCCGCCAATGCATTACAAGATATGGTCGGATTTATTTGTTCTTCATCTAGGCTTTGTTCCTGGAATATATTCTCTTCTTTTGACCTTTCTTGCTCCTTTTCTTTTTCCTCTTCACAATCTATGTAGAATAATTTCTTCTCAGCACACTTATGACCTTTTGTGTATTTGCTATCACAATTGTAACAAAGCCCTTTTGCTCTTTTTTCTTCCAATTGTTGTGGTGTCAACCTTGTAGGTTGTGGAAGACTATCGGCAACAACACTTCCGTCTTTATAGTTGTGAATGGTATGCTTCCTAGTTGCCATAATTTTGCTTTCCATTTTTCTTGCTAACCTGAATGCCTTCTCTAATGAATCAGGTTCCTAAAGGCGCACATCATGTTGGATATTATCCTTTAAAGACCCTATGAACACATCAATCCTATGCTCCTCTGGAATATCTTTTACCCTTATGTTCAATTTTTGGAACTCCTCAATGTGCTCCATTATTGAACCCTTTTGTTTGAGACTTATCAATTGGCTAAAAAAAGTGTTGCTTTTTGTATCCTCATAATGTGCTATCAATTCTTCCGTAAAAATTGCCCAAGTGATAAATTTTTTACTAGAACAAAGCCATTGATACCATACAAACTGATTTGGTTCCAAATATAAAGTTGCCATACGTACCTTTTGTGTGTTTTGCACATTATTGAGATCGAAGAATTGCTCCATCTGTAATATCCATGTGGCGGGATCCTTGCCATCAAACTTCCCCATATCGATTTTTGGAATGTGGTGATTCTTCGATCCAACATTAGCGTCTATGGAATCATGATTAACATTTCTTTTGTTCTCATCATGAGTTTCCTTTACTACCTTTTCACCATTGGTAAGTATTTCTTGTAGAAAATTAGTCAAATCTGTCTTCAAATCTGCCATGCCTGTCTTCAAATTTGTGTTCAAATATATCTTCAAATTGTCCATCTTAGCTTCCATGCCATTCATCTTAGCTTCCACGCCATTTATCTTAGCATCTGTTAGCTTTTGTGAGCGTGACATTTGTTGCACTTGTTCTTGTAATTTTGATATATCATGTAGCATTTCTTCCTCTTCTTCATGAGTCATGCTAGAGCTTTCAGGTTCCTTACTAGGTGTTTGCATTTTCTTTCCTTGGGGCATCAGTTACCGATAATAATGCTCTACTATGCCCTTTGAATTCCTTCAAAATAAATTTTCAAACCAAGCTTAAGCAAAAATTTAAAAAAATCTACACACCTTTTTTCACTTTGTAGGAGCTCGATATTGCCTCTGATGTATCTCTGTACTTTTTAGTCATCCAGTTCTGAACTTGTGACCTGTAGTATCTCTCTGTGTCCTCTTTCCAATGCCACAAGTCTGACCCAAATTGGATTCTCCAAGGAAGAGTTATGCGAAATCTCCCACAGTGACTTGATTATAGACTAGTTCCGTAGAGCTAACTTGTACGACGTGCCGCGAGTCACTGTTTCGACCTTTGGATCTAAAAAACACCCACAAGAAACTACAGTCTGTCCTCTTTCTGTGCCTTTTTATGAAATTTCAATCTGATCCTCAGAGAGAAAGTTATGACGATTTTCCCCAGGTCACCTGTTTTGAATGTAATTCAGGAGTCTGCAAAAAGACCAACTTCCTCAGATCATATCTCCGAAAATATCACCGGAAAAGCTCTGAAATTTGGACCCAAGGTTCAGCGCCAATTCTTCTCAAATGGGTTTTTTTTGCGACTTCTGAAACGTCACAGAAAAAAAGTTATAGTGAAAATGCCACGATGACCTGTTTGGAGTAGCGAAACCCTAGAATCCAAAGCTCTGATACCAAATGTTATGAAACCAGCTCAAGAAAAGATAGAAAAGATAGATCAACACCTTAGAATTCAGCCTCTTCGAGGGGGCAACCTCCTTTACATTACATAAATGAACAATTCTTGGATGATACAAATGACAAAACCTCCTTTCTATATATAGGAGTCTAAGGAGTCACAATATAATCCAGCCGACCTAACAATAATAATATAAAGCCACAAAAATAACAATAGAGGGATTCTATGGGGCACAGAAATAATATTATGGGGGTAATAGGGGCACAACAATATAAATAAGGGGTATAACTACAATAGTAATGGGGTAATCACTAGTATTATAGGGACCCAACAGTTTTATTACTAAGTTATCTTACACTTATTAATATTATCACATAATTATAAAATTTATATTAAAAATTAAATATTAAGATACATAAATATTAAATCATTTTAAAATTCTATTAATATTAAATATAAAATTTATTATATAAAGTTAATAATCTTAAAGTTATTAACTTTTATGATTGTATACATTTGTATACCCATGTTGATTATGGGCATGATGCTTATGGTTGACTATGGACATGTTGAACTTGATGCCCATTTTGAATATAATTGACTATAGTTGAACATGTGAAGCATAGTTGATATGATTGATTATGATTTAGTATGGGCATGTTGAACATGATGCCTATGGTAATGTTGGACATGTTTCTTATGGTTGAATATGCGTATGTTGAACATGATGCCTTTGACTATGGTTGAACATGGTGTGCATATTAGCTATGAATGGCTATGGTTGACCATGCCAACAATTATCAACCAAGTTGACTATGGTTTACTTTTGTTTGGTAGCATTTACCTATAGATGATTGTGGTCAACCATGGTAGATCATGATGCCCATGTTGATTATGGTTAACCATGGCACCCATGTTGACTATAGTTGACTATGATACCCATGTTGTCTATGGGCATGATACCTATGGTTGATTATGGGCATGATGCTTGTGGTTGATTATGGTTGACTGTGTCAAGCATAGTTGACATGCATTATGTATATTTTGATCAAGTAAGAGTAGGACCTTCTATTAAGCTAGCCAAATATACATAATTTACATGAAACTGTACCCACTCTATGAGAGTTCAACAGTTAGCAAGGCAGGCAGAAACCAAACCACTCACCCAAAACCATGAGAAGCCAAAACAGGAAAAATCGGGGAGAAACCGCCAAACAATTAGGGCAAAAGAACATCTGGTAGTGCTGACGTGCACCAAATGAACCCTGAACTCCTTGGAAGACGAGTTCACCTACCTGGGGGCCACAAAAAGGCCACAAATGACCCGCCGAGGGTCCACAAGAGGTCCCACCACAAACCACACTAGAAACTTCCAAACAGACTCGATGAAAATTATAAGCATAGCACTCTAACTTTTTCGGGTCCGACCAACTAACACAAACAAATCACCACTGTTGATCATATGATTTAGATCCAATGACCTACATGAATATAGGGAGGACGAGAAGCGCGAGAGTTAACCGCCCGATGAGGGCAATTTTAACCATTCTCACTAATGTAGGATTATTGTTTCATTGCAAGATTCTCCTTCCCCATCATCATCCAACCACTCAATAGCCTTTTCATAACAATCCACTTTAGTCCTATGAATGAACAACCAGTCCATGCCCAAAACCATACTATATGATCCCAAAGGAAGCATATTTAGATATAATGATGTCAGCATACCATTCAACTCAAATTTATAAGATATCACCCAATGATGAACTCTTATCTTGGTCCCTATAGCAAATTCAACAACCAAAATTCTGCATGCACTTCTTTATTCTAGAAACACTTATCCACTAGGTCAGGACTAATATAAATATAATTAAATCCAAGATCAATCAAAATAGAAACAACTTGATCATGAAGATTACCTTCCATCTCAATAATGGATTCCTGGTGATCAACCTACCTATTATCCACTATTGCATAAATATGAGGAATACTCTTCCAAAAATCTCCAACTGTTTGTGCCTCCTGAGCACTATAAATATGAGGCTTGCCACCTTGATGCGATGGAAAATATCTCTTGCAATGCTCTCCACCACAAGTCCAACACTGCAAAGGCTTCCTATCATCACCCATATTCTGCTCCTCAAGCTGAAATCCATGTCCTCTGTCAACTGTATTGAACTTATTATCGATGATGCATTCTCCCTATCACCTGCATCCTAAGGCCTTCCTTACCTCTTAGCCCACTTTCCTTTAGTCTTCTCATTACCTTTACAATCCCACTTAGGCTCAAACTTGCATTTAAACTACTCATAACAATGCTTCAGCTTGCCGATGACTTCCTCCAATGACCAAGGCTCATCATACTCAATGCGATATTTAAATGCTAAAGGAAATCCATTGATGAACCTTTTGACCTTTCTCTTCTCATCCTTGAGGTAGGGCACATACCTCAATAGCTCTAGAAACTTGGTCGTGTACTTTTCATCTATCATGGAATCCATCTTCAACTCCTAGAACTCCTTGGCCTTTCCATCATAATACCTTTGTGACAAATATTAGAGGAAATTTCAGCCTAAAAGTGCTCCCCTAAGAAAAAATCAAGTAATTAATAAAAAATGCCATGTAAACAATTTTTTTAATATTATTTTACTTTATCTAAGTTCCACAATATTTATTAGCATGAGATTTAATAATTTTTTTCTAAGTTTTTACTTTATCGAAATCCCTCAATATATGACAATTTTATGAAAATAATTGTCTATATATATTTTATATTTAAATTGAACTATCTATATTTCTATTTTATATTTAATTGTGTATATATAATTTATATTTAACTAATTTTTTTGGTGTTTTTTTAAAGACATCGTCTACTAAAGCCACAATTTTGCCTGAAATATAATTTTTTGGATAGAATATGGTAATTTGTCCTTTCTGAATACATTTTTTAAAACTATTTTATATTTAACTATATTTAATTATTTAACTATATGTTCTATTTAATTTTTGACTGGAATATGGTAATTTGTCCTTTCTGGAATACATTTTTTTAACTATTTAACTATTTTTTAAGTAGTTAACTATTTTATATTTAACTTTTAACTCTTAAATATTTTATATTTAACTACTTTTTAACTATTTAACTATTTTATTGGTGTTTTTTTTGCATGGTTATTAATGTGAAATGTGTCGACATTTTTAATTTATATTTTTTCACTAATATCAAGATTTACATTGCATTAATAACTTTTTTGATATTGAACCATAAACACGGTAGTAATCTTAAGATTCATAGTATTTTTCGACGAAACCCTAGCAGAAAGGTGGGAAAGCGGCGTTCGGCTCCAAGAATGAACCCTAGTTCTGCCGCCTTCATGCCCTCGGCCGCCGGCGGGGCTCGGATCGTTCTGACTGCGAACGGAATCGAGAGACTCAGGCAAGATACAAGAATTTGTATGTCCGCTGCAGCTTTGCAAGACAGCCACACCAGGAACGCAGGAGCCGCAGGCTCATACGCGCATGCAATCTTCTTGGCCGAGAGATCTGGGGTAGCATGGCCCCGATCTGACGAGCTAGGGTTCATTTCTTTAAATGACAGGGTCGAAGATCAAGCATGGTGGGGGATTTTGAGCCTGGAACCTCGATGTCTTGAGATTCCTCTGCCCTCGGCTGCGCAGATCTGGGCTTTGTTCACCCTGTCGCAGCGTTTTAATAGAGGATTCACTGATCCCTTTGCAGCAGATTCGCGTGGGATCAATAAGCCTCTGTTGCCCATGAGGCGAATCCAGGAACCGCGAATCAAACAATGCATATGCCGGCCCTCTCCACAGATCTGCAGGGGAAGGACGCGTTTGGAACCCTCTTCATCATTCCAGATACAAATCAAGATCTTGACAGGAAAATCTATGTTGCTATGGGTAAGCCAGACGGATCTAGTGCAACATCTCAAGCATACACTGTACATCAAGCTGGGGATCCCCTCTGCAGCACAACGGCTTCTCCATGAAGGTAAACAACTTGAGGATCTGTTCCCTATTTCTTTTTATGGAATTAAGAAAGACGCATCTATTATTTTAACCCTTCGTTTGAGAGGAGGAGCTGCTGGAGAGCCATCCACAGCTAAATCATTTTCATATAAAGATGCAGTCCATGCCAAGAAGCCTGACAAGACAGCTCCACCAGTTCAGGCTGTTCCCAAGCCTTTTTTGGTAGACAAAGTGGAGGAGGTTCCCTCTGTTGAGATCTCCTACCCTAACCTGGCAGACGACACCCAAAAATTTGCAGAAAGAGCCATCATATGCAGATTCAATGGGCTCTGGCCACGCTCAAAAGATCTTTCGGACTGGATCTATGATAACTGGACACACAGTTGCAAGATCTACTTCTGTGCAAAGGGATATTTTATAGTGCTGTTCAACAGTCTCGAGCACTACGAAAAGGCCTTAGAGGAAGGCCCTTGGTTCATGGGTACAGCAGGCCTCTTCCTAACTCCATGGTTCCCAGACTTTGACCCAGCTTCTGCAGTTATCACAAAAGCCCCTGTATGGATCAGGCTTCCAAATCTCCCTTTACATCTGTGGACAACAGAAGTATACAGGCAGATAGGCAACGCTTTGGGCTGTTTTCTAATGGGAGATTACCAGAGGGAAATGAAAGGCCTCTACACTTACGCCAGAATCTGTGTAGAGCTAGATTTAAGCAAGGGTCTGCCAGAGCAAATCAATCTCAAGATCAGGGACACAGTGTGGACCCAGTTTTTAGATTATGAAAATACTGCCTTCCGATGCCGCCATTGTCACCTAACAGGGCATCTACAGGCCTCATGCCCATCACTGTCAGCAAGAGCGAAAAAGGGAATCTTCGCAAAATCCAAACCCAAGCGTTGGGCTCCCTGTACTCTGCAGCCAGCTCGAAGCTCCAGCTCCCCAAGTTCAGAGAACGGGGAAAGCGATTCAGAACCGGACCAGGCGCCTCAACCAATGGATTCACCCATGAATACCATGGGGCACACCCATGGCTCAGCTATATCCCAGAAGCGCATCCATGAGACCTCCTCGGAATCAGAAAAGGAATTCCCGATGAATGAGAATTCCAGTCTTCAAGTTGTCTTGGCTCATACCCCTAAGGGTGGATGGACAAAAGTCAACAAAAAGAAAGGGAAAAAACAATGTGTTGCAGGTTCTGCCCCTAAGGGGGATTTAGGCAGTCTGTGATTTCTAGTCATCTGATGTAGCAATGAGTTTGAATCTTTCTTCCAGAACCGAGGTTGATGGATCCATCATTTCCGGTTTGCCGGTTTTTGCTTTTCCTGATTGTACTATATTACTCTTAATAGAATTAGTCTTTAACGAGAAAAAAAAAATAACTTTTTTGATATTCTAATTTATATGGGTAAGGTAGGTAAATAACGTTAATAAAATATTTCCCAAATACCCAAATTAATAATAAATAATTCATATGGGTAAGCTAGGTAAATAACATTAATAAAATATCTCATGAATACCCAAATCAATAATAAAATATTTCACTAATACCCAAATTAATAATAAAATATTTTATCGATTCCCAAATTAAACAATTTAAAATTATTTAAGACATGTACCTCTTTTTAAATTTGAAATATTTTGATTGGTCTACATATTATGACATGGAAATTATGTGAAAATTTCATGGGCACTTTTAGGCTAAAATTCTCTCTAATGTATTTCTTCTTGAAGAGTCTTTAAAACTCATGCCAACTCAAATCCTCTATATTGATGCCTCTGACACGCTTCACATCTTCCCACCAGATATATGCTATTCCTTTAAGACTGAAGATAATGCTCTTGGCTTTCATATTATTTGAATAATCATGCAATATGAAGAAATTCTTCATTGGAAGAAACTATGCCTCTTCATCTTTCAGTTTCTTTACATCCCCATCAAAAGTAGAAGGCTTGGTTTTCTTGAACTCTTCTGGAAAATACTACTTCTAACTCGTCCTATAAGGATGCTGGTAGTAATAACAATGATGTCTCTTGGAACCGGAGCTAGAATAGAATACATGAGTGCTAGCTCACCTATCAGATGTATCTAAATATTTGCCTCCTATGACTGTGTCATCCTTGTCCAACCTATATCGTGATTGAGACCTGCTGCCATATGCTCCATTAGTTTTTTACTCCTGTCCATGACCGAGCCTTAGGTGTCTCTGCTTCTACAAATCTGAAAGACTCTAAAGGATGACTACATTAACCTTTGATTTCTTTTCTTGAGTTATAGAACGTTTTTCTTGTGCCTCAATCAACCTTTTATTATCTGCCTTGCAACTTCTAATTTCTTCCTTCAAACTTCTGAGTGTATTTGCTATATCATGAGAGTACTCTTCTCTTGGCTGCTCGACAAACCTATCCCATTCCATAGAATTCACATCAGAACTGTAAGGGGAGTCATGTGAATTGTAGTTCACAATTTTCCTCTTCATCTCTGATCTTTTATCTCCTTCAATCATGTCATGTTAGATAAACCAAATAGAAACATAATCAAAATCATAACTTAGTGTATTACAGAGGAGGCTATCATATTTTCACAAGTAAATTTAGATTAACACAATGACATCAATCATATCAACATATCATCCTCTCAAAATCATGCATGATAACACAGATTTGAATACAGATTATATATGACAACCATAGTTACTAGAATGCGTGCATAGTGGACATACATATGATTAACCTGCATGCATAACAATCACATCTAGCCCATCTAGTCCAAGTGTTTGAACTTGGAAGCTCTAATACTGCCCCATAAACACCTCCTCTGACATTTACCTATTTCTACAAGCTCGCCAAAGTAAACATGAGACAAGTATCACTATGATATGACCCGACCTCCAAGATCCAGTGATGGAAGTGGGGCTAACACACTGACAACTTACATACATCCCTTAGGAACTATAGCCTACTTAGGAACCTCCAAACCACTCTAGATGGTCAATCCCTGGGCAAGAACTATTTTCACCAGGGAAACTCCCCAATGACATGTACAACACAACATCGGTGTAGTTATGAGGTCCCAACCGCACGCATAGGCCTACTGCATGTGGTTATGACCCATAAACTCTAGTTCAGTGCCAACAATTCTAAGATCTAAGCCACATTTTCAAGCTAGCCTCTAGACCACTGCCCATAATTGCCTGGAACTTTCGAGAAACATAAACAAGATGGTGACAAGGCCAAGCAATCAAAACTCAAGCAGAAAATTGACCTAGACATGGCTAATCCATGATAGACATTTCGTCGAACATATAGTAAGAATGAAAGCTACGGGTCATGAATGCATATCTAATCATAGGGATCTTAACGTCATCTAAGAATCATTGAGAAGGTTCTATGCCCTCTCTAGCTAGTTGCAATAACACTTGTTAGCCCATGCATTCATTAACCATTCAATAACTTATCAAATCATGAAAGAGATACATAGTAAGAGAAATTCATTTAGTCAAGAATATAACCAATATATAACCAGAATAAAGACCATGGAAAATATGCCATTAGATCACCATAATAACCAATACAATTTCTCATAGATCACAATAGGAAAATAAATCTTATTAACATATGAAAATGCCAGCCAAGCCAGAGACTTCCACATACTAGCCAATCATAGATTTGGTTGAACCAAATCTCTCTTCCAATCAACCCTATGCCATATTCCAAGCATGAATGTGAGATCTCATGGGATAAACTAAGACAAAACCAACCAAGGCTTCCAGAGGCCAAACCACCTTAACCCTCAACTACAATGTTCTCACATATATGGTCTAGAAATCACTAACATCAACAATATTGATCTCTACCTAAGTTATCCAGGGCTCTAGAAACTAGTAACTCAACCCAAAACTAAATCAAGGATCTAGATATTTTTTCCAATCCATGGCTCTAGGGACTAATAACTCAACCCACAAAGCTCCATAGCATTTGTCCCAATCTACAGGCTCCAGGAACTAGTAACTCAATCCAAGCTATTCCAGGGCTCCAGAGCATTTGTTCCAACCCACATCCATAGGGAACCTGAGAACCAATAAAAAAACAAGTGGGAAACCCACAACACCGTGGCTATCTAGGAAATGGAAAGGAAAGGTTAAAACCATTGTCAATCTAGGAAAATATCCATTCCAATGAGAACACATAACGAAGGAATCACATGCGTATACCATGCATCCAAAAATCGACAAGGAAACCACACATGCAACCTTCTAACTTGTAGTTGTTGATCCAATTGTCTCCCTGTGTGTCCTTGCTTTCCTTTGCTTTCTCCAATCCAAGTGAATGCTAGAGTTCTCCACGCATGCTCCAAGGCTGCTTTATGTGTGCAAGAGTATGAGAGAATGAGAGTGTGCTCAACTCAAAACTCTCAAAATCTAACACCTAATTCTTTGATGCCTTTTTATCATTGATCTCCCTTTTTTATTCATTTTCCTTCATTTTTCCTCTAATTTCCCTTGTATGCAAATTTGTGTCTCTTCACCTTTCTTTTCTCCTATTTTGTTTTATTTTCATAATTAAATGCCAATTATTGTCTCTTTACCTTTGCCATTTCCTTCGCTAATTTCCATAGCCACTTATAATCCAAAAATGATGCCTACTATAATTTTTTACCCACCATTCAACTTGGCATACGTGTCCCATGACCTTGGTCTTATTTTATTTACATGAAAATTCAATCAGAGGCTATTACATAAATCTTCCATCAATTCTAGTCATGGCTTCTCGGAGTACCATCATTCTTCCACTCACAACAACTCTGATATAGTGGCTATGGTCTCTACATTTACTACTACCATTGTTCTGTCCTTTTGCAGATTTAAAGTGAATTTGAGTGCAACATTGTCATCATACCCTTCAATATCTCATCTTTCTCAAGCCACCGTATAGCTTAGAAGATGGCCTAAATGTGGTCGTAGGCTTGCAACAGGAGGGTCTCAGAGGGTTCTTAGTGATTAAGTGAGCCACACATGATGTTTTCTCAAATTAAATGGTCTATCAGTCACAATGTGGATGAACAATTTGTTCGGAGTATTTCCAATTAAGGTAATGCAATCATGGATTAATGGTGTAGGTTGTGTCATAAAGTGTGGTGGTGGAGTAGTGTTATGGTATTTTATAGAAAATGATGTATGAATATAATTCCAAAGTAAGTTCCATCATGCCAATGTAATGTTCGTTATTATGTAAGGAAAGTCATACCTTTCAATGATTATTGTGAGTTGATGACTTTTTCCAGGTTGGCGACGGTGGTCATGTCACATCTTATCCATTTTTGTGATGTCATCCATGGAATCAAGAGCAGCTTTAGTTACTATTTGGTGAAGGTGTTGGAACATGAGGTGTTGCAACAATTACCCTAAACTGGTGTTACAACAAGAACATCGAATGGTGTCGCAAAAATGTCTCCAAGTTACCTATAGCCTAAAGGGGTTGCAACTGAATGTTGGTTCTATCCATGAAAGGTATTGTAACAATGATGTTGCAATTCTATGTTGATTTGATCTATGGAAGGTGTTGCAACCACACAATATTGGTGTTTCAACCACACAATACTCATGCTGCAGCCATACAATACTAGTGTTGCAACAAAAAGGTTATACCTTCCTGCATGTCACAAGCAATTCTAAATAGTGTTTACTAATAGAAATATAAAAAGTATCAAGAACTTGTAAATCATATGAGTTTCAATATATTTTATTTCTTTATTTTTTTTCTCTCTCTCTTTCCTTCTTCAACACATTAAGTGCTAGCTGAAATGCTTTTCACATTACATATGGCCAATTGTGTCCCAAAGGTTTTCACAAATGGAATTTTATTATATCCTCCTCTTCCTCTTCATCTTCTTCTAAAATGGAACATCAAAAATGAATCATTTGGTGGGGATTTCTTTCTTACAATATCCAAGTCATTGTTAGGCTATCCTTCATTGGTATTTCTTAAGAAGGCTTATTTTCATAGAGGCTTGTGATATAGTAAGGTCCTGTGCTGACTTTCCATTAGTGGAGTCCTTTCCTCGTCAATTGTAGAAATCTTAATGAACCCATTTTCATATATACTGTCGATCTTATATGGCCCAGGTACAAAATTTTCCTTTGAATTCCTAAAATATTGATTTAAACAACAAGGTCCAATCTCCAACTTTGAATATTTTCTTTTGTATCAACTTGTCTCACCATTGAGCTTTCCATTATTGAATAATGGTTATTTGATGTAGAGAAACTTGATAAAGTTCATCTTTCTCGTTCATTTAGACAAGTCTTTGACACTATGCCTTGGATAGATTCATGTCAACTCATGGTTTGTACTTCTATCTTTATTGGTAAAAGGGCTATCTTTCCATATATTAACTCATATGGAGTGCAACTAGTGGTAATTCACCATGTCGTTCGATAGGTCCATAATGCTTTAGGATATATGTCTACCCAACCCTTGAGGTGGAGTTGAATGGTCTTTGCTATGTTGGTCTCAAATATATTTTTTGTCCCTTCCACTCGGCCATTGGCTTGCTAGATGATACAAAATCATCATCTTGTGTTTAATCTTTTACATTTTCATGACTTCCTTAATGAGTCTAGAAGTGAATTGTGTTCCTCCATTAGTAACAATTTCCCATGGTATTTTGAATTTGACAAAGATTTCCCTAGGGAGGAACTATACTATTTTTTATTGTATTTCCATGGGGAATATCTTTGATTCCATCCACATTGTAACATAATATTTGCAGACCAAGATATAGAAGTTTCATCAAGATATAGGGTTAATGGGTCCAATGATATCAATCACGCTCTTCTCAAAGGGTTATATCACTAGTTGTGTAAGTAATGAAATTTCGTGTTACTGTATTAGCCTTCGCATGTGCTGGCAACTGTCACATCTTTTCATGTATTGTTTGGCATCTAGGAAAATGGATGACCAATAGTACCATTGTTGGAGTACTTTATAACTAATCCTGTTATTTGTAGAGTGGCCTCTACAAGGCCTATCATGACAAGCCTTTAACATATTACGGATCTCAGCCTCTCTCACACACTGTTAGATAACTAAATCTGGTCATGTTTAAAGAGACATCCATCAATCCATAAAAAGAACCAACTTTGTTTAATGATATTTTATCGTTAAGATAAGTGAGGTGGAAAATTTTGTGTAACAAAATAGTTAACAATATCTACAAACCACGATGATTTAATAGGTGGCTTATTTTCATTTTTGATAATCCTCAAAAAGAAATATTCTACCACATTGTCTTTTCCATAGCTTATTTTTAATGGTTATATTGAATTCTTTCAATGGTAATATCCATCTAGTCACCATGCTATTAATAATTAGTTTATTTATTCGATCCTTAATGGCAACATGGTTAGTATGTAAGATCTTAAGAATATCTACTTAAATAATTCCGAAACTTATAGCATGAGCCACTACACGAAATTATTTTACTATTACCATGTAATTCAATTTTGTAAGAGAGATTCCTACTAATAAAATATATAATGATATTCTTGGTGTCCTAAAATAAATCCAATAATGGTATAGAAGCGTCTATAAATATATGAAAGGACAAAGACCAATTGGGACCCTAAAATGGGAGCCTTGGATAATCTTGTTTTTAACTCCTCGAATGTCTGCTAGCAATTTGTTATCTCCATAAAGTCAATATTGTGTATAATTTTCAATAAAGCATTTACAATAACTTGCATGCACGAAAAAGTTTCATACTTCTTTTTTAGTTCGTGGAATTGGCAAGTTTAATATTACCTTTATTTTTGTTGGATATACTCGTATGTTTTTAGAAGAAATATGATTTTTCATTTGAATGACCATTTGTTGCACCTGGCTATTTCAGCTGGTTTGTTTAAAGTCCAAATGCCATATAAAATTTGATATGGTGTGTTTTTTAATGAATCACCGTTATTAATTTTTATTTATATAAATGACATTAAATGATAGTGAGTTACAATTAAATATTTAATCTAAAAATTCATATTTTAATGAGATCAAAATAACTTTTTTCATTAATTTTACCTTACACATAAAAAATTTCACTAATTCAAAGTCAATATGAAAAAGGAGTAATTACAATATTGCATGCCTGATGGCAGGTATAATAACATATACGTGGAAAAGAAATTCAAGGATTAAGATTTTCTTGCGGATAAAAATACAATCAACACCGTCCTTGGCATTGGCAGGTCGAACCATGATTCTGTCCCACCTGCCCACTCATGGTTGAATCATGAATCGGGTAAAAGGGTTCTGCTGATTCATAGTTTCAACCTAAAGGGCGCAATCATTGGATTTCTAACTTGTGGATGACTTTAATTCAGACTTGCTTAGATGATGAGAGTACGGATTGCTAATTACATACCGATTTCCAGAGACAACTTCCAATCTCCTGTCCCTCGACTATCAATTCTTAGAACTGTACGGAACAACATTACAAGAAATTAGTAAACAGATGAGGTGCCCCAGAGGAAATGAGATTTGTATTTTATATCAACCTGTTATGTATATATTCAAATGAGTATTGGCCTTAAACATGTTAATGAGATATTTCGATGGATATAACTTGCCTGTTTAGCAGGCATGGGAATTGTTGCTGTCACAACTTTTTTATCCACCACAGGAGTGTTTACAGCTTGATGAGCATGGTCTGCAGATAATGCATTAAATAGCATTAGATTGAAGATCTAAGTATCACTACATTGCAAAAATTTAGCATTAGAATTGAAGACATGAGTGTCACTAGATTGCAGATTTCTGGATTATAAACATCTGAATTCAGAAATTAATTAGTCAAATAGTTAAATTTACTCATTTTCTTTTTATTTTCCAAATATTCCAAGATCTGCAAAATGATGCCACATGGGCAAAATCCCTTCGAGCAAATCCTTACGCTTTGTGAGCGGCGTTTGCAAAAGAAGGAAGCAAGTTGCAATGACTAAGTAGCACAACAGCAGCACTAGGCCCTTCATGTAGTTTGAAGTTCCATCCTGTACAAGCATTACATGGTATAATTATAAGAACAAACCTTTTATTTAATTGCCCTAACATAAATGAATTTGATGAATCTACTCTGTATATTGTTAATCAAGGCGAATGCTGAGGTAAATAATTAGTTTCTAGGAGATATAATGCATTGATGTAGGTATGATCCACATGGTGTTAGTGATTATATCAAACCTGTAAAATATATGCTGTTATCAGTACTGTGGCAAATAGAGTAACCGTCTCCAAAATATGAAAATCAAGGTCCATGGGTTTTCCCATGATCCACGCGAGAACTGTCATGAAGGGAATCTGCAGAAACGAGTAATATATTTTAAAAATCTGTTCAATAAATTTGGAGAAAATCTAATGCCTTATAATCAATCGAATGAACTACCATAATCAAATCCCTTATATATGTAAGGGTCTTACCACGAACATGGCAATCTGTGTGGCAGAACCCATAGCCACAGCCAATGATATATCCTGCAACAGATAGAGATATGTTCAAACCTTCAAGTTTCAAAATCTTATTAATACCCTGCAATTGATAATAATAATTATTATAAAGAAAAGAAAAAAAATGATGTTTTCATAACACAAATAAGGAAGCAGCAGTCAGCAAAGATTCGAATAATTTAGTTTTTGAATGTTAAATATGTTACATTTCAATTATAATCTTGACAGTAAACAATATAAAATTTAGAGAATGTATTGTAAGTTTTTCCCTGTAATGAATTAAGGAAAAATATTCTAATCTATAAATCTGCAACTTACAAGCTTGTTTTTGAGAGCGAATAATACAGCGCCAGCATGCTCGGCTGCGTTGCCTACGATCGGTAACAAAATTATACCGATAAAGTTCACAGATATTTCCCATGACTCTGCTACGTCCTGATCAAACCATTGAGTTCTCTCGTAAAATGAACAACATCAAATAATCGGCTAAATTAGTTTAACATTTGCAAAGAACTAATGTTCACCTCAATGGTCTCGACAATATACCGGGAAAGCAGGGAGATAACTACAGTAAGAGCGCAGAGCCACACAATTGAACTTATGAATCCTATGGATGGTTCTTCCTCATTTTCTTCCTCTTCCGTTTCCTGCAATATAAGTATAATGTGTTGTGTGTAAATAACTATCAAGTGCCAGAACCAATGCAATTGCTAGAGCTACAATTTATTACTTAGTTATTACCTGGCCTTCTTCAAATAGCTGCCTGTGTGTCTTTAATTGGAAGAACAAATATGCGGCATAAGCTATCAGCATGATAATGCTACTGACTCTAGACAGTTTTAGTGTGGATACAGCTGCTTCACTATATGCCATAGACCGTTGAAGAGCCAAGGGTAGCATGAGACACAGTGAGGCCATCATAAGAAGACTGGAATTGATTCCAGAAACAACCTGCACATCATTTACCAATAGCACAACACCCAGCGTGAGTCCCCTCAATGAGTATCTAGATCTGTCATGAATTGTTTTGGTGTCCTAAAAATAGACATCAATGAAAAACAGAAAAGAAAATATCACTTGCCTTGTCAAACCTCTGCTCTTTTTTCATGTTTGCTAATCCCCCACAAAAAAGAGATGTACCAAGCACAAGAAGTAAGTTGGAAAGTATAGACCCCAGTAGAGAATACTTGACCACATTGGTCTTGCCATGGTAAAGTGCAAACACTGCAATGAGCATCTCTGTTGCATTGCCACACGTGGCATTGAGCAGTCCACCAACTGCAGCGGAATTTTCCAATAAATTTACATAAATTACATTAAAATGTGAAACACTTTCTAAAAAAAGATCAGTGACCCAGTCTTCCAAATACATGATAAACACCCTACCTGTTGGTCCGGCGTAGAATGCAATTTGTCTGCAACATTTACATCAAAACATCAGAACGTAAAACCAAAAAAATCATCGCCATTTATGAAGTTTCTGTATTGTATTCCTAGTGTATATACATATGCAATACAAGGTAGATGGAACTGTAGGACCAGATATTGGATATAAATTTCACAGAACCTATGTATGTATGCATGAAAATTTTCACTTACTCGGTGATAAAGCCTAGACGTTCAGCAAGAGGTGCAAGGCCAAGCAAACTTATGAGGAACACCCAAACCTGCAAATAGAGAAATACCCTACTTGTTGAGGTGTTATACAGATATTTTAATTCTATATATATAGAGGAAGAGAGAAAGACTTCTACTCACTTTTCCTAGTCGAAGCCTGTCAGCTAGAATAGCCAAAGGGACCAGAGGGAACAGCAAACTTAATTTTGTCCCCAGAATTACTTCATAGAGGTTACATAAGAGCAATCTCAGCCATTTGTATCTGACTATCAAGCAGAGTTGCTTCTGGCTTGCTCGTCTCAGAGAAGAAGACGAACGACTGTGGGCCGATTCTATGTCTTTCTGCTCGTAGATCTCCTTGCCTGCGGCTTTTGAATCAATTGATGGATTGCTAACAGCTTGGGAAGACATGGTGATGAGAAAATTGCTGCTGAATCAATTCTAACTGATCAACAGGCAGAATGTAGCATAAAGTTGTTCTAGATGAAATAAAAATACTAATTTAGTTCTAGATTGTGTCACTAGAATGTAAGGCACGACATTAAACTATAGAGCTTAGCTAAAGAAACCGATATTGCAACGACTCTTCTAGTATATCATGTTGCTGCACTACACAAAGAAAGTACTGTGTCCATCCCATAGAGCATGTACATATTTATAGATAAAATCTTGAATTGAATCTCTGGTTGATAGTGCATATTATTGATCCGTGTTTGTTTTTTATAAAGACACCTGGAGACCCTGCAAGGACGATGTGTGGGTACTGGACAGGACATGTACCTCACACGTGAAATGAAATGTCAGTCTGTTTGCTTTACGAGCTGATGGGAATTTTGCTGTAATCTCTTAGAAATTACTATGATTAGATCCGGTGGGTAAAAGTACTGATAGAATGATATGCATAGTTTTCTTTTCAATTCTCGTAAAGAAAAAGCTTTGGCAACAGGGCTGAATGCTGAGACAAGCCATGAGTCTCTTCTTCCTTGTCTTATCATAATTGTGGGTAGGCTCATGTCTCCATCCCCAGATATGAGATATTAGATTTTGTGCAGATAATAATATTTCTGAGTATAGTTTAGTATGTTTATACTAATCAGATTGACATTTTTTTTAATTTTTATTTTCATTTTTTTACTTAAATTTTTAAAATTACCATGAAATGATTCAGGATGTTTGAGAGTGGTTTTGGCTTCATTGGATTTCATATGTAGAAAGTAGAATTTTAGATTTCATTCACAATCCTCAAGATTTCAAGATTGGAGGATTGCAATGTTTCCATTGGATTTTTCCCTGTATTAGGGTATAGAGGATTGGGGGATTGCAATGTTTCCATTGAATTTTGTCATGTATTAGGGTATAGAACTAGTATTTAATCCAGAGCCCCAATCCCTCTATGTACCTTGATGTTGTGACATTGGTTGTCGAACTCCTCTATCATGACCCTCCTAAAAATGTACGCATCACTCGAACAAAATCTTGACTTGACATGCTATGTTTTTTCTATCTTATGGTAATGCTTAGAGGGTGATATTAATGACAAAGATCCCTAATATAAGATCTAGAGGTAAGTTTGGATATTAATGCCTAGAGGGTAATATTAATGACAAAGATCTTGATTTTCCAACAAGACTAAAAAATAGACATTTCTTGTGGTGGCAAGAGGCCCAAGCATTAGCTATAGATAATAGATTTACTTGTCTTTTCTAATTTCTAGTAGTTTTTATAACTATTGACTCTTTCATATTTATTATGATATTTTTTGTAAACATTATATCATAATAAGTTTAAAGTTTGAATTTGGCAATTATAATTCATTAGTAATGAATTATGAATATGATGCTTCATGAAAGTTGAAAGCTATTTCATTTCATTTTATAACATTTCATTTCATATTAGATATTATTTGTTAATGGTTACACTTAGGTTACAAATACAACTTTGGTGATCAATGATGATAAATGTTATATATTGAATTCTGAAACTTTGAAACTTTAAAATTGATGTATCATAAAACTCAATATATTGTATAATACTATATTACCAATTTATAAATGTGATTGATAAAAATTGTAACTTCTAAATAATTATTATTATATGATTTAATCTATATTTTTATGTTTTTTCCTTATATTTAATTCATCATTCTACATATTTTTATTAACATATATACATCAACATATAATATATATATATAAAATTCTCTAAATCACTCCAAATTAAAAACTTCTTAAAATATCAAACTCGATTCCCATTTTCGCTCCCACTCCCAACTAACCGTGATATAAGCTATTAGTTTTCAACTGAGTATTACCCAAATCCGTTTTGAGATCTTGTTATGGTCAAAGCATATCTTCGAAGTTCTACTTTTAATTCTATTAGTTTTCAAGTGAGTAAGACCCAAATCCGTTTTGAGATCTTGGTATGGTCAAAGCATATCTTCGAAGTTTACTTTTAATTAAAAAATTCAAGCAATCTGATGGTTGTAACTCAAACTCTCGATTGATATATGTTAATAAATGATTTAGAAAGTTGTTTTGTAATTAATTGTTTTATGGTTTTGCCTTTTTTCGGAGGTTAAAATAATAAAGAATAAAAAAGTTAAGTTATTTTTTAATTTTTTTTAAATGATGTTTAGTGGGTTTTTATATCTTTTTATATAATGGCAAGTTATATGAAAAGAGATTGAGGTTTTCAGTGTACTTGTACATTGTATGTGTATTTGTCACTTTATCAATTATGATACAAAGTAAGAGTAAGTTTAAATTTTATTTGAATATTGGAAGTGGTACATGATGACCTAAGAGGGGAATTTTATAGGCTGCAAACTGACTATTCTCGTCACCCCAAGTTGGCCATCTTAGCTAAGAAATCACTAAGGGTAGTGATGGAGATGCTTAGAGATTTGCCTATAGTTGTTATGATTTACTAGTTTTTTGCTTGTAACACTAGTAACTTTTTTTGTCTTTTTAGTTTGTCAAGGTTTGACACACTAAACTTGTTTCTATAAATTTAAATTTACAAAATGCTGTAGTTACACGAAGTCCTAACAAGACTTTAAACTTATGTTATTGATCCAATTTTTTTAAAACATTTTAACATAATACAAAAACCTAACTTACACATAAATATTCTTTAAAGATTATTAAATTTAAATTATATTTTTTATTTAAAAAATAATAACATCTTTTAATAAACCCCTTATTTTTCCATTAAAACCATTATAACCCTAACTCACAATCCGATTCAAATACTACTTTAATATTCAAGCCCATATTCAATCCCAAAACAAGCTGCGACACAACAGAAGACAAAAACTACCGACACTGATGCCGAGAATGACAGGAGAGAAACTGCAGACACTTGTATCAATACCAACCGCTCACAGATATCCACAGTACCGGAATTTCAGGTTTGGGAAGCTCATCAATGTAGTCGTTTAAGAGGTTGAGGAATTGTGTGATGTTGAGGAATTGTGTGGATGGCTAAAAATAGTTGGAATTTGGGTAAAAAAGTTTCAAATTTTTTTTACAGACAGTATTATTTATGTTTTAGATGGTAAAAATGAATTTAACACCATAAAAAACTTCTAGAGTACTTAAAATTTTAAAATTTAACCACTGTATTTAGATTTACGAAAATTCCTGGGTGATTTTCTCAAAATATGACAATGTTTTAGATGGTGAAAATGAATTTAACACCATCAAAAACTTCTAGAGTACCTAAAATTTTAAAATTTAACCACTGTATTTAAATTTACAAAAATTCCTAAGTGATTTTCTCAAAATATGACTGGCTATAACATTCAAAAATCCCTAGCAATTTTTCTCAAAATATCACCAAAATTTCCCTGACACTCGGGGAAAAAAACTGTTTTATCTATTTTTACAGTTTCAAATAAAGAACTTAACAGTTTTACAAATTGTTTAACTGTATTTGACTACCAATCACAACCTGACGACCAATTTCACCCAATTCCATCCCTAATCGCGGGTGACGTGTAAAGATCAATATCTTTCTCTGCAAAAGGACACAAGTCCGTGCGACCGTAGTGTAACCGTGCAACTAGCTGTCAATGCGACAAACGAGGAGAAGCTTCCTCCCACCTTCCCCTTTCGTTGGCTGCGCGCTGCCCACTGTCACTAACAGACTGTTAGAGTAGTAGGCTGATTTTTAGTAAAAAGATTTCCTAGATTTTCGAAATCAGTTGAGATTTTCCCAGAAATTGAAGGTATCAGTTTGTCCAAATTATAAGTCGATCGATATCGATATAGCTTTCAGAGTTTTCTCTCATTCTGACTGATTTACATCCAAAGTCATGAACAAATTTCCGGGTGATATGCCCCATTTTAACCAGAGAGAACTTTACTTCGTCATCCATCCCTCTCTCTTTTGCATTCACCATGAGGCTAAGGTTTACCCGTTAATTCCTGTCTCTATTTGCCTGTGGAGGACAGGCCCCGTCACCTCCTGTCGCTCCATCTGTCGTTTTTCCAAATTTTGAAAAGACTGCCATTGCAGAATCAACCCCATTGCTCCCGTTCTTTCTCTGCACTCAAGAGCATCACGGCAGCTCGAAGCTTCCCACGCAGCTTCTCATTGCAGCTGAGACAAATCTCTCTTTTGACAGGAAGCCACTGGAAGCATTGTGGTTGTGTAAATCCACCTACAGACTTGTGGACAGTCTACGATAACGAAAAGACTAGGCTGTTTGTATGGACCATTATAGGATTGCATGGCGTGGCGAGTTTCCCACAATCTTGATGATAACATGGACTGCAAATAAATAATAAACATTGTACAATGTATATTATACATTGTACAAGTAAAAATTTTATTATTCCATTTGATATTAAAACTAAACCATATCTAAACCTAACCTATCATATATATATACAGGTGGACTGTTACATCATTGTAAATAATGCACAGATTCACTCCTTTCCCCATGGGCAGTGGAAATCTAACCTAAAGATCTGGGCCTACAAATGAACTGACCATAAGAGAAAGAAGAATTGCACCCTCACACGAGGATTTTCTTGACATCCTTTTGTATCTTAATGTTGAAATTGACACTTCATAATGCAAATCTCAAATAGTTAGTAGAGTGTCGTTTGCTCGCAATAATGTAGATCCAGAACAAGTGCACTTAACGACAGCCGATAGGCTCTCACTTGCGAGATTCTTTTTGAGAAATAAAATAAAACTTTTTGAGTTAGTACACATTAAATCACATGCAGTCGATGCTCTTAAATTCCTTCCTCAAGGCGGGCTACATTATGTTCAAGATCCATTCCACTTGTCCTTTTTTTAAAGCATGCTTGGGTGGAAATTGAGGTATGAAATATAGGATGGAAACGATACAATCTGTACCTTGTCTAAATCTAGTCATATATATAATCGGAGTTTGATTTTTATGAGTGAAGTTTATTTGAAAATTTTGTAATATATAGAATTTAGGTTAGAGTAATAATAGAATCTGGATTATAGTAAATTTTTTAATTAAATTGGTAATGAAGGAAACTTTTATTATAATCACATAAAAACAAAAATAGATAGTTTTATGTATTAGAATGAAAGGAGTAGCAATTTTCTCTCTTCAAAATCTCATCAAGAATTTCATCACTTAAGGAATTAAAGTTGTGATTGATTTAGAATTCTATTAGATTTTCTTTAAAGTTGTGATTGATTTAGAGTTTTATTAGATTTTTTTAAAAATGGGATAGATATTTATGTTAGTTTAAAAGGAGACAAAATTTTAGGGGGAAAAGTCTCAACATGCAAAAACCTTGAACCATGAAAGAATTCTAACCATTTTTGAAAATTTGACCTATATCAACTTTAAAAAATTGTCTAAAAATGAATTATGTTTTCTACACAATTAACTCTCTCCCCGATAAAAGTGTATTTGTAATATTCCCAAGAGCACCTACCCCTTAATGCATGTCTATAATGAGGGAGGAGGTGAATAAACCATCAATCATTCTTTCCATAGTTTCTCAAAAGCTCCCTCATGTTGCTTTTGAAGCCTATGTGTTGAATTTAGGATAACATGCTTGGGATAAACTAGAAATGTGTTGCTTTCTTGTATAAGTTACTTGTAAGGGAATTGCTTTCTTGGACATACTCATGTATCTTAACAAAATTAGGATATTTTGTACATGTTACTCATGGGTTGGTTAGGTTGGTTTATCCATGGATGGAACCGAAGTTGCATATTGTTTTATACATAAAATTTTATAAACATACAAGTCATGGCGAGGACAACTTGACTTTAGTGAGCTTAAATTTAATCTATTGGGAAGAACCCAAAATTTTTGATTTTCTTAAAGAGGGAATAAACTAACTGGATGTTATGGGTCATTATCGAGGGGTGTTATTGTTAAGAAAATTTTTGACTTGCAAAAAAAATAGTGTTTTTATGTCTTTGTATAAGTACACTTCCTCTATTTTCTAAACAAAAATTTTGAGGCACACATATTGTCATTTTAGAATTAGGTGGTCTCTTCATATTTTAACACAAATATATTTGGGAAGGTCCATGATTATGTGGAAACCCAAAGACAACTATACAATTAAAGAAAATTGAGAACACAAATAAAGGTAAAATTGTAATGCAACTAGGGTAAAGGTCTAGTTCATATATTTAAGTACACATAAAATATAATTAGAAAATAGAAAGTAGTGAGATAAAAAGTAATCTCTAAAACCAACTAAAGATGAGTTTTATGAACTCTTCCCTAGTGGAGTGTCATTCTATTGACAACAAAATTGTGTAAAGTGGAACAAAAGCCTCTTACAAATAGTGGGAATAACATGTTGCCATAACAAAGTAGAGAAAATGAAGGGGTTGGTTTACTCTATGAAGCAAGAAAGCACCTCAATAAATAAATATAGTGTCTAGAGAGTGGATAAAGAAGATATACCCACATGTTGCTTTTTAAATGATCATCAATATTGGTTGTTGATTTAAGGAGAAAGGTGAGGAAAATAAGCTTCAAATAAGTTTGTAGATACTACAACCAATAAAACCATATATTATCCCACAAATGATAAGCATCAAATCAAGTTCACTCAATATGATAGAATCCACAATGTTCTTAATATCCAATGAATCAAACACAATTTTAAATCCTCATGAATCTACAAAGTGTCTCCCCACCTTTTTTTACTTAGTGTTCTTTCCTCCAAGGATATCTTAGTCTAAAAGATTCATTAATTCTACATAAACTCTTGATACATGTGGCCATCCAAGGCCATTTCAAAATCAAACTCGATATTAGTTTTAGGGTTATTTTTTCCTAAGTGCATTTTTTAGGAATTTCCTTACACATTTTTGGAGTGAGTTATGCTCAAAGCCTTGGGATCCAACTTGGTTTACTATTATTCTTTCCAATGAGCCAAAGAAGGCCTAATTTAAATCGATAGAAGAAATAATTTATGATCTCAATAAGGCTCTTCTTTTTCTTGCACAAATCATATTCACTGAACTTAACATTCACACTCAACACTCATCATACTAGGATTATGGTTCTTGTATCTTAAGTTTGTCCTTATTTTTGTTTAACATTATTATGATGTAGTTCAACCTCTTGTTAAATAAGTATAACTTTGTCACATTTATCTTAAAGGTAGGTTATTTCTAATTATTATGTATTTTGTACTGTTTTTCACCATTCTTCTCATTAATAAAATTTGAATTTTACTAAAATACTTTTATTTTAATACTAGTGTTCTCTTTGCAATATTGTATGTTCTTTTATTTCATTCTTAGTACAATCTAGATTAATGGTATTAAAGTAATCATCTTGTATGAAGTTTTTGTGCATGCTCCTAACAAGGTCACAATATAGGGAGTTGAGCCACAAGATAACCATTCTCCTCGATTAAGACTTCCCTCATAAATCCACGTAACTTCCAATTGTAGAAAAAAATAAAGAAAACCAAACAAGAGATTCCTAGAAGTGGTCATGAATGATATGATGGACTATTTCTCCCATATCCTTTAGTGAATCTCAACGTGACCAATGAAGGATCGTTGTAAAAGAATTCATTTTAGAGGAATGACACCCTTCAACATACAAGTTGATTTTGATATCCCTCTTTTCCAATACAAGATAGACACATAAGGTTTGTAAAGAGGGTTAAATTTACTAGAGAATTATTTCTTTGTTCACAAGTTTTACAATAGCTATACAAGTAATTGTGTACACTTAAAGGCCCCTTCACCATGTCAAATATTAATATAGTACATATTGTATGCACATGCATGATATAATTATGAACTGTATTCCACAAAACGCACATGGGGGGGTTTGTTGATTCCATCAAGGAAGAGTATTTACTTGTTGAAAATTATAAAAACTAATCCACAAGATGGAGAACCTTGCACTAAAGAAAAGACTAGGCTATGCCCGACTACATCTATGCATTTCATATTTTTCATACAAAATTGAAAATTTAAGACTCTAAGTAGTTCTTGGTTTTAAAGCATTGTAATAGCCCACACAAATACATTTAAATAAAAGTGGATTTTAGTGGACATATCTTCACTCGGCATTGCTTGTACCATTATCATGTTGTCAAATTGAGTAGAAATTTAAAGAGATGGGTAAAAGAGTTTAGGAGTATAAATCATTGGCAACAAAAAAAAATGATAAACTCAACCCTAACTCTTGGAACATATGGCATAGTATAAATATCATAGTCTAAATGTTCTATATTTTTGGTCCTTTTCCAAGTATTGTTTCCAATTAATTTTGCCTAAAATCTTTGTAAAATTTGTTGGAATTACATATTTGAGTTATTTGATCTATAAAATCCAAGTACCCTATGAATTTTTTAAGTCATTAAATCTATTTATACCTTCAAAAAAATTAATTCAAATAATAAATAATTACAATCTCATCAAAATTTCAATAACAAAACCAAAATATAGAATCTTTAAACTCCATCTAAAAACAACTACCCAAAAGTACATGCACAACAAAAGTAAAAAAAAACACAATTAAATAGCATCACCCACACAAAAATCCTTGTCACAACAGTGCGATTACCACAATGATTACCATACCAGATAATCATTATTTGCCAAATTGAAATTCTCAAGCGAATAAAATAATTTTAGAATCTAAAATGTGTTTTATAAGAAAAAATCGTATTCATAAAGTGGAATTCAAAAATCAATAAACTTATAAGAATTTTGTTTAGCAACAATTATTGAATTAAATTTATAAAATAAAAAATAATTATATATTATATTTTTGCGGGGCAATTAATCTTAATTACCTTGTATATTTTTGGAATACTAAATATAAAATATTTTATATTATTAATTTTTATTTATATTACTTACTATTTCCATCATAATGACAAAAATAATATATAGTAATACAATATATATTTTGTTCGTATTCAATAAATGGCTTACGTGTTATTTTCATTACCATATACTATAATTTATTATTACAGTATAAATTATTATTATTATAATATACTTTTTTAATAGTTAAGTATTAATATATGTAATATTCGAAACTAACCATTAACAAATTATATATAATTGTAGCAAGAGATGTTTTACTATTTAATATATGGGAGATGTGGTTAAGTAATATTATATTTAAAAATAATAAATTAATATTTATATTAATAAATTAAAAATAGTAACAATAATAAAATGTTTCAAATTTTACTATAAATATATATATATTTTTATTTCCATTTTAATTTTACATCAATTTTATAGAGAGATAATAGTATAATTTTTTTTTAGTATGAGGGAGATAGGTAATTTCTTCATTACTTAATATGGAGTTGACATGTGGCATCTAAAAATAATATTGATATTATACCTATGCAATTCATTTTATGTTCAACTAACATATGACATTTAAAAATATATATATTGATAACAATTTTTTTTTATTGTCAATCATAAATAAAATATTTCAATGCCCATATTAAGTAAGAAAATTTTATATCAGAGAGGGCCTCTTGTATTTAAATAAAACAATTAAATAAATCAATGTGAATTATAAATAAAATATTTCAATGAGAGAGAAAGTCCTTATTGTGTTCTTTCTAATTCCATAGGTATGACGAGGATTTAGTAATTCATTTACTATTTATAAGAAGTTTACATGCTATATATATATATATATATATATATAACAAAAAAGATTCAATATAAATAAAGATATAATATGTAAAGTAAATGAAAATAAATAAAATAATTGATGGTTATAATTTATTCTTAGTGCGTTGTTCAAGATGAATGAGATGTGTAATTCCTTCCATTGATATGTGTTTTTTAATGAATTGACGTGTAACATTTAAAAGGAATATTAATAGCAAATAAAAGATCATCTAAATATCTATGTATTTATAGAGAGAGACTATATCTATATTGTATAAAGTAAATGAAAAGGAAATTGCAGTTAAAATATTTTATTAGTGTGTTTCTCAAGATGAGGGTGGTAGGAGTAGGAGGGTCTATTCTCAACCTCGATGGAAAAATTGAAATTGAGTATAGGTAGGAGTTAGGCAATTGTGCAAATAATGCAGTAGATACATATGGATTACTACAAGGGTTCCTTCTAGCCAAAGAAGCAAATAACAAAGATTTCGTGGTGTTGGGGATTCATAGCATGTTTTCCATCACCTTGTTCGTGGATCTTTGCCTAAGGATTTCAAGTTGCGAAGCATTATCGATCGAATCAAGAATCTAAAACTACCCTTCTCTATTATTAGCTTCTTTCCCATGTTAGGAATAAACAATTCCGCTACATATAATCTCATCAATAAAACTGTAAACTTGGGCGCAAGATTCCTAAAGAGAAATGGTATTTTTTCCCTGACAACTATTTCTTAACAATGGGACTATTATGCAATGTAAAATTTGTTTATATCTATAGGTCTTTTGGAGAACCTAAACCTCCAAATACCTTGTGTTGTTTAGGATAGTAAGATGGCTAATAGATATTCAGAATAAATACCATCACGAGTTTATAGATATAGTTGGGCTCAAAATATTTTCATTGTAATCACTTGTTGTACAGGTTGTGATCCAAGCACGTATTTTGAATTAATATAGTATTCTCATCATGGTTTAAAAAAAACGTGTGTTGCTCAAGATGAAGACTATTTGTAATTCCTTTCATGCCTAACATAGAGTTGACATATGGCATATACATAAAGAGCCTAAATATATCCATGTTAATCCGGGATTTATCAAGCACCTAAAGGGACAAAATTTCTTGAGGTGCAAACCTCTCTTGAATTTTCTCACTTTAAAAGAGGACCGCACCTTAATAAATTGGATCCCTCACGACCCTTGACAGAGCCAGTTAACATGGATCTATGTCGGTTATATATACTATAATCATGATCAAGGTTACATAGATAACTACTAAAATTAAAATTAAAACAATAATGAAAGATTAATATATAAATAATGTATATTTTTAAGTTCTATTTAAGTATAATTTTAATGATTTTGTAAATATTAAATTGATTAAATATAAAAGAGATATTCAACATTAATATAAATTACAAATTGTTTTAAATAGGATATGGTATATCGTCATGATGATAGAAACACTATCATAGGATTCATGAATGACCTGCAACAAAGCCAATGGAAAATGCAAGATTGTTTGGCCACCTCACAAAGGGGTGAAAGGAGGATATACGAGAAGCTGGAATGCCTAGAAGGAAGGTTGGCACACATGGATAAACATGTCCATTGTACTAGATTGAGGAACACGGCTTCGGTCAACTCTTTAGATGCCTCATGGTTGTGGGTTGAATTCTGATAGTAGATGTATTTTGGTTTCATTGGTCATTATGGTTCTCGCTACTTAGTTTTTACTAATAGTTTGGTACCTATTTTTTTTGTTCCCTTCTAGTCAAAAAATCCAGTAGGAGTGAGGTTGGAAGAATTTTGGATAACTATATCCATCGATTTAAATCCTCCTTGACTTAATAGAATCCATTTGACTTAAAAACAATAATATGATATAAATTTTGATGTCTATACATTACATTATTTAATTATGTATATGTGTGTGTGTGTGTGTGAAATTAAATGAGTCATTATTATTTTTAATTCTCTTAAAATTATTAAGTCTAACTTATTTGATAACTATCATTAGTGAAATAATATAGACTAACACAATGACATTAATACAATGATTGATATATGCCGATCAACGTCATTTTCAACCTCTTAACACTATCAACGTTGATTGGCATATGAAATATGGAAAATGATGCCAATTGACGTATATCAACCACTTTATTAATGTGTTTGTGTTATTTGATGGTTGAAGTGCATGAGAAGGATTACTAGACAATGGTTGGACCTTGGCTTATGATGGTTAAATATGATAAATTTATGGTTGACAAGGGTGGATTATGGTAAACAAATTGTTAACTAAGGTTATCCATGCTAAACTAAAGTTACGTATGATAGATTACAATTGACTAGAATTGACCATGTTTCCTATAGTTGATTGCACTTGACCATGGCTCACCATGTTGAGCATAGATGAAAATGCTTGACCATGGTTTGGCTATGTTTACTCATGGTTAACTATAGTTGGACATGTTGACCATGCTAGGCTAAGGTTGACCAATGTTGATTATGGATGGCCATGTTAACCATGGTTGAACATGTTGATGATGGTTTACCATGGTATGGCCAATTTTCACATGGTTTATCTTTGTTGACTATGTTTAAATATGGTCAATTCATGGTTGACCATGGTTGGAATTATTTAACAATATTTGATTATAATTGATCTTGGTTGATGATGTTTGACCATGAAAACCATGGTTAACCTTGTTTTGATCATGTCTGACCTTGGTTGACCATCGATGACCTTGGTAGTCCATGTTGACCATGCTTGTCCATGGTTTAACCATGTTGATCATGGTTGAGCATGAATGCCATGGTTGACTATGGTTGAGTATGGATGACCATGGTTGAACTCGATGATGATGTTTGAACATGGTTGAACATGAATGACATGGTTGACCATGTTGTCCATTGTAGACTATGGTTGAGTATGAATGACCATGGTTGAACTCGATGATGATGTTTGAACATGGTTGAGCTTACTTGACCATGTTTGAGCATGATTGAGCTTATTCAAACATGGTTGTCTATGTTAAATATGGTGAAGTTATGGTTGACCATGGTTGTAATTATCTAACTATAGTTCATTGTGATTGATTATGGTTGTGTGTCATTGACAATGTTGACCATGCTTGATGATGTTTGATCTTGGTTGAGCATAGGTGACCATGATAGTCCATTTTTCCATATTAACCATGGTAGTCCATGTTAACCATGGTTTTCCATAGTTCAACCATGTTAACAATTGTTGTCCCTAGTTCAACCCATGTTAACCATCATTGAGCATGCTTAACCATTTTTTACTATGGTTGAGCTTATTCAACCATGGTTGACTATGGTTAACATATAGTTGAATATGGAAGATTAGGGTTGTCAAAATTTACTTATAGATGATTGTAGTTAACCACATCTTACCATTTTACACATGTTGAGCATGGTTTACCATCTTGACTGTGATTAACCATAGTCAACCATGTTGACTCTATAGATCATTATTGAACCTGGTTTAACCATGTTTGACCTTGGTTGAACATGGCTATCCATGTTGACCATGGTTGGTCTTATTGTCTATGGTTGATAATGCATGACCACATATATCCACAATTGATTGTGTTTTACCATTGTTAACCAAGGAATGGTCATGATTGACTTGGTTAAACATGGTTGACCATGATTGACAATGGTTTTGTTTGTCACATTGTGATGTTTATCATTTGCCAACTATAATGATGTTTATTTTTTGTCACATTGTGATGATGTATGTTGTCCATACATTGCAACAATTTTCATTGATTAATGCATTGCAACATCATTTTTTGTTTGTCACATTGCATTGTTGTTTGTTATTTGTCACTTTGTAACAATGTTTGTTGTTCATCAAATTTATGATGTTGTTTGTTGTTTGTCAAACTACAAAATCATTTCTTGTTCATCACATTGCAACATTGTTTCTTATTCATCACATTACGACATCATTTTTTTGTCTAATTGTAACGTTATTTTTTGTTTGTCACATTGCAACATTGTTTGTTGTTCATCAAATTATGACATCATAACTTGACATTGTTTGTTATTCATTATATTGTGATGCCAATTTTCTTTGTCACACCATGATGTTAATTTTGTTTATCAATGGTGACTATGGTTCACCTTTTCACCCATGTTGATTATGGTTCACCATTGCACCCATGTTGATATTGGTTGACTATGGTTGAGCATGCTAACTATCCAAAATCATTTTTTGTCCAATTGTGACGTTGTTTATTCTTCGTCATTTACAAACAACATTATTAAGTTATTAAAGTAAAATTAATATAAAAGTTTTATTACTAAGTTATCTTACACTTATTAATATTATAACATAATTATAAAATTTATATTAAAAATTAAATATTAAGATAGATAAATATTAAATCATTTTAAAAATCTATTAAAATTAAATATAAAATTTATTATATAAAGTTAATAATGTTAAAGTTATTAACTTTTATGATTGTATAAATTTGTATACCCATGTTGATTATGGGCATGATGCTAATGGTTGACTATGGACACGTTGAACTTGATGCCCATTTTGAATATAATTGACTATAGTTGAACATGTGAAGCATAGTTGATATGATTGATTATGATTTAATATGGGCATGTTGAACATGATGCCTATGGGAATGTTGGACATGTTTCTTATGGTTGAATATGGGTATGTTGAACATGATGCCTTTGACTATGGTTGCTATGAATGGCTATGGTTGACCATGCCATCCATTATCAACCATGTTGACTATGTTTTACTTTTGTTTGGTAGCATTTACCTGTAGATGATTGTGGTTGACCATGGTAGATCATGATGCCCATGGTGATTATGATTCACCATGGCACCCATGTTGACTACAGTTGACTATGATACCCATGTTGTCTATGGGCATGATACCTATGGTTGATTATGGGCATGATGCTTGTGGTTGATTATGGTTGACTGTGTCAGGCATAGTTGACATGTGTTATGTATATATTAATGAAATAATATATATTTAATGTGCTAATGTATTATCAAGGCATAATCTAATTGTTATACATCTTTTTTTTCTCATCAAAATCCATTGGTAAAATTCTTGGTAAAATTAGTATTTTTGATTGCTTAAAATGCATTATTGAATACATAAATGAATCCAGACCCTTGGAAGACATTAGGGCACTTGGAAAATGCTGGGGGACTTAGTCGATACAAATTTAACAACTCAAATATTACATTCCAACAATTTTTTGCCAGATTTTGGCTAAAAATCATTAGAAAATGTGCTCGAGAAAAGATACAAACATAGAATGTTTAGACTACAGTTATTATTAATAATGTGTTAATGTATTAATGTGTTATATTATTAATTTGTAGATATAAAGATTATTATGTTATTAATGTGTTTCCAACACCGTTTATCATGGTAATACTAATTAGAGAATGTGTATTCTCAATGCAATATCTCACATTGTATCTATGCATGGAGCTGGGTTACACTTTTTGGCAAAGGGAGGGCAAGTTTAGGTGGAAAAATGAAGATTGATAGGGCCATTTTAAGCACTCGATTAAGCCAATTTTAACACTCAATTGAGTTTCTTAGGGGCTAAGACATAACTTGATTGAGCGTTAAAACAAACCCTCGATCATGCTCTTAGGTAACCTGAGATCAAGAGATTGATCAATTGTTAGGGCTCGATCGAGCTGTGATTTGTTTACAAAAACTAGGTCATCGTCTATGCAAACAATTTTGTGCAGACCATGAGTAAGAAGGAGCTTAATAGAGGATATATAAGCTCAACCGAGTTGGAGGGTCTCGATTCAACTACTTAGTGGCACTTCCATCGTCCCAGAGGCTCAAGCCAAGGTAGGTTTCCAATATTTCTTGTCTCTTTTATTTAATTTTTCTTGAAAAATTAAATAAATTAATTTGAACCCCTAATCGGGGTGCGAGTTGATAGTAAGGAATCTTCGGGATTTGTGCCATGGGCATTGCCTCGATAATAAAGGACGATAGATGGTAATGTTATGACCCTCACACACTTTCTTTCAAATGCAAGGTGGCACCGCGCATGCAGGTTATTAATGGTGATAGGAGGGGACGAAGGGACATCTCCTTGCTGGGGTTTTATGTTAATAGCTATCAATGTTTAGGTGACATTGCAATTGGAATGGTTATATGTTTTCAGTAGAGCTTGGGGATGAATGAGAAGGAGCTACATGAGATCTGCCACCCCAATGCAGACAATTTCATCCTCTTCCCTGTTGTTGACGACACCGGATCTGAATTTTCAGTGTGCATATCAGGGCCTTAAGCCTGCTAATCGCCTCAAGATCGAGGTCTTGGTTCTCTATTTCAGGGTTTCATGTTGTTTTGGTATTTGGTTGAAGTGAAACATGGTGTGCCCCTCCTCCGATAGAGGAACATCAGCTAATGAAGGTCGTGCACGTAACAGAAATGCAAGACAATGAAGGGGAAGAAACTAACCCTGGCCTCGTCCAGTTTGGGTAGGGGTCACAAATCCACTTCGATCCTCATTCGAGAACCTACCCAGTCATACCAGACCAACATGCAACCTCAAATTCATCAGTTAATCTCGGCCTAGGAAGCAAAATTAAACCAACAGACAACTAATGCAGATGTGGATATGGAGGAATGGTGAGACTTGGTGTCGGATCCTAGACACTCCAGAGGTTGGTCCTCTAGATATAAACAAACTGTCTATATTTACTGGTTGATGAAGAATATCATGGAGAGAGCTTTGACAACTCCCTCAGTTGGTCATCCAAGACTAATCTTGGACTCTAGGACATTCATAATGAATTTCAGCTTATACAATTCCATATTCAATAATAGAATGCCCACCTCAACCGCATAGAGAAACATATTCCATATCTCCCTTAGACGAAATTACCTGGTTTAAGCGAAAAAAGACACAACACCTGTGGATTCTTCTTAGTAACATGTTTACATAGTTTGGGCTTTAATTTTTTCTTTGTATAGATGAAGGCTATGCAAAACTTGATATTATGTTTTAGTTATCTAGAGTTTACAAGATTTAAGGTTTCTCAGACATATATAGCTTTGCTAGACAATCTCAAACTATTATGTTTTTGGATGGCTTATAATGTGGTTAGGTGGCCAACAAATACGGTTTCCCATTAGGAAGGTTGAGGCCACCTAACCATTAGAATATAGATGTAACCTACAGTTTTGGATGAAAATGAATAAAAGAAGGTCCTTCCAAGCTTTAAAACAAAAAAAAAAAGTTAAATAAAAACCAACGATACAAAAACTACAAAAAACAACCATGAAAACCACGATGAAAACCCCAAAAAATCACCAAAAAAACCCTTGAATACCACAAAAAACCACCAAGAAAACCCTTGAAAACCACAAAAAACAACCTAGAAAACCACGAAGAAAACCACAAAAAATAAAAAATAAATAAATAAATAAGTTTTCAATAATTTAGGTTTTAATTTGTATAAGTTTTCAATAATTGCAATGATATCATGTTTATTATTATTTTTTCTATGGTAAAAACTTTATTTTTAAATTATTTGAAGTTTTAAAGTTTCTTCTTAGAAATTTACTGAAATAAATTTTCAAACAGTTTTTCACTTTTTGTTATTTAAAATGCATTTTAAATTTCAAACAAATTTGACAAAAAATATGCCCAAAAACACTCAAAAACAGAAACAATAACCAAAAAATAAATAAATTAGAAGCTTGAGATTAACATGATGAATATGGTTGCTCATAGTAAACCTCTATTTATCAAATAAGAAATTTTATTTCATTTTTTTACTTTAAATTTAAATTAATTTATATTTAAATATTTGTTTAATAATAAAAATAATAATCTATTTTAAGAAATAATTGTACTTAATATACTGTTAATTAAACTAAAAGTCCAAAACGAGAAATTTTTGTTATATATATATATATATATATATATATATATATATATATATATAAACTAAACTATATATAACATATAAATATAACATGTAAAGTTATATATAACATAACTAGTATATACAACTATAACCTAACATTTAGCATGCTGATATATATATATATATATATATATATATATATATATATATATATATATATATATATATGAGAGAGATTATGACTTATATAGTTTATAAAATAACTATATATAACATAATGTGTTCTTCATAATAACATAAGATGGGTGATGTTCAACAACTTTTTAAGGCTCCAGTTTATCTATAAACTATAATTTTCCTTATAATTTCTACTACTCATATTTGTATAATTATTTTAATTTAAAAATATCACAAATATATATATATCTTAGTTCTCACTCTTATTAAACTTATTAGTTGAGTCGCTACAAGGAAAAGATGCTCTAGTGGAGTTTTTTGTGGAAGCCCTTATAAAAATAACCTGAAAATCCATTTATAGCAAAGGTCAATAGAATAGTTGGGCAGACGAATGTTTTAGTAGATGTATTTTAATGGTGTGCCTATAATACACTAATAGATTGGTTTGTTACTATAACTAGACACATCGACGCTTAAAGCATATGGTGCACCATGGCAGAGTTATTTTCTATAAAAATAAAAAAATAATGGTGCACTAATTACATAAGGTGCACCGGTGAATATACTACTTGATAGCACTAGAAAATGGTTAAATTTAAAAAAATATCGATTGCAAAATTCATTTTTCCTAGTTTGGCACTATACTCTCATGATGCCTCGGTGCTAAACCTGTATACGAACGCCCCGATGCATAAGCAATATGGTGCGCCATTGTGGGGTTTTCAATTTAAAAATAATGATGTGCTTCTTATATTATACACACTAGTGTCGTTAATTTAATGGAAGACCCTCGTGCTTACTAAAAAATGGTGCACCATTGCAAGTCATTTTTATACAAATAAAAACAATAGTGCGGTACATATACAAGGCGCACCATTGTGTATACTATTCGATAGCACCCAACAAGGGTTAAATTTAAAAAAAAATAAATTGTTGGTCATAAAATTCATTTTCACCATTTCGGTGCTCTGCTCACATAAAGCACCAGTGCTTTCAATTTTTTACAAAAGCCCTAAGTGTAGAAAACATGGTGCATCATGGAAAAGTTTTTAATTTAGAAAACACCAGTGCACTACTCATATAATAAGCACCAGTGCCATTAATAGAATTGTACGTCATTGTGCTTAATAGACATTGGTGCAACATTTGAGGGTTATTTTTTAAAAAATAGAAAATAATTGTGCGCTAAGTAACTATGGAGCATCGGTGCATATACTACTCGATAACACCACACTAATGTTAAATTTAAAAAAAATGTTGGTTGTAAAATTCATTTTCACTATTTTGGTGCTATACTCCCACGAAACCCTGGTGCTATGACCTTTTTCCAAATGTTTGGTGCATTTGAAACATGGTGCACCATTACAGGGTTTTTAATTTAAAAATAGCGGCACACTAGGTGAATTTGAGGCATCGGTGCACATACTACTTGATAGCACTACACAAGGGTTAAATTTAAAACAATTTTGATCATAAAATTCATTTTCACCATTTCGGTGCTACACTCCCACAAAGCACCACTACTATTCTTGTTTTGAAACGCTGAGTTGCATGAATAACATGGTGCACAATGGGAGGGTTTTTAATTTAAAAAATGGAGGTAAGCTTCATACATAATCTGCAACGATGCATCGGGTGCTCAAGGGAACCAAAATAGGGTTAAATAAAAAAAAATTACTGGCCGTAAAATTTATTTTTACAATTTGTAGTGTTGTCGAGCTCTCAAGCACTAGTGCTACTTTTTCCTTTGTGAAGTTCCCTTGCATGAGTGCTTCCCTTGGTTTCCATCCTTCCATCCATTGCTCACTACATTCCTTTCAAATTTTGTCAAACGGTGGTCAAATTTTATTTTATTTTATTACGGTGCAACCATGCCTCCTTAACAAGCAAATGTCCAGGTAATGTCTATGTTTCTCGCTAACTTAAATTTTTAGCAGAGTAGAATTGAAAATTAAGTTAAAAGCTTCACTTCTTTTAATTTTTTTTCTACACAGTGCATTCAAGAGGTTCGGCTTGCACCATTCATGGTGCACCCTATAAATTTACGGGTTGCATTGCAAATCGATGCATAAAGTTAATACACTGTACTTTCTTTTAATATTATGTGATGCATTTGGTAAATGTCAACACACCAGGCTATGGAGTTCTACTGTGTAAGATCAACGCACCGGGAAGTTACATTAGAGGACACACAGCCATAAAAAAATATATATATATTTTTGGTGGTGCGTCTGGTAAAAGTAACTTCCCAATGAATTTACTTTTACCAAACGCACCACATAATATTAAAAAATTATAGCTCTGTGCATTCATTAACCTGAAAGTTCTGGTGTGACATGTCGACGTAAAATTAACACACCAATGTGAAATGTTATGTCAACGAACCACATTGAAAAATAAGAGTAACTAGTGTTATGTATGTATGTGCACCAAAAGCGGTGCGTCAAGTCGATGTACACACCGTGTCCATTGCATTCTTATTTTTTTGGCACACTAAGGTTGATTTTTTTTTTTTTAATTGAAGATTATATTTCCATATTTATAATTACATTTTTCATTTAATAAAAAAAAACTATGTTTTATGTATGAGTTTGATGTTTCAACAAAGAGACGAGTGACAACAACAAGAGCAAAGGGTTGACCAATACAATGTGGTACGATGGCGGGGCACACGGGAGAGGGAGAGAGATTTGTACCCTCTCCCTACTATGATAATGACCCAAGGCCTCTTGAGGAATGTAATCCTCCTTAAGTACTATGAGGAGGCTACATACCTAAAGAGTCACTCTAGGTTGTTTGTACAACTAATCTGTTGGTGAGATCTCCACCAAGAGGCTTTCCGTGTTGGTCCTAACATGTGGTATCAACCCATTGAGGAGGACATATATTTTATCACTAGACTATCTAGGATAGGGGAATATTTTTCCCAGTTCCCTGATACCCGCTTGGTGTTGTAGCAGAGATTCAGCTTACCTACTCTCAGATATATGTTGGGGATCATGTAGTTTCTCTGGTGTATTTTTCGATGTCTAGTGGACAGCTATGGATCTCTTTTTTTAGTGTAGCGGAGGTTAGGTGCCTCTCACTATTAGTGACTACCATTTCACACACTACTAGTGGTGGGTAGGATATTAGTTGCCCCTTTCAGTTTTATGTTGATTTTTTGGTGTAGATACCATGGTGTATTAGATGGTCTGCCATTTTTTCGCAGTAGTTTTGTATAGCTTTAGATAAATGTCATGATATGATACGTGCGAGGTTGAACTTCCCTTTTGATTCAAAGTTGTTTCGTTTATTTTTTGAGAGGTTTCCAGAGACAAGGCCTACTTTTGATCGTCGCCCTCCTAGGTCGATGACTAAGGTACATATGCACATATGGGGCAATATGATGCCCAAGAGGGGCCAACCAGAGTATCCGACCAGGATTTCCACTGACACACTGGGGCTACTAGCCAGTGGGGTTGACCACATTTTCGTCATGGTGTCGTGTCCTTGCACAAGAATGGATTGGTGAAAGTTTCCCAACATCCTCTTCACACATGATTGTTGAATTTCCATGATCTTGGGATCTAATAAGATGGAACCTTAAAATCTCTGAAGCTACCAAACCAAGAATCTCAATACAACTACTTTGCACAATGCAAAATATAAAGAAATAAATCACATATGAACAAGTATAGAAAACGTTTTACAAAATATTTTACAAATATGCACAACCCAATCTTTGTTATACTAAAACGATATGAATAATACAACAATATATAGAATACAAGCTACAATGACAATCTTGTTGCAATCTCTATGTTGTATCTCGTCTTGTTGGTCCTTTTCTTCTATTCTTCTCTCTAGCAACCCCTTAGTCCATCAATAGACAACACATAGAGTCTCCAAGAGGGTTGCCACCTACCATTGTTTCAAGTTGCTTATGCTACAATGAACACATGCTTATCCAATCTGCTCTCTAGGTTGGAAAATACCTGAGCTCCAATCTTCTTTCTAGTAGCCTCTTTTATCCATCAAAGAGCTACACATAGGTTGAACAACTTCACCCAAAATTTAGTGTTCAAACTCTCTTTATGACTTCTAGTCACGGGATACTTTAGGTAGCCAACATGCTACCCTCCACCAGTCTAATGGCACCCAATCCAATCACTGCAAGATATGCTCCTAGTTGAGGCCTCCAATTTCCCAAGTCAACCTCAATACATGGCACTCACATGTTGCAACTCAAACTAATCCAAAATTGATCCTTCAATATATAGTCTACCCATTGGTTAAGGCATCTAACCATTAAGTCTGCCCCTCCTCTTTGGCTTCCACAGTCTAGCCAAACTATCCACACAATAGGACTGATCCAACTAGCAAGAAACTCAACACTATGTCATGAATATGTAAATACCTTCATGGGTTGAACACTACTATAGTTTTGTGGTCTGGTTAGGGCACACTAGGCTTCCACATTAGCCCTTCCAAATATGCCACCTAAGCACCTTTATAGATGTGGTTGTCCTTCCTTAATGAGCTTCTCCTCTTCGTTGCTTGTAGGGCCACTTCCCAGCCCTCTGTTCACACTCTCGGCCTTCTCCCAGAAGTTGAAACATAACTCAGCCTACCGTAGTAATCTGCTACCTCAAATAAGGTCTGTCCACATCAAAACCTACCCAAAATTATCATTAAACTTTGGCCTTATCTCTTGCTTAAATTCAAACCTAAACAAAGAAGAATAACACCTGAAATCACACTTAGATTTAACTTTAGTCTTGCGGCCTTCCTCCTATAGTAGCTCGACCTAATCACAAGTGTATTCTTACCCAAACATAACCCCTCCTTCGTCCTCCTTCTCTTGAGATTGACCTATTTCAGAGGGATAGCTATGAGTTGATGTACTTCTTGTATGATAAAATGACTTCCTTACACCTTATATTTATACCAAAAATAAGGGCTCCATGAATTTGTTGAAGAGACATTTCTTTTGGACCAACCTGGCTCAATCCTACTTGACTTGACTATCCAATAATTAATTGTCAACTTCAAAAATTGATAATTAACTTAGACAACTCAGAATTCAATGATTCTCGAAATGTTGGATTCTCCTTTCCGCCCTCTATCATCTCATCCCATCACATTTCCAAAATTCTCCATGGTTTTGGCCCAAAGCACAATGGGTGCAAAACCCTAACCTTAGGTTCCAAGCCCATAAGTGACTCTTGTGGTGCCCCACCCTCCAAATCCAGAACCCTAGGGATTAGAGTACCTCCCAAGATACTCAAAAATCAATAAGGATGATCTAGTAGATGATAGAGGTAATATTAATGGTTTCTTTAAATTAATCTAGTTTCATTCTATTTCCTTAATTAATTAGAATAAAATTTATTCTAGCAAGTTCTTTAACTTGTTTTATTAAATTGTTTAATGAAATTGTCTAAGTATTATTTTGTACTATATATTTTATAGATATTGGCACATTCATTGGGGACATGCCTCCTTCTCCACTGGATGTAGATGTGGAGATGGATGAGGCCGTGGTGGGTGAGGGGCATCCTAAGATGCAGATACCCATGGGAATGCAACCGCATAGGCCTAATATTAGATTCATGATGGAGTTGGGTGACAAAATCTCTATATTTTTGGTTGAGGAGGGAGTCTTCCTTGTGATGGCTTGATACATCAAGGTAGATCAAAGGCTCCTGGAGATTTGGAGTGACTTGTTAAGCGATATGATGATTCTTATGAGTCATATAGTCAGAGATACCACATTACTGGAAGAGAAGAGGGATGAACATGTAGATACACAACCTTCACCTAGGACTACCCCATCAGACGATGATCAGGGTGCTGATCCTTCTGGTAGTACTCCACCTCCTCCTCCTTCGCCTTACCCACTTTCTGTTTCTCATCAGAGAGTAGAAAAACCACCTTATCCTCCACCTCCCACTTTGAATATTGAGGCAGTTGACCATTCATCATCTTCTACTATAGACCAAGCCTCCACTAGTACTGTTGTACCACATATTTTTTTAGCAATTATTTGACTTGTTTGTGTGTGTGTGTGTGTATCGCATTTTTTATGTTCATGTTGATGTACTTAATTTATATGTTGGTGTTCATGTGTATATTGTTAGGTCATGTTAGATATGTTCATTTAATGTACTTGTAGATAGATGTGTATTTTATAGTAGTTATTTGACATGAGATGTATATTTGAGGATGTGTGTGGTGATGATATTAGACAATACTTATGTTTTGTTGGATGTGATAATGATGATGATGCCTTGTTAGATTATTAGATTTTTTATGCTAGCTAATGTTATTTATATGTGCGAGAGGTGTATATAATTAGATGATGTTAGCGAATTTGATTATGTATTTTAGATGATGTTTATGTTTGTTAGACAGTTACCATCATGATGTTTATTTTTATGAAATTATATTTATTATAGATTATATATTGATGAACTTATATTAAAATTTTATATGTGAAGTTGCATGCAAAACGACTTACTTTAAATAAAAAAATGCAAAGATGTTTTTATAAATTACAAAGTTTAATATGGTTGAAACTGTAATTGTAAAAGTACCATATATATTTTTCTATTGCATAGATAGTTCATACATATTCATTCTAACTAAATTATTATTCAAACAAGGGCTACGAGTAGCATAGTCCTTGCCTAAATATAGAAATACAAAAAAAAATATTTATAAAACATGTCTAAAAAATAGTCACTACAAAACAAAATCAATTTTACACATAATTAAATTGTACAAACCTATAAACAAAACTACATTTCTAGTCATACTCAAGTGTAGAAATCATAAAGTTGTGACTTATACTTATAATACAAGCGTTAGACAATATCTACTTGATCTTTGCAATTAATTTTCAAAACGTATACTACAACATGTAATCATCGAATAAAAATTTCAAAATATTTACAATAAAATTAAAATATATAACTGATTGGTCTATAAAATCAACTATAATTAATAGAAAATTATTATTAGTCAAAGGTGCATCAACGTAATTTTGTCTTTTTGGATATTAATAGAAATCAACAGTCGGATATTACAAAAGAAAACTATAATTAAAATATTTGTTCATAAAATATTGGATTATAAAAATAACATTGCAATTATTTTGATTTTATAAATTTAATAAATTAAAGTTTATTTATTAATAATAATTATGAATGAAACGTTATTAAAAATACATATTTATTAATTACAATTATTATTTAAAAATAAATTTTAAATTTTTATTATAATTATTTTTTTAAAATTTTAAAATTTTAAGTTAATAAATAAGAAAATGCAATCAATAAACTATTATCAATAATATTTATTTAAAAATATAAAAATAATTTTTAAGTTTATTTATAAAATTCAATCTATTGTTAAATTTAGAAAACTTAAGTGAGTATTTTTATAATTAATTTAGATGCAATATAAATTAAAAATTTATATTTTATTAAAATTTAATTTATCATTAAAGTTGTGAGAGTTTCAAGCAATTTAAATTTAAATTTAATATTTTACCAGTTTAAATTTAATATCTTACCAACTATATAAAATGCCAACAATGCAAATAAAAAAACAATATAATTAGCATGTGATATTGTTAGATATGATCATGATAAGCTTCTTGACCTCACTACAATTTGGCACATAGATCCTGTCTCAAATCCTCACAAAGCCATCTTCTGTGATACGATAGTCTGCATCTTGATCCCATGTACCTATACCTGCACCTAAACTTGTACATGTGCCTGTACTCTGTTGTAACCTATGCATGATCTCCATGTATTTTTCATCTTGTTGTCCTTCTTGCAAGATCCTATCCTGTAACTCTGTCCCATAGGAGCTTATAGCTACTATATGATTTACCTGTACCTCTCTGCTAAGAGAATTTGCAACCAGATTCTCCTTCCCTTTGATGTATCTGATCTCGAAGTCAAAATCACTAAGGGTAGCCAACCATCTAGCTTGCCTAGCATTTAGATTCGGTTGGTAAAAAAAATACCTCAACCCACTGTGATCGCTCATCAATGTAAACCTCTTGCCCAGAATATAATGTCTCCACATATTTAATGCATCTATAGTCATTGCTAGCTCAAGATCATGCATTGGATAGTTTTGCCCATGCTCATTCAGTTTTCATGACTCATAGCATACTACCCGTCCTTCCTGCATGAGAACTCCACCAAGTCACCTCTTGCAAGCATCTGTACACACTACAAACTCCTTATCTGGATCCACAATCTTTAGTATAGTCCATGTGTCAACAACTACTTAAACTACTCAAAACTATCTTCACATTTTGTCATCCATTCAAACTTCTTACTTTTCCACTGCAATTATGTGATAAGATATGAAATGCATGAGAAGTTCCTGATGGACCTCCTGTAGTAACTTGTCAATCCTATGAATGATATCACCTCATCCACATTCTTAGGATCTTCTCATTCCATGATGGCCCTTATCTTTTCTGGATCTACTGTTATGCCTTCCTTGGAGAAAACATCTCCCAAGTAGTGTACCTCAGTTTGAAAGAAGCTGCACTTGCTAAGATTAGCATACAATTGATGCTCTCCTATCAATCTCAACACTGCTGCTAAATGTTCAGCATGTTCTTCCTCATTCTTATAATATACCAGTATGTCATCAATGAATACAATAACAAACTTGTCTAAATATGGACACAACACACTATTCATCAAACACATGAATGTAGCTAGAGCATTAGTCAAACCAAATGGCACAACAACAAACTCATAATGCCCATACCTGATCCTAAGCACAGTCTTGAAGATATCCTCTTCCTTGATGCATACCTGATGGTATCCCGATCTCAAGTCGATCTTAGAGAACATTGTTTCTCCCTTTAGCTGATCAAACAAATCATCAATCCTCAGCGAAGGGTACATGTTCTTAATCGTTACCTTATTCAGCTACATGTAATCAATGCACAATATGGGAGTATCATCTTTCTTCTTTACGAATAACATTGGTGTGCCCGAAGGTGATACACTGGGTCCGATGTAACCTTTTTCCAAAATTTCCTTTAGCTGCAACTTAAACTCTACCAACTCAGGTGTTCTCATCCTATAAGTTGCTTTCAATGTTGGAGCTTTCCCTGGCACTAACTCAATAGAAAAGTCTACCTCCCTGTGAGGTGGAAACTTTGTAATATCCTCAGGGAATACATCCTAAAACTGCTGCAAAACTGGGTACCTACTTAACACCTCTGCATCCTCAACCTCCTTACCCTTGTCACTGGAAATGTGTACTGCAAACATCACACAACCTTTTCTACAACTATGCTTAACCTGCATAGCAGTAACCATCCTCACTGATGTAGGATTCTTCTTTTCCTGCAAGTTCCTCTTTTCCCCACTATCATCCACACACTCAATGGCCTTGTCGAAGAAATCCACTTTGTTTCTATGAATTTATAACCAATCCATATCCAAAAGCATACTATACGATCCCAATGGAAACACATTCAAATGCGTTGCTATAGGCATACCATTTAGCTCAAATGCGCAAGATCTTACCCAATGGTGAACTCACTTCTTTGTACCTATAGCTAGCTGTGCCAACCAAGATTCTGCATGCACTTCTTTTCTCAAACCACACTTATCCACCAGGTCAAGATTAATATAACTATAGTTAGATCTAGGATCAATCAAATTAGAAACAACTTGACCACAAAGCTTACTATCCATGTCAATGATCAATGCCTAACGATCTTCCTACCTATTGTCCACAATTGCATAAATATGAGGAATTCTATGACCAACATCACCAACTGTATGCACCTCCTCAGCACTATAGATCTAGGGTCTACCACCACTTTGATACTGCGGAAAATCCCTCTTACGATGATCCTTACCACATATCCAACACTACAATGGTTCCCTACTTCTGCCTCTAGCCTGTTGCTCTCCATGTCCCTTCTCAGTTGTATTGGGTCTCTTGTAAGGAAATTCATTATTTTTCTCACTTTCATATTGAGGTATTCGTCGCTTTGGTGGCCATTTTCCTTTAGCTTTGTCGTTTCTCTTCAAGTCATGTTTTGGCTCAACTTTGTGCTTTGACTTCTCATAACAATGCTTCAACTCTCAGATGGCCTCCTCCAATGATCTAGGCTCATCAAGCTCAATCCAATCTTTGTATGTGATTGGAAATCCACTGATGATTCTCTGAAATTTGGCCTTCTCCTCTCTGAGGTAAGGAACATATCTCAACAGCTCCAAAAATATATTAGTATACTCATCATATGTCATAAAACCCATCCACAGCTCATAAAACTCCTTATCTCTATCATCATAATACCTCTCAAACAAGCACTTCTTCTTGAAGAGCCTTTCAAACGCATGCTAAGTAAAATCATCCTCATCTATGTCCTTGACATTCTTCATGTCTTCCCACCAAATATCCACTTTACCTTTTAGACTGAAAAGGGTTGTCCTTTCTTTCATGTTTTCTGAGTAATCATGAAATCTAAATAATTTCCTCATGCCAAGAAACCAAGCCTCCGCGTCTTGTGATTTCTTCATCTCTCCATCAAAGGCAGGTGGATTTTCCTTCTTTAACTCAACTGGAAAGTACCCCTATCATTCCTCCTATACAGATGATAATGATGATGATCATGATGTCTATCAGAACTAGAACTAGAGTATTACCTGTGTCTATTACCCATCCTATCCGGAGTGTCCAACATCGTGCCATCTCTGATAGTGTCAGATCTATGTGACCTATGTTTACTATGAGACCTATTTCCATATGCCCCATTATTTCTTTCCTCATGTCCATGGCTGATCTGAAGAGGTCCTTGTTGTTGAAAATCTGACAAACTCTGAAGTAATATCACATTCACCTCTGTTTGTTTCTCTTGTGCCTACATGATTTTTTCATTGTCTGCTTTGCAACTCTTTATTTCTTCCTTCAGGATTCTCAGTGTGTTTTCCAAGTCATAAGAGTGCCCCACAACACATTGCCCATATTATTCATGGGGAGATTTTATGTAGTCTACCACCTTGCTAGCCATCTGATCTCTTTCTTGCAAGGCATACTATGTCAGCTAAACCAAATCATCATAAACCAATGTACCTTCGTGTAACTCGAGGAGGATACCTTGTCTGCAAGATCATCAAATCAACGTGATACACATATAACATAACCATAATAACATATATACATATATCAATAAGTGCATCAACGCATAACCATCATACTAACTAGGGTCCAAACATCAATGCAAGGACATATCAGCAATGCATGCTATGACCTCATGCATGAGAACAAACATTACTCTAGTATACACATTGCCTCATGTAACTATCCAATCACATAAGAAATTCCTAATCAACTACACATATTCATAACCACATGTAGTCGAGATACATGTAATCAAATAACTAAGAACGAAACCCAATGTACAAGGATGTAATCAAGCTGCATATAATTGTATAGCCAATCGTATACTCATGATGATGCATTCCATAAAACCGACATCAAATTCCTCATGATAACCTTACTACTACCATGATGAATATGATGCAGTGCAACAAGCACATGGAATGAAAATGTAAGAGCCACACACACCACTGACATGCATGCATGACCAATAGATTCACCCATATATGTAGCACCAGATATGACCGAAAGAGAGCACAACCATGGTCTAATACCAATTTGTAACACCCACTCCTAGGTCTACCCAAAGTAACCATGCCTACCAGGGTAAACATGAGGAGAGATGCGACTATGATCATATTTGACCTTTGTCACTTCAAGGAAGTGGAATTGATGGAACATCACATACAGTCATCCAACATTATCAACAAGAACCCTCAGGAGACAAGTCAACCACTTAGAAAACCTGTCCCTGGGACCCACTATTATTTTGTAGCTCTTAGGCCATAGTAGCTCTCATGCTATGGACAAGGGAGTGACTTGAAACCCAAAGTTTCTCTCACAGGCATACTTGCCAGTGATTGTGGACCAAAATTTCTAGTTCTATGCCAGCAACCCCAAGATTTAAGCCACTTTTCTAGCCCAGAATTCTGGCCTCTACCCAAAACTTGTTGTAACTTTCAGAATTCATTAAAAACACGATAAAAATGTTGATAAATAAAAAATCACCCTCCAGACTAGGTCTGAGCATCACCAATGAGGACTAACATTCAGTCAAACAATTGGCATCAATGCAGCCTACTGGTCAAGGATACAAGATAGAGCATAAATGACTGAAATAGCTTATGAAATGTAACCAGACGGATCACCTCCTTCTCCATTGAACTACTACGTCATCAATTAGGTCTTGCATCCATCCATTTAACAGTGAAAAGTAAATATATGAAATAACCATGACATAAACCAGTCATTCAACCATGCTTATAACTAGCATAAAACCATATAAATATCAGACATATGACAACCATTAAATCCACATATAAATCAGTGCAAAAAAAAAGAGAACTTAGCTTTCATTAATCATAGACAAATGCAGCCAGGTTCGGGACTTCCACGTACCACCCGACCATAGACATGGTTGAACCAAATCTCTCTTTCAGTTAGTCACCCCCATGCCATATTCCAAGCATGAATTTGGGATCTCATAGAATAACTAATCCAAGAAGAACCAAAGGAATCTAGAGGTTAAACCTATAGGTTTTAACCCCGTACAGAAATCACCTGCATACGAATTTTTAAACGCAGAAAATAAACAATGCGAGAGCATAACACATAAAACACATATACACAGAGATCTCCCCCTGGATCACAAAACCGGGACTACCAGCTTGATTTTATGTTCCTTTCAATGTTACAATAATTATTTATACATGTCGAAGCATCCAATACCATGGACTGAAAACCATCGCTTCCAAAACCATGTGCGAAAATCATGCACAAAACCATAGGTAGGTCTGCCCAACCTAATATAGGGTCCAAAACCAAAATTTTCTAGAGCACTGCCCTAAACCCCATAGAGGGGGGATACTTGCACCCCTCAAACCCCTTGTGACCCCTCCTCTATGCAATCGGCGCAACGAAGGGGGGCCTCCACCCCCCCTCTAACCCCTCGGTTAACTACGTGGGTTAGTCATGGAAAGAATATAACACAACCTAACATTCTCCCACTTTTTGTTTTCTTTCGATAGGGAGCCACAAGAGAGCTTAGTCATTTATACAACCCTGCAAAGCCCATTGTTTCTCTACACCAAGAGAACTTCTTAGAGCTCACAAATTTTGTCAATGCATCTACAGTATTCTTCAAAGTGTCCACCTTTACCAGCAACACCTTTTTGTCTTCTATCATATCCCTCACAAAGTGATACTGAACATCAATGTTCTTTGTCTTTGAATGGTATGCAGGGTTCTTTGCCAAGAAAATTGCACTTTGGCTGTCACAGTCTATCCTTATAGCTCCCTATACTAACCCCATACTTGAACATGATCTCTGCAACCAAACTGCTTCCTTGCTTGCATGAGTGGCTGCCATGTATTCTGTCTCTGTAGTTAATAGTGCCACTACAGATTGTTTCTTACTCATCCAACTGACTGCACCTCCAAATAGGTTAAACACATACCCACTTGTAGATCTTCTCTTATCTAGATCTCCAACCCAATCTGCATCTACAAAGCCACGAATATCCAACACTTTGTCTAGTCCTAGTCATCCTTGGTAGCACAAACCATAATCACTAGTGCCACACAAATACTTGAAAACCCGCTTCACCAATGTCCAGTGCTTCTTCCCTAGTTTTGACGTAAACCTGCTCAATACTCCCACTGCATGTGCAATGTCTGGTCTAGTACAGACCATTGCATACATCAGGCTACCGACTGCACTTTCGTATGGAACACGAGACATGACCTCTTCCTCTTCTTATGTCTTGGGACACTATTCAGTAGATAACCTCACACCTATAGGAATAGGAACCTTCATCAGTTTACTATCCTGCATATTAAACTTCGACAGTATTGTCTTGACATACTTCATCTGGTTTAACCAGAGCTTCCTCTTTGCCCAGTCTCTTTTAATTTCCATGCCAAAAATATAGTTTGCAGCACCAAGATCTTTCATGTCAAATTTGGAGGACAATTGGGTCTTCAAATCCTGGATAATTTCTTTGTCATTTCCAACTAGCAACATACCATCCACATACAAGACCAGATAAATAACACGTCACCAATTAATCTAAAATACACACAGTGATCTTCTTTGCTTCTGGTGAAGCCAAGTCCCCATATAAATGTATCAAATTTCTGATACCACATCCTTGGTCACTGTTTTAACCCATACAGAGACTTCTTTAACTTGCATACCATTTATTTCTTACCCTTCAGCTCAAAACCTTCAGGTTGCTTCATGTAGATGTCCTCTTCTAGATCCATGTGAAGAAATTTTGTCTTCACATCCATCTGTTCTACCTCAAAATCAAAAGTAACAACAACAGATAAAAGTAATCTAATAGAATCTACCTTGGCAATAGGAGAAAAAATATCACCAAAATCAATTCCTGACACCTGGGAATAACCTTTTGCTACCAACCGAGCTTTGTATTTCTCCACCTTTCCTTCTGAATTTGTCTTCTTTTTGAACACCCATTTGCTGCCAATGGGTTTCCTTCTAGCTTGCAACTCCACCAGATCCCAAGCCTCATTTTTGTGCAAAGATGCCATTTCATCAACCATGGCCTTTTTATAGAGTTTTCCATCCTTTGAATCTACTGCTTCCTTCACAGTTCTGGGATCATCATCAGTAACAGATAAAGCAAAATTTGAATAGAAGGCAGATGGACTATACCTTTCTGGCTGCCTTCTTTCTCGAACTAATCTTCTCACACTCGAAGTTTGTGTCTCTTCATCTTCTGATTCCTCTGCTATAGCGTTTTATTCTTCCTCCTTAAACTCAAACTCTATCTTCTCAGGTTCCTTTGGTTGGACTTCATGTTTAATAACATCTTTCACCTCTCTGAACACCACATCTCGGTTGTACACAACCTTCCTTGTTATTGGGTTCCAAAGCTTATAACCCTTTAAACCATCCTTATACCCAATAAAGATGCACTTTTCAGATTTTCTATCCAGCTTGGTTCTTTTGTCCTTTGGAACATGTACATATGCATCACATCTAAATACCCTCATATATGAAAGAGATGGTTTCTTCCCAGTCCATACCCCTTATGGAGTCTTATCCTCCAACACTGATGAAGGTGATCTATTGACCAGGTAACATGCTATCTCCACTGCCTCTGCCTAGAATTCTTGTCCTAACCTGACACCAATGATCATGCTTCTTGCCCTTTCCATCAATGTCTTGTTCATTCTTTTTGCAACTCCATTTTGCTCAAGTGTGTATGGAGTAGTCTGCTGCCTTGTTATACCACACTTCTTACAAAATTCTTCAAATTCCTTGCTGCAAAACTCTCCACTGTTATCTATCCTCAACACCTTTATCTTCTTCTCTGTCTAGTTTTCCACCAGAGCCTTAAATTATTTAAACCTGTCAAAGACTTTAGATTTCTTCTTAAGGAAATATATCCATGTATTCCTTTAGAAGTCATCTATAAATGATACATAGTACATAGACTTACCCAGTGATGGAACCTTCATAGGTCCAAGCATATCACTGTGCACAAGTTCTAATATATGTTTTGCCCTCTTACCACCAGAGGGGAAACTCACCCGATTCTACTTCCCATATACACAATTTTCATAGAAATCAAAATATAGAGAGATATTACTCATACCTTCTACCATACCTTTACCATGAAGTATTCAAAGGCCATTCTCTCCAATATGTCCAAGCCTTTGATGCCACAACATGGTCTTCTCTCCAATGACCACTAGGTTTTCTACTCCACTTTCAGGAACCACAAAACTATTGCACCCATCAATAATAGTGCTACATTGCATCTTGTACAGAGTTCCAATCCAAACTCCCTGCATCAGTACCAGTGCTCCCTGAACCATTTTGCAGGTATCCTTCTCGAACACTATTTTTACACCTGCATCATCCAGCTTGCTTACATAAATGAGATTTTTGGCTAATGGAGGAATATGCAGAACACTCGGAAGTGTTCTAACCCTTCCACCTTGCAACTTCAACTTTTCTTTTCAATGACCAATGATTCTAGCCTTCCTATCATCCCCTAGGAAGACATCACAACCATCGTATTTCTCATACTCACAGAACCACTCTCTATGGGGAGTGAAGTGAAAGGATGCACCTGAGTCAACCAACCATGCCTCATGATCTACATGTGTACTTGAAGAAGCCAAGTACACATATCCACCTTCATCTAAGGTGGTTTTCACCTCTGTAGAAGGAGCATCATTAGATCCCTTTCCTTTTTCAGGAGCTTTAGATTTACAGTCCCTTTTGTAGTGCCCTTCCTTTTCGCATTTTCAGCACACCACCTTTACAGGCTTTCCTAGAGATTTATATATCCCGCTCGATGACTTATTTTTGTTTTTGTTCTGGGACCATCCTCGTATAGACAAGGCATCACCATTCTGGATCTCCATATTTTTCCATCTCATCTCCTCCATCAGCAAGGATGAGACTATTTCATCAAACTGCAAGGCAGTTGCATTGCTACCAATTACAATAACCAGACTATCCCACGAATCTGGTAGAGAACACAAAAAATTGATGCACTTATCTTCATCTAAAATTTTAATATCAATAGATAATAACTAACTTACCATAGTATTAAATGCGTTCAGATGCTTTGTCACCGAGTCTCCATCTTTCATCCTCAGGTTATACAACTTTTTCTGTAGGAACAATTTATTCACTAGAGACTTAGATTGGTACAAAGTCCCTAACTTGTCCCACAAAGCCTTAGCCATAGCTTCCCCTGATACATTCAGCAATACTGAATCTGAGACACACAATCGTATTGTGATCTTTTCCTTCTGATCCAACTTCTTCCATTCTTCATTAGACACTCCTGTTGATTTAGTACCTGGATCTACTGCGATCCACTGATTTTTGTCCACCAACAGATCCTCCATATCGAGTTTCCACAACTCAAAACTCTGACCATTAAATTTCTCGATCTCTATCTTTCCACTACTCACCATCTTCTTTCACCACCAGAATCGATCTCACAGATCTCCCATTGAACAGAGTCTACCACAGGCCTGAGCGAAATCCCTCAGCAATAAAGGTGTCCCCTTGAAGCCAAAACAACTCTGATACCAAATGTAGGTTTTAACCCCATACAGAAATTACCTGCATACGAATTCTTAAACACAGAAAATAAACAATGCAAGAGCATAACACATACAACAAATATAAATAGAGATTTTTCCCTAGATCCCAAAACTAGGACTACGAGCTTGATTTTGCATTATGTTCCTTTCAATGTTACAATACATATTTATACATGTCGAAGCATCCAATACCATGGACCGAAAACTATCACATCCAAAACCATGTGGGAAAATCATGCATAAAACCATAGGTAGGTCCATCCAACTTGATATAGGGTCCAAAACCGAAATTTTCTGGGGTGCTCCCCTGGAACACACAGAGGGGGGCTATTCGCACCCCTCAAACCCCCTGTGACCCCCCCGCTACGCAATCGGCCCAACGAAGGTTTAGGGGGGTGGGGAGGGGGGGCTCCGCCCCCCCTCTAACCCCCCAGTTAACTACGTGGGCTAGTGGTGGAAAGAATATAACACAACCCAACAAAACCACATCCACCCTCATCAAGCCGTGATCACACCAAAACGGTGCTCTGATCACAACCGAACCGAAATTGGAATCCATCACTATCCTTGAGGAATTTTTTTGTCTCCTTTTCTCTCAGGGTTTACGTCAATCTAAACTAGTATCACTAGGACCTAAACCGAGACTTCTCCCTTAGGATTTACCATGTATCCCACCAAAACCAGTCAAGGGATTCTTAAGCCTTTGGGAATGAACCTTGAGACTCCCTCCACCTCAGATTTTGAAATCCATCCGACAATTCCAAAGCTCAACAACTAAAATAACATCCAAACATACCATGGCATCCGGAAAAAGGCTAGGCTAGGATGAAATCCACTGTCATAACCTGGCAAACCCATGCCACTAACAACAAGAGAACCATACACCAACATGAAAAGCCATGCATGTCCAAATCGGCTAGGAAATCACACATGCAAAAGGTTACCTACAAGTATTCCTGCTGAAGGTGCTTGATTCCATATTTCCTTTCCTTGATCCTTGCTTGTTTTTCCTTTCCTTTTCTTGCTTTCCATTTCATTTTATCCAAACTAGAGTGCTCCAAGAAACTTTTGAGTGACCAAGAGTGTGTGTGTGAGAGAGAGAGAATAATGAGAGATATTCAAACTTGAACTGACAAAAGGTTACCAACTGATCCTCGCAAGCCTTTTTATGAATGAGGCCTGTATTTTCTTCACTTCCTCTTCACATGCAACGTGTGACCTTTCACCTTACTTTTCTCCTACTTTCCATTATTTTCATAAATAAATGAGCTAAAGATTCCTTTTCCTTTTAATGCCTTTGCCTTAGCCTTTGCCAATTTTCCTTAGCCAAAACACATATCCAGTGATGCCCACTAAGATATATTTTCCCAACATTCAGCTTGGAATAAGTGTCCCTTAACCATGGTCTTATTTTGCCTCTATTAACTTTTATTATATGAACTTTCCACTAGGACTGTTATAGAGCCATGCTACCTTGATGTCCTAGGAAGACCTATAATGAAATCCATGGAAATGACCTCTCATTTCCATTCCATAATAAAAATAGTCTACAATAAACCATTTGGATGCTTGCACTCAACTTTCACCTACTAACAATCCAAGCACCTTGCACAATCTCAACCACCTCTTTCTTCAAATTCCGCCAATAGTAGAAATTTTTTATTACTACCAAATTCATCTGGTATCATGGGTTGTTTGAATATAGCTTAACATGAAACTCTCTTGAAATAATATTCTCCAATTCATCACTGTTAGGCGCATAGATCCTGCTCTTGAATTTGACCAAGCCATCCATTGTGAGGTGATACTCCTCATCCCAATCACCTTCACCATGTTATTGCAATCTCTGCTTCAACTACTGATACCTCTCATCATGTTGTCTTGCATGTAAGATCCACTCCTGTAAATATGACCCATAAGATCTCACAACTGAAATATGATTCACCTACACTATCCTACTAAGAGCATCCACAACCCAACTCTTTTTTCCTTTGATGTACTTGATCTCAAAATCAAACCCATTGAGAGTAGGAAACCATCTAGCATTCCTTGCATTCAATTTAGGTTTCCAAACAAGTACCTCAATCCACTATGATCAATCATCAAAATAAACTTCTTTCCAAGGAGATAATGTCTCCACATATTCAATGCATGAATGATAGTTTCCAACTCAAGATCACGAGTCACATAATTCTACCCATGCTTATTTAGCTTTCGTGATTCATAGAAAATCACTTTCCCTTCTTATATTAGGACTCCATTAAGTCCTTCCTCATAAGGATCCATAAACACCACAAAATCCTTATCAGGATTTGCAGTCTTCAAAATTAAAGCATCGATAAACAACTGCTTCAACTAATCTAAACTATCTACACACTCAACATTCCATTCAAACTTCTTCCCTTTCCTCTACAAAGATGTAATAGGATAGGTAATCTTAGAGAATTTCCTAATGAACCTCCTGTAATAACCTTCTAGTCTCATGAATGATTTGACCTCATCCACATTCTTTGGAGCTGGTGACTCCATGGTAGCCTTAATATTTTCTGGATCCAATGTTATCTCCTCCTTGGAAACAACATGTCCCAAGTAATGAATTTGAGTATGAAAGAAGATACACTTGTTGATATTGGCATACAATTTATGCTCTCTCAACAATCTCAATACTGCTTCCAAGTGCTCTGCATGCTCCTCCTAACTGTTTGAATATACCAATATATCATCATCAAAGAATATCACAAACTTATCTAGGTAAGGGTGCAACACACTTTCCATCAAACAAATGAAGGTGGATGGAGCATTGGTAAGACCAAAAGGAACCACCACAAACTCATAGTTCACATACCTTCTACAGAATGCAGTCTTAGAGATGTCTTATTCTTTGATGTGCAATTGATGATATCCTGGTCTTAAATCAATCTTTGAAAATATTGTTTCTCCCTTCAGCTGATCAAACAAATCAACAATCTAAGGAAATGGGTAATTATTCTTGATAGTCACCTTATTCAACTACCTTTAATCAATTCACAATCTGAAAGTACAACCCTTATTCTTTAAAAAAAAAATTAGGTTCTCCCCAAGAAGACACATTTGGACTTATGTATCCCTTATCAAGCATCTCTTTAAGTTGCAACTTCAATTCCACCAAGTTAGGTGTGCTCATCTTGTTCGATGTCTTAGACATTGGTACTTCCCCCAATATTAACTCAACATAAAAATCCACTTGTCTATGAAGAGGTGGCTCTACAATCTCTGTGGGAAGCACATCTTGAAACTGTTGTAAGACAGGATACCTCCTCAGGACTTCATCATCCTCATCCTCCTTCCCTTAGTCACTAGAAACATGTACTGCAAACAAAAAACATCCTTTCCTACGACTGCACTTAGATTGGATAGTTATAACCATCCTCTCTAAGGTAGGCTTCTTCTTTCCCTGAAATACTTCCTTTTCTCCATAACCATCCAAACACTCAATGACCTTTTCATAGAATTCTACCTTAGTCCTGTGAATGAACAACCAATGCATGCCCAAAATCATACTATATGAACCCAAAGGAAATAAATTCAGATTTGTTGTTGTATGCATGCCATTAAGCTCAAATGCACAATACTTCACCCAATGATGAACTCTTCTCTTGGTCCTTGTAGCCAACTACACCAACTAATATTTTGCATGCAATTCCTTATTCAACCCACCTTGATCCACTAGGTCAGGAGTAATATATCTATAATTTGATCTAGGATCAAGCAAAATAGAAGCAAATTAATCAAAAGACTTGCCTTCCATATCAATAATAGATGCCTGATGATCTTCTTGCATGTTATCTATTGTTGCATAGATCAAGGGAATGCTTCAGCCTACATATATAACTATATGTGCCTCCTAAGTATTCTGGATTTTAGGCCTACCACCTAGATACGATGGATAACCCCTCTTATGATGGTGTCCACCATATGTCTAGCACTTCAAAGGTTTTCTGCCATTTCCTTTGTTTTGCTAATCCTTAGGCTGAGACCCATGTCCTCTCCCAGCTGCATTGAACTTCTGATGCAGAGACACATTTTCCTTGTCACCTGCATCCTGAGATCTTCCTTGCTTCTTAATACATTTTCCTTTAGTCTTCTCATCACCTTCTAATCACGCTTTAACTCAGGCTTGCGCTTTGACTGTTCATAAAAATGCTTTAACTTCTTGATGGATTCCTCCAATGACAGAGGCTCATTGAAATCAATCTGGTCTTTGGATGATAATGGAAATCCACTGATGAACCTTTGTATCTTTTCTTTCTCATCCTTGAGATAGGGCACATATCTCAACAACTACAGAAATCTAGGTGTATACTCTTCATCTATCATGGAACCCATCTTGAATTCATATAATTGCTTGTCCTTTCTATCATAATATTTCTCATATGGGTACTTCTTGAAGAGTCTTTCAAATTCTACCCAATTCATCTCTTCTTCCTTGATACCTCTAACATGCTTAACATCTTCCCACTAGATATATGTTTTTCCTTTGAGACTGAAAGTATATATCTTGGCTTTCATGTTCTCAAATTAATCATGAAGTACCAATAGTTTCCTCATCCCAAGTAGCCATGCTTCTGCATCTTCTAACTTAGTAAACTTACCATCAAAAGTAGGAGGCTTAGCTTTCTTTAACTCTTATGGAAAATAACCCTTCTCACTCTTCCTATAATGATGTTGGTGGCGATCGTGATGATGTCTCCTAGAAGTAGAGCTAGAATACAATCTATGAGTGCTAACCCTCCTCTGAAGAGTATCCAATAGTTTTCCACTCTTCACTGTATCATCCTTGTCCAACCTATGCCTTTTCTAAGACCTGCTTCCATATGCATCGTTAGTCTTTTCTTCGTGTCTATCTCCATGACTGATTCCTAGTTGTCCTTGCTTCTGCAAATTTGAAACGCTCTCGAGGATGACTGCATTAACCTTGAATTGCTTCTCTTGAGCTTTCACAATCATTTCCTGTGCTTCAATCAACCTCTCATTATATTCCTTGCAAATTATGATATCTTCTTTTAAACACCTCAATGTATTTGTTAGATTAGGAGAGTCTCCCTCTCCCTATTGCTAAAATGTCTTCTCTCATCCCACCAATGTTTCTTTCGGCATGTATGGGGAGTCATATGAACTCCACTCAACTATTATGATCTTCACCTTGTGGCCTTTTATTTCCTACTATACAACATTTTTAGCTAAATAAAAGCATACCAAAACTTACTATTTGTGAGGCTATTACATCTGAATAGGCCAATCCATATTAGGACGACACAACATATAATGTGCATATAATATCAATATTAATAAGTAACTAACATGCATACATGGTAAGCATATAAACAACTGACATGCACACATAACAATATGTATTTATCTTGAGGTCCAGTGTTGCAACCTCGCTCTGATACCACTCCTTAACAACCCACCCCACATATACCCTATTTACAAGTTCACTAGGGTAAACATGAGATGAGAGTTATTATGCATGACCCAACAACTAAGTTCTAGTTATGGAAGTCGTGTCTACCATCCTGAAACTTACTGTAACCTACCAAGGACACCTGATCACACAGATGTTAGACCATCTCCACTGATCATATTTTCCTAAGTTGGAACTAAAATTTTACTAAGCTTTACGTCCTAGTCGCACGAATGTAGTCTAGTCCATGAGGCCAGAAGGCTCCAGATGCACACACAAGTCCTCCTCCATGCAGCTACAACCAAAAATCCCTGTTTTTGTGCACATGGTCATCGATTCAATGTCAAAATTTTAAGGTTGGTCACAAGAAACTACCCAAAATTTTCCAAAATCCTGTCTATGATGATGATAAGCCTACATAATCTATACTTAGGCTTAGCTATTTCCCAAATTTTCTAAATACATTATAAGCATTTATACAAAAACTTTTTTAACATAGTAAATCAAGGTCATGAATGAATATATGTTCATTGTTTGATTAGTTTCATCATAGATTCATCAAGAAGTCTTACTGACCTCTCATACCAGCTGCAACAACACTTGTTAGCTCATGCATTCATATAGCCATTCAATAATTTATCAAATCATTAACAAGATCCATAATAAGAGCACATCATACAATAAGAAGCTACCATGCTTATAGCCAACCTTTAACTAGAATTAATCCAAGATAAACCAGTCATAAAATTACACCAATACATGTGTTGATTGATCTGAATAAGAAATAACACATAATAAAATATGCATAAAGGCAACCAAGTTAGGGATTTCCACTTACCACACAACCATATATTTGGTTGAACCAATTCTTTCTTTCAGCTAATCACCCCTATACCATATTCCAAGCATGAATGTGGTATCACATGGGATAAACCAAAGCAAAACCAACCAGGGAATCCAGAGGCTAAACCACCTCAACCCTCAACCACAGTGATTTCACATAAATCGGTCTAGAAATAATTGAAACCAAACAAACTTCGATGCCTTAGAATTTCTTCGCCATATCAAGAGGAATTTTCATGTCTCCACCTACTTATAATAAGTTCTAGGAGAAAGCCATCTCCACCCTCAACCCTTAGGAATTTTTCTAAGACCACCTCAACGAGGATTTAAAATATACTAGAAGTCCAAAGATTAACCAAAATAGGGAACCCACTACATCATGGCTATCTAAAAAATGGCAAAGGAAACGTTCTACATCACTAATAATCCAGGCAAATCCCATGTCAATGAAAACGAACATAACCAATAAACTAATGCATAAACCATGCATCAAATCCAACATGCTAAATCACATATGCACATTGTTACTTGCAAATCCACAACTATTTTTTTTCACTTTCTTGTTGTTGTCAAAACTTCCTCTTGTGATCCCTTGGTTCTTACTTGTTTTCCTTCTCGAGTCCTCCTTGTGTCCAAGTGCTTGTTCTCTCTCTCTTGCTCTTCTCTTCTCTAAGTGAATGCTAGAATGTCCAAGTGTGTGTCCAAGAGTATGTGTCTTATATCTCTCTTTTTTTTCCTTTACTTTTCCTTCTTTTCCCCTTGCATTCATATTCATGTCCCTTCATCTTCCTTTTCTCCAATCTTCCTTTATTTCTCATATTAAATTTCCATTTATTTCCTTTAATATTTTCCAATGCCAATGGCAATTTCCATAGAAATATTAAACCACAAGTGATTCTCAATATAATATTTCCCCTCCATCCAACTCGGAATATGTGTCCCGTGACCTCGGTTTAATTTATTTACATGGAAACTTAACCTAGGTGTTATAGACATTTTTGTGCCTTACAGCATGAAGCATGAAATGTCCATAATCTAAGGGATCCAAAGTCCCTAAACTTGTTGTTCCTACCCCTAGAGGAACAAGGTCAGCAAACCACAGCACTAAATAAAATTTCTCCACCTGAAAACACTAAAAAACAAGGCAATTCTGGATCATGTCAACTGCTCCACTGAGCATCTGCACTGAATGTCAACTGCTCCACTGTCTACCTGCGCTGAATGTCAACTGCAAAGAAGGCTACCTGCGCTGGGCGAGTTGGGACATGTGGCACAGTCATTCCTCAAGGTGTCAATGCCCAGGAAGCTTCCAAAATGACACTTGGATCAAGGAATTCGACTGGTGATGAGTAAGAGGGTCTAGATCTCCAAGTGGAAGCAAGAACCTCCAAGTGGACTCAAGAACTGAAGAATAACTGAAGTGAGAGAGGACACTAGTCAGCTTCATGCCAGCCTCAAGCTGACTCATCCTTTCTCCAAAACTCCTATATATAGATCTCTCTCATGAGGTCTAGGGAGGCTGGAATCTTGTGAATGTAAGGAAGTGCTGTTGGTTTGAGTATAGAACTATTGGGTGATTTGCTTTGAAGGAGGTGAAGAGGAGATTTCTTTCTACTGGGAAGGTGATGCTGGATTAGGCCTCTTATGGTTGTATCACTTCCTGAACTTTACTTCTTCCATTAATAAAGCATTTGAGGTTCTTCTATATACATGTGTCTCAATGATGTATTGTTATACTTGTGTATTTGATTTATTCTAATCCTTGAATCAATTATGAATGTATGCTCCTTGTAGTTTCCCTCTCTTGCCATTTTGCAGGATCTTGGTGTAGCTGGGCCAGTGAAAGAGCAAGGAGCTGGGAGCAAGCAGCAAGGAGAGAAGATTGGATCAACCATTAGCAAAAGACATCGGTTAGTGGATCTCTTTCTCCCCTATTTTACTTTCATAAAGAAGAAATCTTAGATAGCTTTGCTTCGATTGTTGTTGAGGTACTATCACCCTTAGAGTGGGATAGGGTCATTCCGTATTGGATACTTTTCCCAACAACAAACTGGCGACTCCACTGGGGATCGTATCTTGTTGGTTGTTTGTGTTTTTGCTATTCATTTCCTAAACACAGGGAGTACCGAATCGAACTGCATTTGGATCTTTCAAATGCAAAGTAGAGGGCAGCTACTCTAGCTCAGTTTCTGGGCATGTTTATGATTTGAAGAGCTGATCCACAAGGACTCTGAACAGCTCTTAGTGATAGATTTTCATCCTCCTTTTCACCCTTTAGTGTGTACTTGATTGATAGCTTTTGATTTGGCCAAAAACTGTGGATTTTTGAGCAATCTGTAACCCGGAAACCAAGAGAAACGAGAGTTTCTCTCTTCATTGCAGGCACTGTGAAGGCAGTCTGCATTTCATCGCAGGTCCCGAAGGGGCTACCTGCGCTGAATGTCAAACTGACAGTGTACTACCTGCGCTGAACCAGTTTTGCCTTGTGCAACTGGGGTTCCCTGCTGTTTATTGCCCTGTTTTCATCCTTGTTTTTGCAGCCTGTTATTAGTCAATGTACCTATCTGAAACCACTTTTCTTTGCCACTATTCCGCCTCGGTTGTATAAAGAAACTTTATTTGTTCTTTGTGTATTTCTTACATCATTTGCAGTTTCCCATAACGAAAGTGAACTAGTCTTGCTGTGGCCTCTTAAGATCTAGACCTGTGATAAGTGTCGTTCTGATCTTAAGAGTTAGTTTGTTCGCTGTTCATAGCTGATTGAGCTTTTGCTTTCGTCATATGGATTGAATTTATGTATTTCTAGTGTTGAAACAAGTAAATCTTAAGGTGTCTTTTGATTTTGGACAAAAGCTTGTTTACTTTCACTTGAAATTGAATTCAAAGTTATACAACAGCTTTCTTTTTGTAGTACATCAACATTAAGAAAGAGAAAAGAAATACCTGCATTGTGCATGTGCATTTTGACAGCTTGCATGTTGATTTAGGAAAAAGTGCATTAGTGTGTGCTCTATGATCTGTGTGAAAAGATGATGTCTTTCTTTTCCCTCAGTAGTTAAGATTTTCATAAGTTGAAAAGATTGAAAAAGCTTGCTTATCATCTTTAGACTGCATTTAGGAGTTGTATCATACATCACGTGGTGATCCATAAAGGCAAACTGCTAAACAAGATCAATCTTAAAATAAATTGAATTTACATCACAACGCATTGAAACATAACGCAAACACATAGAGGTCTAAGCTAGAGACGTGTTCCGGCGTCGTTAAACGTGATATCTTAGCGTTGAGTGGTTGGGTGATTCCTCCACGGTGAAGCGATAAGTATCAATACGGACTTGTGCTCCCACGTACCGTCGCTTATATATTGGGAGACCCCTATAGGAACAAAGCCTTTATCCATAGGAAGCCGTGTCGGCCGCCCTACTGATCGCAATGCAGTGAACACAGCATTCATGAAGATCGACCACTCGTGCCGTAAAACGTATTCTGTGGTTTTGCGAAAAGTTTGGCACACCCTCTGCCTAGAACTCCAGAGTAGTTTCTTTTGGCCTTTTTCAAACTCTATAACTGAAAAAGTCCATCCGAGCATTTGTCACTTCGGGCTCGTTAAAACATCGAAGGAGACTAGAGTCATCTTTAGCTTTTTCTCGACTCTTAAAAAGTGAAAAAGCAAGTTGTGTCTAAAGCGTCGTTATAAAATTTATTTTAAACGGAACATAATCACCTCCTATTCCTGCGTTGATCTGTAGGTTGAGAACATGGAACGCCCCAACTAAGGAATTCCCCATGATGGAAATCCTAGTCCTTTCTCCTCTTGGGGAGAAGTTGGTGCGCCCCACATGGCCACATTGTCGCTTCCAGGACTGACAATTGGCCTGCCAATTTGGCTATTCTCAACCAATGTAGTTCAGAACACCATGGTTCCTGAACAGTCGAGTCAACAGTTAGATCAGTCTAGAGCTGTCCACCAGCCTTCTACTTCCTATAACTCTTCTTCCAATCCTTCATCTTCGCAAGGTAGAGCCGGCAAAAGCCAAGCTCCCATGAAGAAGAAGGAGAAGAAGAAGAGAGAGAAGAAGAAGAAGGAGCCTAAGGCGACTGGGGGCAAGCAAAAGACATCTGACAAAAATCCACACACAACACAGACCGGGCCTAAATCGCCATGTGTCATATGTAGAGGGGACCACTTCCATAGAGATTGTCCTTGTATTCCCTGGATACTAAGGGACTGGTCCCCTCGTTTGCACAATTCGGGAGCATCAACCTCTGATAGCCATGTTGAATGCTTACCGTCAACCAGCGAAAGTGAAGGTTCAAGACAAAGAGGGGGAGCAAGATTCCCCTGCAGACTGTGTGAAGGCGATCACGCCATCCACCGTTGTCCCTTCTTAGACGAAGCGAAGAGAGTTTTGGAAGATCGTCCGGTTTCACCGTTGAGACTTCCTCCTGGATACAAAAAACTCGTGCCAAGTCCTTTGTTGGTTGAGAATACAGCTGGCTCGCTCAAGTGGTCAGCTGAAGCGTCAGTCATTGAAAATGAACCTACTGAATCCAGACCGGACGAAAGTCCAAAGGTCGAAATGGCAGTTGACCCAGTTCTTCCTTCAGAAGTTTCATCGTCAAATGACACCGTCACTGAAGATTCATCTTCAAATGACACCCTCACCGAAGAGAATGAGGATGTCACCATCCAAATTCTTTTCATCAACACAAACTCTGATGAGCATCAGGGCAATGCGCCCATTCCTTTATTGCAGGAAGGAACATCGTCAGGGTCATATCCGGCCGTGTATTCGGTCCCACCACCAAGCAACCTGGTTGTGTCCTTTGATTGGAACCAACTAGGCAGACCCCGGTTGCCAGCCAGTATACCATTCAGAATCATGGTCCAAATATACAGAATGGTAATGGCTGGCACTATCATTGATGAAGGGGCATCTGTGAGTATCCTTTCCTCTATTGCTTGGAAAGCACTGGGTTCCCCGGCGCTTTTGCCTGAGATAAGAAATCTCTCGGGTTTCGATAAAGGAACCAGTCGACCATTAGGGATCCTCCCCAATGTGCCTGTTACATTGAAAGGGAAGACCGTTCAAATGAACGTGATGGTCATTCAAGGACCCTTGGATTATAACCTACTCCTTGGACGAGACTATATATATTGCATGGGAGCAATAGTCTCGTCACTCTTTAGAGTAATGTGTTTTCCACACGAAGGAAGAATGGTCAAGCTTGTAGACCAACTTTCATTTCCGGGATCACGCATCGCAAATAGTCACATACCAACCCTGAATGGTCTATTCAATCAAGAAATGTCTCCACCCCCAGTCCTTCTTCCCGATGAGTGCGAGTGATTTGGAAAGATGGGACTGGAACCCAGGGGGCATGCATCCTGGTTTGCTTTGGGCAGAGAAAACCTTGGGTATAAGATATAATTTCCGCGAGAGAATATGACTAGTCCGTACCCCGTCCATAGAGGAAGAGGGGTTGTTCTGGAATAGGATTCTTTTGTCAAAGTTACGTGTTTGACAAGAGTCATTCACCCTTGTCTATTTCGGTAGACAGTGCCGAGGAAATGTTTTGTTTGAAGAAGTTAACGAAACAATCTTTGGGTAACCAGAAAGAGGCAAGCCTCCCTCAATAACACAAATGTTTTGTCTTTGAGTAGTGTTCTTCTCTTGTCGCAAGTAGCTGCTCTCTTGTCGCAAGTAGCTGTTCTCTTGCGATCTTGCGAAAGATCTGTTAAAAGTTGGGCTGACGAGAAGACAAGTATCGCGTAAGACCCGTTAAAAATAACGAGAAGACAAGTATCGTTAACATTAGACTGGAAAGACGACAAGTAGCTGTGAACACCCAAAGAAAAGCAGAGGTGGGAAGGAGGAGGGGCAGCCTTGAAATTGTATTTTATACCTGGGGGCATGCAAACCTTTTGGAGTGCAAGCAAAGAGCGGTTATTTATCTGTTTTTGGGATTAACCGTTTCCGAACTTGCATAAAGAAAGGATATGGAGTAAAGCTCAGTGAGATGAAACTCCTTAAAAAATAGAGATCTCACAGGGGACATTTCTTATCTTATGACTGGTATATTCGAGCAATTTTAGCATAAAGTTCATGCTCGTTAAAAAATAAACGCAAGATCCGAGCAGTTTTAACGCGGTCTTCATGCTCATTAAAAAATAAATAAAAGCAGTGAGCAATGTTTCCTCCAGAGTTTAAGCTCATTTTTAAATAAAAAATGAACCTATCCCGGTAAATAGCCGCTGTGATCGTAAATTTATCAGCCATAAAAGCCTTGGTCGTGTTTGCACCTGCCACCTCCACCGTCATTTGGCCGATCGTTCACCTCCATATGATTGTTTACCCATTTTGAGGAACAACTGCGAAGAGTGATTTCACCTAGCCATCCTTGTGACACTGCCGTGATTGGAAAATTCCAACCTATACCTGGAATCCACTGCTATCCCTGTTCATCACTCGTTCCTCAAAAGACGAGTCTTCTTTGAGCTCTTTTCATATGACTCGTAAAATATGAAAAGTTTGCCGATTTTTGGCCTTCCAGCTCGTTAAAAGGACCGGAAGAGCTATCCCTCCTCTAGATTTTAATCTTTTTGGACCTGAGGGATTATTGCACAAAAAGGTCGAGCGCTTGTTTTATTCGGCTCGTTAAAATTATCGAAAACTCATCCCTTTTGTATTGTTTTATACTTTTTCGGACTTAAGGGATTAGATGACGAAAAAAGAATTTTGGAGTTGACTTTATGTACCTTTTCAGACTCTCTAAAAATGAAAAGGACCAAGTTTTCCTTGTCGTTAGACTCGTTAAAATGATTAAATAGCGACAAACTTGTCTTTAGATGAGAACGAGTTTCCCTATCGCTAGGCTCGTTAAAACATAGCGATGGGCTTGCCCGAAGGGCAGGTTATAGAACAAGCATATGTTATCCTCCTCAAGCTTGAAAAAAATAAAGAGGTACTGGTCAGAAATGACTGGGGAAAAATTGGGAGAACCTCAAAGCTTTAATGGTAGCAAGTCGCTCTTGAACATGACACTTTTCCTCCGTATCACATCGGGTTGGGTTGTTTCATTCACCGGTCTCATCACCATGGTCTCGCCAAACCATCCACATTTGGGGTAATGCTACCGATCCATCGCATCAGTGTCGTTATATGTTCAAGAGATGTTGTTCAGAAAGAGTCAACCGTGTCCCATCCACTGCCATACATTATCCTTCATCCATCCATGATCGCCACCCTGAATCATATGTCATAGATTGTTTTCACCTCCATTAAAATCATTAGCTCCGTTCCGTGTCACTGATGTGGGATTCATTAAGGCCCTCCTTTGACGGATCGCCTCTTGTCGACTTCAACTCATTACCCAAGAAGTTGATCTAGGAACACCCCCCCCAGTACTTTGAAGCTTGCATGCCTCAATGGCAAGTTTCTCACTTCCGGCGACAGGTATACATCAATGACCTTCGACCGAAAGATTTTGCGTGGTGTTTGACGCCAAGTCTTTTATTCACACCACGTGAATTGTGCTGCAGTACCTTGAGGGTCATTATCATTATCGGTGATTCCTCTCGCGCTTGTTAACGGTTTACATCATTGACCGGTAATCAAGCGATGTCTTTCCATGTTCAAATTCAGCACAATTCTCACATGGATCGACTTGTACTTAGAGTGAAGATCGAACGAATTTGAAGACCCCGGATCTAGTTTCATCCATCCGGGCTGCGATATATATTTAGGAAATATAAAGACATTTGACATGTACATCATTGCAGCAGATGATCATCCTACTCAAAGGATGATAATTTCAGGAGAGAATTATCAGTCTACCATCAGACGATCGTCTGTTCTATGTACCAAAATGAATTTATAAAGCTGAGCATGGGAATGCCCGCCTCAGCTAGATCATGAAAGCAGAATGAAAAATAATGTATTTTATTACAGGTCACCTCTCAGCGATTGAATGAACTTCGGATCCTCCTGATAAAACATTTCACCCGATAAACGACCTCATACTTTAGGGGGCAACTGTTATAGACATTTTTGTGCCTTACAGCATGAAGCATGAAATGTCCATAATCTAAGGGATCCAAAGTCCCTAAACTTGTTGTTCCTACCCCTAGAGGAACAAGGTCAGCAAACCACAACACTAAATAAAAGTTCTCCACCTGAAAACACTCAAAAACAAGGCAATTCTGGATCATGTCAACTGCTCCACTGAGTATCTGCGCTGAATTTCAACTGCTCCACTGTCTACCTGCGCTGAATGTCAACTGCAAAGAAGGCTACCTGTGCTGGGCGAGTTGGGACATGTGGCACAGTCATTCCTCAAGGTGTCAATGCCCAGGAAGCTTCAAAATGACACTTGGATCAAGGAATTCGACTGGTGATGAGTAAGAGGGTCTAGATCTCCAAGTGGAAGCAAGAACCTCCAAGTGGACTCAAGAAATGAAGAATAACTGAAGTGAGAGAGGACACTAGTCAGCTTCATGCCAGCCTCAAGCTGACTCATCCTTTCTCCAAAACTCCTATATATAGATCTCTCTCATGAGGTCTAGGGAGGCTGGAATCTTGTGAATGTAAGGAAGTGCTGTTGGTTTGAGTATAGAACTATTGGGTGATTTTCTTTGAAGGAGGTGAAGAGGAGATTTCTTTCTGCTGGGAAGGTGATGCTGGATTGGGCCTCTTATGGTTGTATCACTTCCTGAACTTTACTTCTTCCATTAATAAAGCATTTGAGGTTCTTCTATATACATGTGTCTCAATGATGTATTGTTATACTTGTGTATTTGATTTATTCTAATCCTTGAATCAATTATGAATGTATGCTCCTTGTAGTTTCCCTCTCTTGCCATTTTGCAGGATCTTGGTGTAGCTGGGCCAGTGAAAGAGCAAGGAGCTGGGAGCAAGCAGCAAGGAGAGAAGATTGGATCAACCATTAGTGAAAGACATCGGTTAGTGGATCTCTTTCTCCCCTATTTTACTTTCATAAAGAAGAAATCTTAGATAGCTTTGCTTCGATTGTTGCTGAGGTACTATCACCCTTAGAGTGGGATAGGGTCATTCTGTATTGGATACTTTTCCCAACAACACTAGGGTTAGATGAAGATTTCGGCGAAAATCACATGGAAAGTCATTTGTCGACGCGTTTCGAACCAACCAGTGTGGTTCATCGTCAGGACAAGTTGAAGAACAGATCTAGCAATGAACCACACGGGTTGGTTCGAAACACGTCGACAAATGACTTTCCATGTGATTTTCGCCGAAATCTTTCTCTAACTTAATATGGATCACAGAAGCCTAAACTCTATTAACACTAGGGTTGTTACACACATGTCGATGTTTCTAAGAAAGAAAAAATGGATACTGAGACATTATATATTAATGTGCACTGCTCCTAATATGAGTTTTTCAACAATGATATTTGTAATAATAAAAAATGGTATCTTAGTGCATTCATGCTTACAAAATCCCAATGTGCGTGTAAAATAAATACACGCTGGGAAGAAATATTACATTTCATGCACTATTTTGATTCGCCTTTAACACATCGGTGCATTATTACTGTTAATGCACTGATGCGCTAGATTATGTAAACGCACCTGTACTGTAATACCTTTTTTCCTACCCTATGTAATAACCTCGAGTTAAAAGTTCATATAATAAAAGTTAATAAAGGAAAAATAAGACAAAGGTCATGGGACACATATTCCAAGTTGAATGTTGGGAAAAACGTTCTAATGGGTGCCACTTTCAGTTTATTAATGACTATGGAAATTGGCAAAGGCATTGGAAAAGGAAAAGAGTAATTATTTGGAATTTTATTTATGAAATAAAGGAAAATAGGAGAAAAAGAAGGTGAAAGGTCACAAATTTGCATGAGAGGGAAACTGAAAGAAAAATGAAGAAAAATGAAGAAAATAGAGGCCTCAATGATAAAAGGGTTTATGAGGATCAGTTCATAACTTTTTTCAGTTGAAGCTTTTGTTAGTTCAGTTTTGGAGCTCGCTTCTATTCTCTCATACTCTCTTGCACACTTAGAGCATTCTTGGAGTTCTCTAGCATTGGATAAAGGAACGAAAAGGAAGAATAGAGAAAGAAAAAGATAAGTAAGGAGGGTTGGATCAAGCAGCTTCAACAGGAGGATTTTGCAAGTAATAGTTTGCATGTGTGATTTCTTAGTTGATGTGTGAATGCATGGTACATGCATTGGTTTATTTGGTTCTTTTTTTGTCACTGGCATGGTTTCTCCGGGTTTGACAATGGTTTTGGCCTTGCCTTGTCATTTATTGAATAACCATGGTGTGATGGGATTATTTAATGGGGAATCTTTGGATTGTTGGAAGGTTTTGGAACCGAGTGAGGTGGTCTCTACAAAATTCCCAAGGGTTTGGGGTGGAGGTGGTTTAATCTCTGGGAAGACCTCGATAGGTGAGTGGAGACTATAAAATTCCTTAAGGTAGTGGCGAAGAAACTATGAGGCATCCAAGCTTGTTTGGGTATTGTGAGCTCTTGATCGATTTTGGGAGAATAATGGTAGCCTAAGGGTGGAGGTGGTTTAATATACGAGAAGCCCTAGTTGGTTTATGTCTTGAAATCCCACATTCATGCTTGAGAAAGAAAGATATGTTTCAACCCAAAATATGTTCAGGTGGTATGTGGAAGTCCCTTATTTGGTTGGATTTTTCATATGTTAATAAGAGTTATTTTCCTATTGTGATTCATGAGTACTTGTACTTGTTATTATGTGGCTTTAATGGATGTCCTATCATGGCTAATGTTTTGGTTATCTATTGGTTATAAGAATGGTTCTATAACATGTTATAGCTATGTCTCTTATTATGTTTGGATTAGCTGATGAATGACTGATGAATGGTTGATGAATGCATGGCCTAACAAGTGCTATTGCAACTAATAAGAGAGGGCATTAGAACTTCTTGATGATTATCAAATAAGTTTCAGACCCCTATTATCAAATATTCATTCATAACCTATAACTCACATGTTCATTTTATGTTTGAAAAAATGACTGTCATGGTTAGGCCTAGTTAGGTCATGTTCTTATTCAAGCTTTGCATCTTTATTATTGTCCTTATGTCCTTCATAATTCTGAGAAGTCTCACGAATTTTTGGGCAGGGGTCTAGATGCTAGCCTTGAATTGTGTCTTAGATCTTAGGAGCGTAGTCACTGAACTGAGAAATTTAGGTCACAACTGCATGGAGCAAGGCTTGTGAGTGCGTTTGGAGGCCTTCAACCGCATGAAGGCAATGTCAAGGGCATGTTCAGGAGTCTAAGTCAATTAAGTAAGGTTCCAACTCAAGGATTGACAACTTGGGGTGTTTCTTCAACTCCTAGGTGACCTATAGTCCCTCTAGGATGTCATTTTGTGGTTAGTAAGTCTCAGTTGTAAGATCCACTTCCTTAACTGGAGCTAGGAGGTTAGATCATGTCATAGTGGCACTCTGTTTCACATTTACCTAAAGGGATTGTAAAAGTGGGTAAATGTGTGAGGGGGAATTATAGGGTGGTATTAGAACATGGTTCAAACACGTGGATTAGATGGGCTAGATTCACATTGTTATGCATGCATTGTCATGGTTATGGTTTTCATGCATGAAGTCATTGTATGCAATTAGTGATATCATGCATGATGTCAACATGTTAATATATATATATATATATATATATATATATATATATATATATCGTGCTAAATTGGACTGATTTTGCAGATGAGATAGCCTCCCATATATATATATATATATATATATATATATATATATCGTGCTAAATTGGACTGATTTTGCAGATGAGATAGCCTCCCCTAAACTTAACTAAGGTATTTTGATTATGTTTGTATTTGGTTTATCTAACATGGTATGTTTGTAGGAATAAGAAGAGGATTAAAGATGACAAGGAAAAATTTGGAATACAATTCACATGACTCTCCTTATAGATTAGATGAGAATCACAAAGATGAGTATTCTCCTAACATAGTAGAAACCTTAAGAAGGTTAAAGGAAAAGATTAGAAGTTGTAAGGTGGATAATAACAAAATCATTTAGTCATAGGAAAGACTTGCCAGGGCATAGGAAAAATAAAGAGGTCAATGCATTGATCCTCCAGAGTTTGTTAAATTTATAAATATAGGGACAATCAAGCATCAGTTATGGACAAGAGGACAGGACTAATGGAGCATATGGTAGTAGGTCTCATGGAGGATACAGGTTGGATAGGGATGACACAGTCATAGATGGTAGGTTTTTTAATACACTTGACAGGATAGTTAGTGGTTATTGGTTCTATTATAGTTTTGGTTTATATAGATATCATGGTCATCATTGGTATCATCCTTATAGGAGGAGTGAAAGAGGATACTTTTGAAATGAGTTCAAGAAATCCAAGCCTTCTATATTTGATGGAGAGATGAAGTAACAGGAATATTAGAAGCATGGTTTCTTGGGATGAAGACATTTTGTGGGAAGATGTGAAGTGCATTAGAGGCATGAGGACAAAGGAGTTGAGTTAGAATGAATTCAAGAGAATTTTATGAAAGAGTTATTTGTTGGAGAGATACTATGATGGTAAGGGTAAGGAATTTTATGAGTTGAATATAGGATCTATGAAAGATGAAGAGTATGTGACCAAGTTCTTGGAGTTGTTGAAGTATGTGTCGTATCTTAAGAATGAGAAGAAAATGATTTAGATATTTATCAATGAATTGTCAATAGTATTCAAAGAATGGATTGATTATGATGAGTCTCGGTTGCTGGAGGAACTCATTGGTAATTTGAAGCATTGTTATGAGTAATCAAAGCATAAGACTGATCCCAAGTGTGATTGGAAAGGTAATGATAAGACTAAAGGAAAGTGGCCACAGAAGCGAGAAAGACCTCAAGATGTAGGTGAGAAGGAAAATATTGCTCCTTACAAGAAGTTTAATGTGTTAGAGAAGGGACATGTACCTTAGCTTGGAGAGAAACAAAGTAAAGTCAGCGGTAGGGATTCATTGTAGTGTTGGATATGTGGCATGTATAATCACAAGAAGGATTGTCCATTGTATTAGGGTAGCAAACCTCAGATATACAGTGCTCAGGAAGCGTAGAAAGTCGGGGATGTTGGACAAATTATTCTTCAGATTTGTGCAACATTAGATAATAGGCAGGTGGATCACCATGCATCCATTATCGTGATGGAAGGTAAACTCTATGATTGAGTTGTTTCCATTTTGATTGACCCTATATCAAATTATAATTATGTTAATCCTAACTTGGTGGATAAGTGTGGCTTGAGTAAAGAAGTGCATGCAAAGTCTTACTTGGTGCAGTTGGCTACATGTACTAAGAAAAGAGTTCATCATTAGGTGAGAACTTGTGCATTTGATCTAAATGGTATGCCTACATCATTGCATCTAAATGTGTTTCCATTAGGTTCATACAGTATGGCTCTTTTGGGTATGGATTGTTTGTACCTTCACAAGACTAAGGTAGATTGTTACGAGAATACTATAGAGTGATTGAATGATGATGGAGATAAGATAATATTACATAGTAATAAGAAGCCTACATAAGTAACAAGGGTTACAGTTATGCAGGTGATGCAGGAGCATCCAGCTAAGGCACCATGATTGAGTGTTGGTCTCTGCCAGGGTGGAGAGTTGAATTAGTATATTGTTTGTTTTATTTGTTTAGTTTGTTAAAGTAGGAGGTAGGATTTTGTTTTTATGTTAATCTCAGTATTAGTCAAAGGTAGTTTTGTCGATTAGGGTCATTTACTTGTTTGTCTTTAATAAACCATAGATTAATAATTGTCCTGTCATTTTAAAAGAAAAAGACAAACGTGTCTAAATGTAAAATCTTGCCATATAGGTAGAACCGAATACTTAATAGTTATGTAACTATAAGGTCTACAACTGAAAGTAACTACACAGTTTCATTAACTGTAGACAGAACATATAAATGTAACATTGAAAATCAATGACAAGGTTCAACACTTTTGGATACAAGCAATAAAAAGAAGCAGAGAACGAATTTAATATTCATCCATTTGTACCATCATCTACATACTATGCGACTATATTTTCTCTATTGTTTAAATGATTTAGAAATGACAAACAAAGTGTAGGCATGTGTTTTTATGTTTTTCCTCTCTTAAGAAACAAAGCACTGTAAATCACTTGCAAGTTTCCAAGACTAGAATGGACAAGCAATTAAATAGGCTCGCGGCCAGGAGAATGTCCACACAGCAAAACAATTGAACGAAGAAAACAGAATCCGAGTATCGATTGAACAAACCAAACAGAGGTAATTCATTACGAACTATTATACACAATTTTCTTACATTCTAAAAGAAACAGAGACAAAGAAATATATAACTATTTTTATATAAGAGTCCAATGTTACATTGTTAAAGAAAATAGAATAAGCAGTGACCGCGAGACAGGGCAGACCATAGTCAAGGGTTTGACATTGTGAAACCCTCGAGCCTAACCAGAAAGTTCAACTAGAACAATTTACAAACTGGAATTGTAAACAGAGGAGTGCCCAAGTCATGTAACGACTCAAATAAGAGACAACAAACAGTTGCTGAGGCATGGCCCTAGAAAACTACAAACCCTAGCTATAGTTCAACAAAACTGTGGTGATAGAGCCTACCTGAAAGGCCCCGAAGGGTTTTCAAACCAAGTGTCAAAGCCATCCGCCCCAAGGTCGAGCTCTTGACCTGTGAAACCAGAACAAGCCAATGTTAAGCACGTCACGCATAATAGTGGAATGAGCAGAGATACAATACAAGCAAGGGAGGAATATAATCTTACCTGGGAGTGCGATTGAACAAGAAACCTCGTGCTACAGAGCCACAGAACACAAGAATGACTTGAGACAAGAGGAGTAGACATTGTTAGTTTCTAAACCAGGAGAAGGCAGAGATAAATCAAAGAAAGACAAATTACCTGAAAGACAAGCCAAGCGAGCCATTGTGCCTGAAACCTGTGCACACGGGAACAGTAGTAAAACGATTTTAGTAGCAGAGCAGTAACAAATTAACCAACAATAGGAAGGAATGGTTGGAAGTCCAACAAACCAAACCAGAAATCGATTCCAGGTACCAGCAGATGAAATAACCCATTGTGCTGAGGAAAACAAGCAAACTAACCTCCAGAGCGCAAAATAGGACCATACAGCAAGGAATATAGTTTCCAACAACACAGGTGAGTCTGTGGAACCACATTCATTCGCAGACAGAACCAGAACAGAGCATTTCCATAGAAACCCTCGTAGAGCTCTCACAGCAGAATGAAATGCCGAAAATGACCAAAATGCCAAAAGCTTTTGCGTAATGACCAAACAGGAAACGAGGACCGAGGCAGGAGGACAGGTCAGGTTCTTATTTATGATCCTTATTAAATGATTACAACCACCAACATAAATATTCACTGATCATAACAATAATCAAAAACCAAATTATCAACCAAATCCGCCTTCATCAATAGCACCGGAAAAACTTGCGTTAAGTTATATGTTGGAGTGTGGGCTGGGTCCCATCAACAGGAAAAGCATAGTTGCAGGAAAGGGTGTGTATTGTTTGTACAATTGGGGAATTTTGAGGTCTAAAAAGGGCCTCCTAAGAAAAATGTACAACCAAAATAAACTTTATAAGAACCAATCATATTCAAGACGATGATGTCAACCATGGGGAATGATTCACCATTTTTGGAGTAAGAAAGTAAAAATATTAAAAAATAATAAAATAAAAAAACTATAAAAAATTGTTTCTGAAATAACCTGTTTAGAGTTTGTTTTGCTTAAGCCCAACTTTTAGGACTTTTATGTGAGTCCATCTTCAGGGGGGATGCCCAAATTCTTGAGAAGATTGGTGTGGATTAGGGCAAGGATTGAAAGGATATATATGGTGAAAGAAATGGGTGAATGTTCTCGAGTCGGCTGATAGAATTTTGATTTTTAATTCATAAAGTAATTTATTAGGGTTTATTTATGATATTTTTATTTTTTATATTTTTTTTTTAATGTTAATTTGGTAAGTGAGTAATAATTCTTATACATTGGTTATTTATTAATTATATGTTTCCTTTATCATTTTAATATTTAATATATAATTAGTTATGAAGTGGGTTAGAGATTAATTTATAATTTATAATATGAGTTGAAATTTTTTAATGTAAATTATAGGTTAATGTAAAATTTTATTAGATTGGATATTATGAGCTTTATGTAAGTAATCTTACTTAATTAGGATAGAAATGTTAGTATGTTACGTGAATAATATTTATTTATTTATATATTTTAATTGAATGTTTAATGTGGATAATATTATTTCCATTATTAAATTGAATGTTTATTAATTTATGATTCTTTGATATCAATTCATTACTGTTGGCTGGATAAATCATTCTTGCAGACAAGGCCGATCTCCCTAGTATCAAAAGATATCTAGCAACAAACAGGACAAGCAAATCTACCTTTCTCTAAACATATTGCGATTCATTAATAAAAACTAAAGAGGTGTTTTAGACCCTACCTTGAGTCCAACGCTAGTTTGTGGCAGCCATGCTTCAACCATCCGAAAGAGTTTCCTTTTGAGAACCTGCAATCACAAATAAGCACACATCAAATAACACCTACATAGCTAATATAATAAATCATGTTCATCATGGTGATCAAGGAATCCATAAAATAAACCACAAAACACAGCTTATTGAGAAAAATAAACTTGATTATATTAACTTTGAAAATAGAAGAACTTTACAACCTTTGGTGTCTTGATGTTGTACAAGCTCCTCCCAGGGTCTGAAATAGGAATCTCCTCTACTTTGACAAGCCTCACACTCTTCCAAATGAGATCAAATAGGTATGTAATCTTTCCTCACAAAAGCTCAATTAGGAAGACTAAGTTCCAGTAGCATTTCACCTCAAAAATTTTCAGCTTTCAACCTCCCAAGTAACCAAACCAATGCTTCATTTTATAGTGCAAAGGAAGGAGGTTAAAGGTCCACCTATGAAGGGATATATTCCTCCTCCAAAGAGATAAGCTCCTCACATCAAGGGGTTAGCTCCTTAAGGTATGGGATGCATTAACTTTAAAGGAGCGAACTTGCCACCTCAAGATTCCTTCCAGAAGCTTCAAGAAATGACTCAAAGTGAGTTTTTAAGAATGTACTTGCGCCTTTTTGACTTTTACAGGGTTCCGCACCCATTACACAGAGACAGAGTGGTCAGGTGCGTAAGGGACATGACCATTAGGTGTGGGACTGCATATAATGCTAAGAGAAAGTGTGGAACCAGAGTTTTATAGACTTTTAAGTGCTTTCTCTTATTTTCAAGGCTTGACATGAAGAACTGAGGTTTAAGACTTGCAAAGGAGGAAAGTATGAGTGGTGATAGACTCACACAGATTGCAGAATGTCATGGTGACAATTTTTGTGCAACAGATTGCCCCCTAAAGTGCGAAGTCTATAATAGATGAAGATGAAGTCTTTCATATATGAAGAGTGAAGTACTTTATCATTTCAAGGGTCATCCTATGGACACCCCAGTCGGAACCTGTAAAAACATTCAATGCAATATATATATATATATATATATATATATAGATATGTGTGTGTGTGTGTGTGTGTGTGTGTGTGTGTGTGAACATATCATTGTCGAGGTAGACATTCGCATACTTAGATCAAAACTGACTAGAAAGCTAACTAAACTACTTTGATACAGGAATGATTTTGCAATACATCACAAGTATAGACATATGTAGACACAATATGGGCGCAACCATCTGTTTATGACTAGTCCACTGTATAATGAATAACAAAATTCCTCGCAGCCTGGATGGTGGGAACTAGATCCAGGGTCTTGATTTCTGCTTCCTGAACTAGTACAATTCTATCCATGTGAATGAATGTGTCGAAGTCGAACATGGTAGAAACCACTTGATTACCAGTCAATGATGTGAATTGTTAACAAGTGTGAGAGAAACCGCCAGTAATGTCAATGGCTCTCAAACTACTCAGTACAATCCATGAAATGTGAATAGATGAGCTTATGTCAAACATGTCATAGAATCCTTTGATCGAAGGTCAATGATGCAACCTGTCGTCGAAGGCGAGAAACCTGCCATTAGGGCATGCAGATTCCAAGGTACTGACGATTTCTAGATCATCTTTCTAGATAATGAGCTGAAGTCGATAGAAAGCGATCTGTCATAGGCAAGCCCACAACACGAAATCATAGATCAAGTTTGAAGAAATATATTTGGCAAGGACTAACTCAGGGATGGTCAAAATGGATGACAGATATTTTTCAGATGAATGGTTTATTTGAACTAACCTCTTGAACACTTAACGACACTGCAGATGGTTTGATGACAATTGACCCAAAGCTAATACCCAGAAACTGGCTGAAGACTTTCAATATGGTTTGATTAACTGTCAAGCAAAGTATTTCCCAACCCAGGTGAAAAAAAAGTGTCGTGTTCAAGAGTGGTTAATTGCTTTTCTAAAACACAAAGTATAACAAACAGGTTCATTTTTCTCTCTTTTACCCCACCATTTCTAGAAAGTACCTCTTTATTTTTGACAAGCTTGAGGAGGATAACATTTGCTTGGTTATAAGGTCATCCTTCAGATGAGTCCAACTTAGTTTAAAATTCGAACCCGAAGAAGGAGTGGTTTGTTCCTGTTTAAAATTGAACAGGTCCTTTACTGTTAAATTTTAACGAGTCCAGTATAGGAAAAACTCGGTGTTTTTCAATTTTAGGGAGTGAAAAGAAAAACTTAAGAAAACTCCATGGATGTCCTTTTTCGTAAATTTGTGTCTCCCAAGCCCGAAAAAGTAAAAAGTAATACTTGAGAGAACCGCTTGACCATTACAATCAAGGAGTAATTTTCATAATTAGTGGCTCCGATCCGAAAAAGTAAAAAAAGCATTCGAAGACACGTCGTTTTATAACCAATATCGAACTTGAAATGATAAAAGTTCAGCAATCTTTTCATGTTTATACAGTAAAAAAAGAGTTGTAAGTGGACTGTCCTTTTAATTCCATTTTAATGAGTTTAAAAAGGAAAAACTCGACAATCTTTTCATATTTCACGAGTCAGAAAAGAGCTTAAAGTGGACTCATCCTAGAGGAACGAGTGGTATGAAGGGTAGCAACTTGTTCCGGCAATGGAGGAATTTCTCAAAACATGTAACGGTTAAGAGGCTGGCTATTAAAACCACTCATAGATGCGGTCCCTCAGGAAGGGTAAACAACCAAGTGAAAGCATATGATCAGCCAAAGAGATGGGGGCGATGGAATGAAATCAACCAAGGCTCATCTAATAGAATTTAGCGGATAAAAACGACAATCACGAGATGTAAATTTGGTATAGGTTCATTTTTACACAAGCTTGAACCATAGAGAACTCTGCTTGAATTCGGTTTCATGTGTATGCAAGCTTGAAATGAAAAACTATGCTTGTTATAAATTCGCATGCCCCCAACATAATGACGCAAAATGAGGTACATGCCCCCCAAGCTTCATTGCATTCAACGAGGTGGGTAGAATGAAGGTTCACTTTCGAGATCTTGTAAAGACTCGACTTGGAAAGGGAGTTGTTTCATTTTTTAATGAGGTTGACACAGGAAAAGAACTATCCTCAAAACCCTTGTTTCATTTTTTAAACGAGCTTGACACAAGACAAGGAACTATGCTCTAAAATCCTTGATTCATTTTTTAACGATCTTGAGGCAAGACAAGGAACTATGCTTCAGACATCCAGTTTCATTTTTTAACGAGGTTGAGACAGAAAGAAACTATCCTCACTGACTCCTTGTTTCATTTTTTAACAAGCTTGACACAAGACAAGGAACTATGCTCCTGACTCCTTGTTTCATTTTTTAACGAGCTTGACACAAGACCAGGAACTATGCTCATGACTCCTTGTTTCATTTTTTAACAAGGTTGAGACAGGAACAAACTATCCTTGCTGACTCCTTGTTTCATTTTTTAACGAGCTTGACACAAGACCAGGAACTATGCTCATGACTCCTTGTTTCATTTTTTAACGAGGTTGAGACAGGAACAAACTATCCTCGCGATAGGTCAGGAATCAGAAAACAACTATACTGCTTGATATGAAATTTCAAATGGATTCAAAGGCATCGCGCCATCAAATGAATCCACCTCGGAATCAAAAGGTACGATCCAAGGATCATCAAAAGCAATTGTGTTCGATGAAATCATATGAATAGATGCAATAGAAGGTGATACGTTAGGAGGAGGGAAGGAAAAGGTTCCTATTAAACCAGAATCTTTAAGCAATCCTACCCCAACATCCTTGTAAGGGATAATCGTTTTACCGATGTGCTGAACGCTATCAGTAGAGGCTGGGTCAGATGAGAAATAACTTAGCTGGTTTATCATAACGATCTTTCCATTATGAGGAAACTTAACAAGCCAAAAGACTGATGAAACAATAGCAGTCATAGCATAAGACCAACTACAACCCAGGAGAGAAGGTTGTAATCTAGAGGGGCATCAACCACTTCCACATCTAGATTTACAATTTTGCCTTCTACCCCTATAGGTAAATCTTCCAAAATACCAAAAGGATGGAACCCTCAGCCATCAAAAGCCTTTAGAATTTTCGGGGATTGATTGAGTGTAGGAGAACCAAGCAATCTCCAACACTGGATCGACATAATACACGTAGAAGCTCCCTCATCAATCACAATCCGAAAGCAAGGTCTGTTTTTGACTAACACTGGAATCTTGAAAGCCATTTGATGAGGAAGGCGAGGTGTACTATTCTCTAAATTGAAGATTATTAGGTTTGAATCTTGAATATCAACAGCTCCTATAGCAGAAAATAGTAATTTATGTTGTGCTGGGCATGATTGCAGCACTTCCAAAGCCGACATTGCTGAAGGGGCAACAACTAAGTCTTCAACAATGTTATAATTCTGAGCAGCGTTCGCATATGGTTTGAAAGCTGATTTCTGAAATATACCTTTAGTTGGTGGTTTGGTTACTAAGTCTGAGTTGGGTTTCTCGATCTGTAGTGGAGTAGACCCAGGAGGAGGTGTAGTTGATGGGTTTGAATTAAAAGATTCTGCTTCCTTACCATCAACAATATTGTTACTACTATAATCTTGTGATCGTGTCGCAATCCTGACATGAGACATCATCATAATGGGTTCTTCCAAGGTATTCGAGGAAGAAGTAATCGCTTTACTATCTTGAGTAGGAGAAGGGTCCTTCAAGAGAGCAGGCATTTGAGAACCTTCAACGAATTTTGAAAACTCTGCTCGATAGGGGCATTCTTTAGTAAAATGATCCTCGTCACAGATGAAACAAGGACAGCGAGGTTTTCATTTTTCATCAATAGATTCATTCTTATTTATTTTATCTTTTGAATTTTGACTGTTTTTATTCTTTCCCTTCTCTTTACTACCGGATTTGGTCGTAGATGAATCTACGACATGGACGTCAACAGAAACTTTAGTGGAAGAATCTCCTTTCGAGGAATCAGGTAAAGTTATTGTAGGAGAAGAATTCTTTGAAGATTTCTTCTTGCTTTTAATACTAACTGAACCAATCATACCATCAACAGCATGAGACCCTGGAGGAGTTGTAGTTTTTGGAAGATTAGGGATTTTTTCATGTAAAGTACGTGACTGCGTATAGATGAGGTCAAGGTACTAAGCCTGAGCAATGACTTTCTCTTCAGTGACAACTCCTGCCTTAGCTACATCTTCAATGATTTTAGGTAACAATGATTTAACGAACCATTATGATAAAATTTGATCTGGAACGAAAACTTTCACTAAACACCTTCTATGTCGCCATTCATGAATATGATCAGAAATATATGTGGACATGGATTGATTTAGTGAAGTTAACAATTCCGTGCCATTGTTGTGTCTGACAGGCAACTGAAAATGAGTTAAGAAAGAAGTGGCTAACTGACTGAAATTATAAAAAGAGCCTCATGGTAACTCAATGTACCATTTGGCGGCAACACCAATAAGAGTTCTTTGAAAAAGACGCAATCGAATTGAATAATCAATAATCAAATTAGACGCACTCCAGAGGTGATAAGTCATCACATGATTTGACAGATCCTCACTTGAATTACCCTCGAATTTCGGGATATCACTAGGCAACTTATTAGGCATTGGCAGCTAATACGGAAGATAGTAAATCAGATCATTCGTAAGGCGTGACAAATCAGGTAAATCCAAAGTTGCAATATATGGTAACTGACGGTTAGATTCGCGAAAACCTTGTGTAATGAGACCAGCTCCAGGAGGAGGATATCCTGGAATTGGATTTGCATTAGGAATGTTATAACCTCCCAGGAAACCAGGATTAACCATACTAAACTGGGGTTGTTGAGGCTGTTGATAAGTATAGCTAGGGTACAGTTGATACTAATAAGCTGGATTTTGTACAGTAGGACCAGATTGATACTATCCCTGGTACGGTTAACTCATGGCAATTGTGCTTGGATCAGCTTGTCCTGCAGGCATCTGGACCGAAGTTTGAACTGTAGGTCCTGACTAGGGTACAAAGACTTGAGGAGTTTGCACTGATGAAGGGATAGTAGAAAACAGAGCTACAGATACTCCAGAAACAGGTGTGGTCGATTGAACAGAAAATGCAGCAGTTGCAGTAGCAGTTCGATGCAGAGTCTGAGGTGAGCTAGGCCCAGGTGACTGAACTAAACTAGGTGCAGAGGTTTGAACTGTAGGTTGGACAGGTTGTTGGGTTGGACCAGAAACCAAAGGCTTTCCAGCTTGATAAGGTAACTGCACATTAGGTTGCAAAGTATGTTGAGTTCGAGATGGATCCCACACCATATTCATTTCGGGACCCATAAAAGGTTGTACGTATGAAGGACCATAACTTGGTTGAACGTAGGGTTGATAATTAGGTGGTACATTTCTAGCTCCTTGTAAAAATGACTGACAAGAAGGCGGTTGGAAACCTTGAGTTGGGTACTGACCTTGAGGTTGATAACCCTGAGGCATGTACTGATTCTGGGGTTGATAAGCATCCTGAAGAATATGGGGTTGACCTTGGGGTATGTACTATCCTGAAGGTTGAAAACCTTGAGGTAGCCCTCCAAGAGGAAACTGACTACCTTGGGGTTGCCCCCCAGCCGATAACTGACTACCATGAGGTTGCCCCCCAGGCGGTAACTGACTACCTTGCCCCCTAGGCGGTAATTGACTACCTTGAGGTTGAGGATTTGGAATACTACCAGACATCATAAAAATCTGCTCTGCGTTCAACATTTTAGTTCCATTATTACCAGGTGATAACTGATGTTCAGTCGGTCGAGGAGTTTCTCCTTAAAAAGTACCAGAAAGTGTCTGGTACCCCAAAGGAACAGTAGGACCACCGTATAAAAATGTTTTTGGTGATTGGGAAAACATGGATGACTGTCTTGACATGAATGATCAAGGATAATAATCTCTGGGTGTAGGAGGAAAATAATCACACGCAAACAGAGAAAATTTCATTAAAAGCACCTAAAGTCTCTAAAGAAACAAACAAGTGAATCACACGCCTAAAAATTATAATAGTTCAAACCACACACAAATAGTAACTTCCCATACTAAAGACACTATTTGGTGATGAAATCCAACATTGTAGAATTTAATACAGAAAGGGCGGTTGGAATAGTTACCCCGACAACCTGCTTAATGAAACAGACTGGCACAAGTTTCTTCACATAACCATCTCGCATGAAGAGAACCCCCCAGAAAGTCCAAGTGAGTCTAGTCAATGTCTGCTCCAGGTATAGTGAGACCCGTCCTTCACCATCACCTTAGGAAATAATCTTAAGTATATGGACAATAAGGTTACCAACAGTAACAAATACAACTAGGGGAACAGTCTACGATCTGATCTACGCGCAAGGGTAGAGTAACAAAGCTCAATCCCCTTGAAGGCTCCTCAACATGATCAATCCAAGGTTTACCAACAAGTGACCCCAGGCTCCTCAACAATGGTTAATCCGAGGTTTACCATTTTTAATACGTGCAAATCTTCTATCTTTCCCAATGAGACAGACTTAATTGTCTCAAAGGTTCGGACATGATCTCGTGATTGAATCCTTTAAGAGGAGCTTCCCAAATTATATCAATTACAATTGGATTTATTTCCTACCGCCATATATAGCTACTTGTTTGTTTTAACTACCTTGGAAAGTTAATTACTCCTTACTCCAAGATACTAGCCTAAGCTATATTGGTGATAAGAGCCCTAGAAATAAAAAAGATTGCTAGATCAATTTTAATTAAGCGTTACTTTTATGGGTTGTTTCTTAAGTCAATAGGTATGGAAATGAAACTTTGATGGTGTGAAGACTTAACTCCAAAAACACTAAAAATGCACCTAAAATGATAAACAAATCATTTTTCCTTCAATGAATTTCTAGCTAAAAGAAAGAGTTGAGAATGCAATTCTTTTAAGAAACAAATCCTTCTTTCAACATAGAAATGAAAAGAAAATCCTTTTGTCTTTTTCAATAAGAACTCAAAACGAGACTACTAATTAAACCTCACAAAAAATTCCTTTTCTTTTTCAAAACTCAAAAACTAAAAAAACAATATTCTTTCAAAAGAGATTCTACAATTTCTAGAAAACACTCAAAACTAAAAAACTAATTTTTAGATCTAAAAACTTGAAAAACCTAATGTATAAAAGCTTCAAATATTTTTGAGGATGTTTTACTTAGTTATTCAGTAAACTAAGGATTAATTCATTCAGAAAAACAAATCAATAAAAAAAAAACATCCAAATGTGTTTTCTTTTATAAAAGTGAAATTCAAAACTTATAAGCAAGTTCGTTCAAAGCTTTGCAAAGAGAAAACGAAATCTATTTCTCACCAAGGGAAGATTTCAAAAACCAGTCAGACTCATCAAGAAGACAAAAAAGACCAGGGTAATCTAAGGTTTCTTAGGCTTCTAATCTCTGAGTCACTACAAAGACCAAGTGAAAACCAATCCAAGCATGCAAACTTCTAGAAAATAATCTAAAACAAAAATACCAATAGAACTTACTTGCAAGAGATTTTTGACAGAACACATGCAGATTTGGGTAGATACTAAAAGCCCTAAATAAAACCTAAACTTAACTAGAAGAAAACATTTTAAGTTTTTCAAAAATTTGGATAGGTTCCGTAGGCTTCCAGAAGAACCAGATGTGGTACCGCTCTGTGTACTAAAGGAAAAGTGCGGAGAGATCCGCACTGTCTGTAAACCAAAAGTGCGGTTCCCCGTAAACTTCAGAAAAAACAAAAAATAATCTAGATCCTAAAAACTGCCCAAACCCACACACATCAAGCAAAAACCAGAAACAAGAACAAATTTCTCAATTCAAAGAAAAAGGAAAACCAAAAACCAAATTCAGTCCCTAGTGGAGTCGCCAATTTGTTGGCCGGATAAATCGTTCTTATGGGCAAGGCCAATCTCCCTAGTATTAAAAGATATCAAGAAACAAACAAGACAAGCAAATCTACCTTTCTCTAAACATATTGCGATTCATTAATAAAAACTAAAGAGGTTTTTTAGACCCTAACTTGAGTCCAACGATAGTTTGTGGCAGCCATGCTTCAACCATTCGAAAGAGTTTCCTTTTGAGAACCTGCAATCACAAAGAAGCACACATCAAATAACACCTACATAGATAATATAATAAATCATGTTCATCATGGTGATCAAGGAATCCATAAAATAAACCACAAAACACAGCTTATCGAGAAAAATAAACTTGATTGTATTAACTTTGAAAATAGAAGAACATTACAACCTTTGGTGCCTTGACGTTGTAAAAGCTCTTCCTAAGGTCCAAAAAAGGAATCTCCTCTACTTTGACAAGCCTCACACTCTTCCAAATGAGATCAAAGAGGTATGTAATCTTTCCTCACAAAAGCTCAATTAGGAAGACTAAGTTCCAAATACATTTCACCTCAAAAATATCCAGCTTTCAACCTCCCAAGTAACCACCCCAATGCTTCATTTTATAGTGCAAAGGAAGGAGGTTACAGGTCCACCTATGAAGGGATAGAGTGCTCCTCCAAAGGGATAAGCTTCTCACATCAAGGGGTTAGCTCCTTAAGGTACGGGATGCATGAACCTTAAAGGAGCGAACTTGCCACCTCAAGATTCCTTCCAGAAGTTTCCAGAAATGACTCGAAGCGAGTTTTTAAGAATGTACTTGTGCCTTTTTTACTTTTACAGGGATCCGCACCCATTACACAGAGACAGAGTTGTCAGGTGCGCAGGGGACATGACCATTAGGTGCGGGACCACAGGTAATGCTAAGAGAAAGTGCGGAACCAGAGTTTTATAGACTTTTAAGGGCTTTCTCTTATTTTCAAGGCTTGACATGAAGAACTAAGGTTTAAGAATTGCAAAGGAGGAAAGTATGAGTGGTGATAAACTCACAGAGATTGCAGAATTTCATGGTGACAATTTTTGTGCAACAATTACTATATTGTATATTCTTTTTTATAAAAAACTATGAAGTAAGAAATTATTTTTTAATTAATTTTAATAATGAAAAATGAGTTGAAACAATTAATTTATAAATATTAAAATTTTATGAGTTAATGTTTAAAATTATTATATTTGTTGTTAAGAGAGGTGTGATTTATTAATGGTTTCCATGAATTGTTGATGGTAAGGCCATCATCACAATTTATATTGTTCTTCTATTTGTCAATTTCTAAGGCCTCTTTTATCTTTAGCTTTAGGTAATTCTCTTCCTTTATGACCAATTTGGCTTCTTCCATACATATGTAGTGTGAGGAGGAGAAAGCATGTTCTGCAAGAGCAAATTTTGATGTTCTATTTCTAGATATGTCAGCAGCATTCTCTTTAAGCCTAGTATTTAAAGATTTGTCGGTTTCGCCTATGTATTGTTTTCCACTTGAGCAAGGGACTATGTATTTTTAAAGTCTAGTGTTTATAGGGTCTTTTGTGGAGTCTATGATTTTCCTAATAGTGTTAGGAGGAGTGAATGTAATGCTGATGTTATGCTTGTTTAGGATTTTTGAAATTTTATCAGTTGTTTCTTTTATGTAAGGTAAGGAGATTTTGGGAATGTCAAAGGTTTTCTTTGTTTTATTTTTCATTAGGGTTTGATGGATGGTTTTAATAAAAAACATCATTAATAAAAACCATCCATCAAACCCTAAAGAAAAATAAAACAAAGAAAACTTTTGACATTCCCAAAATCTCCTTACCTTACATAAAAGGAACAACTGATAAATTTCAAAATCCTAAACAAGCATAACGTCAACATTGCATTCACTCCTCCTAACACTATTAGGAAAATCATAGACTCTGCAAAATACCCTATAAACCCTAGACTTAAAAAATGGGTATACATAGTCCCTTATTCATGTGGAAAACAATACATAGGCGAAATCGGGAGGTCCTTAAATATTAGGCTTAAAGAACATGCTGCTGACATATCTAGAAACAAAACATCAAAATCCTCTCTTGCAGAACATGCTTTCTCCTCCTCACACTACATATGTATGAAAGAATCCCAAATTGGTCATAAAGGAAGAGAATTACATAAAGAGAAAAATAAAAGAGACCTTAGAAATTGTAAAACAAAAGAACATTATAAACTGCGCTGATGACCTTATCATCAGCAAGTCATGGAAACCATTAATAAATCACACCTCTCTTAACAAAAAATATAACTTTAAACATTAACTCATAAAATTTTAACCTTTGTAATTGTTTCAACTCATTTTTCATTATTAAAATTAATTAAAAATAAGTTCCTACTTAACATTTTTTTATAAAAAAGAATATACAATATAGTAATGAATTGATATCAAAGAATCATAAATTAATAAACATTCAATTTAATAAAGAAAATAATATTATTCACATTAAACATTCAAAATATATATATATATATATATTATTCACATAACACACTAACATTTATATCCTAATTAAGTAAGCTTAATTACATAAACCTCATAATATCCAATCTAATAAAATTTAACATTAACCTATAATTTACAATAAAAATTTTCAATTCATATTTTAAATTATAAATTAATCTTTAACCCACTTCATAATTAATTATATATTAAATATTAAAATGATAAAAGGAAACATATAATTAAAAAATAACCAATGTATAAGAATTATTACTCACTTATCAAATTAACATAAAAGAAAAAAATTATTAAAAAAATATCATAAATAAACCCTAATAAATTACTTTAAGAATTAAAAATTAAAATTCTATTAGCCGACTCCAGAACATTCACCCACTTCTTTCACTATATATATCCTTCCAATCCTTTCCCTACTCCACACCAATCTTCTCAAGAATCTAGGCATCCCCCTGAAGATGGACTCACATAGAAGCCCAAAACGTTGGGTTTAAGCAAAAAAAGCTCTGAACAAGTTATTCCAGAAACAATTTTTTAAATTTAACTCACCTGTATGGATTCTCTCTTTAAAAAAAAAAAAATTCAACTCGTATTTTCAACTTATCTCCCTATTAAGGTTTTACTCAAATTTGGAGCGAGAGTACTCATTGGATGCAAAATTTAATTTCTCATCCAAAGAGTACCTATGTTGCATACTTTCAATGGACCCTACTACATGAGAAATGAGAAATACATGAAAAGGCGTGATTGCAATCATGTTTTTCATGTATTTACAATTTTTTGTGTAGTAGGGTCCATAGAAAGTATGCAACATGGGTGATCCTTGGATGAGGAATCAAATTTTGCATTCAACGAGTATTGCCGCTCAAAATTGGAGTAAACCCATAGGGAGATAAGTTGAAAAAATAGTTTTTTTCTTTTTTTTTCCCTCTAAAATTTGATGGCGTAATCTAATATTATTTTATTATTTCCACTATTAATTTATAATTTCCTTAGGAGTCCCATTTTAGACCTCAAATTTCCCCTAATCATTTCATGTTCCAGTGACAAAGGTAAGGATGTTAAGGATACAAAATTCTTGATGAGGTATTCGGTTTTACAATAGTTTCAAGATATCTTTGCAATAGATATTTCATATTTACCGCCTCATAGGGAAGTGGACTTTTCTATTAAGTTGGTACCAGGAGCAACATTAGCATCAAAGGCAGCTTATAGGATGAGCACTCCAGACTTAGTGGAATTGAAGCTGCAACTAAAGGAAATGTTTGACAAAGGATACTGTTGTAGCAGATACAATCACCCTCCAAAATTTTGGCCTGCACCTAATTTCGGAGCCTACCTTGAGAGTTTCACTTGATGGTTGCGCACACTCGAGTTCACTTCATGAGCTCGTGTGAGTCTTCATATCGACATTGCTTGATCATTTCACCCAAGCTTTTGAATGTTCATGCCAATTTCATGCTTGCGAGCATGTTTTGGTCACACTCAAGGTCTTTACTTCATGTGTACATGTTTTGTTCGCTATGTAAACATCCTTCGAGCTCACACATGGAGTCACATGCACTGTCGCGCAAGCATCATCACGGTCAGCCAAAAATCAATCACAAGTGTCGTGCTTGTCGCTCACACTATCAGTTAGTCATGTTGAGCATGCGTGTCTGGATGGTTTGAGTCGTCTCATCGTCAAGTCATGTAAGTGTGTGTTTGTAAGATCGCATATGCATCTTTGACTCGTTCACACACTTAGTCACTTTGTTGAAGTTCTGATGACCAAATTCCCATCTGACAGCCAGACCATCACCCCACCATCGACTCGATCGACTGTCATCCAGAATAGCGCAGAAGCACCAAGCAAGCCATTTCAAGTTGTGTTTCCCGCAAGCAGATCAATCAACCTTCATGCTAGTCAACCGGAGAGTTTGACGTGGCAGCCACCCAGGACTGACTCCCCTCCAAAATTGCGCAGAGGCTATAGGCATTGCCTGCTCCACTAATTGAAAAAGTTGAGGAGATAGGCCGAACAAACACCAAGTGCCCGTCCTTGTATCCCTCAGAAAATTGCATAGCTTTTGCAGCCAACCCTCCCGACAGTCAACCGACTGCTCACCAAGAAAATTGTGTAGTTTTCATGAGCAAGTCCTCTGCTACCCAGCAATCCACTCAGATCAGAAATTATGCAGAGGTGACTAGTAGGCCAGCCTCCTAGCATCAACGTAGTTTCTCTCGCCAGTAGCTCCCGACAACTAACTAATAGTTCCCCTCAGGAATTGTGCAGTTTATGCTCCCAAGCTCCAACAATAGACTACCAGTTCCCCTAAGGAATTATCAAGTTTTTGCTACCAGTGACACTGCAATTGATTGTCGGTTCCCTTTAGGAATTAAGCAATTCTTGCTGCCAATCTCCCGGTAGTGGACTGCCAGTTCCCCTCAGGAATTGCATAGTTTTTGTTTCCAGTGAACCAATAGCTAACTGTCAGCTCCACTCGGGAATTGCATATTTTTTGTTGCCAAGATCTCGCTGTCCTCTCATTCCCGAAATTCTGCAGATCTTGCCTGCCTAGCCTTTCCGCAACCCAGACTGTTTCTATCAAAAACTGCACAGTTTTGTCCTCTAGCTGAGCCAAACCCCACGGACAGTCACTATCAATCTGGATTGCCAAACTTCATCACCTAGTGACTCATGCGTAGTTTTCATTAGCAATGCCCATAGCCTCCATCCCATCTCACAACCTTGTCTCCTCGCCCGGTCACCTACATCCGAAATGATCATGTATCATGGTGGACTAGGAGGTTTTTGGACTTGATGTCGTCTCATAATGAGTGACTGTAGACACAGAAAACATGGTGCGATGATGGATGGGATGAACAAAGGGAGCACATGCAGAAGGACAGGTTCAACAATAGACATATGCTCGTGAACGGACGATGATGCAAAGATGTGTTCGCAGACGAATGGATGAGCAAATAATGCATGTAAAGAGATTTTCTCACAAACGAACAATCATGCAAAGATGTGTTCGTGGATGGACATACGAGCAAAAATGAAAAATGTGTTCACAAACGGACAAACGGACGAACAAACATGCACTTTTCATGAATGGGTGAACATGTCAAGCCTTCCAAGATACAAGTAAGGAGCAATGTGTGAATGTAACATCAAGCAAACCCAATGACCATTGAAGACTCCGCACTTGTTGCCGTGCGAAGGTGAAGTTGTGACACATCATGAGGACATCCATTACCAACAACACTACAGCTCGACATGCACACCAGCAGCAGCATGAATGTACCAGCACTGTCATCTCGAGTCATGTAATGAGTCTTGTTATCCACATCTATACTGTGGGCCATATTGTCAATCAATGTATTGTAATGTGGAAGTAAAAGAGACTCACTTATTGTATGAAGAGTCATGTAAAGTAAAAAATTCATGGAATTCAAATAGCCACAAGTGTCAGTTTCACCCTTGGCTATAAATTCCCCCTCATTTGTACATGCAAAGGACTTTTTCACCTCAGCTCCTCCCACATAGCATTGAGAGTCTATAATCTTTTCCTTGAGGAGTAAGTAGTGGCTCCAATGCCCCGCATGCAGGGTTAGTGATGTATGGTGTAATGATGTATCTTGGAACTTTTGCTTAATTCAGAAGCCTGCTAACACGCCAGCACCTTTTCACACATGTATTGTAACTGTTGTAAGACTAATCTTTAACACTTGAAATGCATGTTTCTTTAACCTGTGTTTAAAACTTGAACTAATTCACTTGTTGTCATACATATATGTTAATGAAAATCTATTGTATATGTTGTTAACGTTGTCTTGCCTATGTACACTACTCTCCTAGACATCAGACATACCTTTCACATAAAACTTGCTATAAAAACCATTGTACTCACGTGGACTAATTCATTAAGTGTTATACGTATTATCTTCCCTTGTGTGTTGTGATTGTTGCATCTGTGTGGACTGCTCCACCAGAATCTGTGCATGTCCTTTTGTGTTGTGTGTTCCTAGTAGAGTTGGGACTTCTCCCCACCAACTTGAGACTCACTCCCACCCTCTCCCTCTACCATGAAAGAACCATTGACATAAGATACACTTACAATCACCAGGCACACAAACGTCACTTCTCGCAAGACAAAACAGACCACTCCCTTGTGCTAACAAGAAAGAGTTGAGGAAAATCTTTAAGATAATGGCAACTAGGGCATCGTACCTGATGGGACTCCCACACAAAACGACGTGAGGTCTATTTGGGACTTCATACCAGGGTGATCCCCTCAATGTGTTGGCGGGTCTAGCACCATCAACATTTTGGCACTAGAAGGAGGGCAAGATGACAAGATGAGCCCGTACATTTGGGTTGAATCTCTTACCCAATGAATAATACACAATTCATGCTCTCGGGGTGTTTCTCTCATTTCTCCCTTAATCAGTTATTAATCCCCGATGAGCTTCTCGATCACTTGTCCTTGTTAAAGTTTGATGGTGAGGATAGAACATCCGTAACTGAGCACATTTCTGATTTCCTTAATTTCTGTGAATCTCATGAAATTGATAGTGATGAGCTTGTTTTTGTACTCCTCTTCCTCACCCTTGAAGGTTGTGCTAATCGGTGGTGTCATACCCTGCCACCTACTTCTGTCCATTCCCTTCTCACTTTCCTCAAGGAGCTCCATCAAGCCTTCGATGAGTATGACCACCAAGATGTCTATGAAAGAATCTCTCGTTTAAGAATGAAGCCTAGAAAATCAGTTGAGGACTTTGCTACGCGCTTCCTTTAGCTATGTCATGAAATTCCTAAATGATTTGTGGACCTTGAATTCATGAGCTAAGAGCTGTAACGCTTGGTTCATGTCTCCCAAAATGGTGAACCTCCTAATTTTCCTTCTTCCTCGACTCTTGCAGATCATGAGACACCTCATGTCTTGGTGAGGGTGCCCCCTTGCAGCAACCGGAAATCTAAGAAATCTACACAGCAGGTACCCCCTCGCAGTGGTTGCAAAGCTAAGAAATATGCACAACATGTTCCAAACCTATCTGCTCGGCTATCTCCCGCCCCAATGGAGGAAATTCCAGAATGGTTCAGAAAGCCTATGGCATAAACTCATTCCTCCATTCCACAAGAGGACATCACCGTTCATAACCCAATTCTTGAGTCTAATTTGCATCTCTTCTATCCTCCATCATCTATAAGCCATGACTCCTTGCACCATGACTCGCTTGAGTGATGTGCTTCACAAGTTAGCTGCGCGCACTCTCTTGATTCTCGAGCTGCTGGCTCAAGTTGCAGTCATGTGCAAGGCAATCTCATCATACAAACAGAGGAGCAGGATGGTGAAGACATAATCAATTCCTCTCAAAACATTGAACCTCCATTCTTTATCCATTCTTGATTAGCAAATCTTGGTTTTCTTTATCGATTCTCATTTAACGAATCTCGGTGAAACATCATGCACAATTAATTCTTTCGATCAACCTCTAGTCTTGGGTTGTCATCACTCCCACGCTACCATATGTTGTGATGAACACCTAAGCACATCATATGATCTACTTTCATCTCATGTACATTGATGAGCCTAGGTATTGCAACAAGAATGGTGCAACTCCCAAGGCTACCATCATTACTTATGAACCCAGGGTTCTTACAAACTTGGAGGTAACAATGTTATATGCAAAAGTAAAAGTGAAGGTACTGCCTATTGTCACTGCTCATCTGGCATGAGACCCCAGGGGTTCCAAGCCAGACTTATATAGGGTTAGAAGAAGCTTAATTATTTGATGGAAGAAGAGAAAATCTATTCTAAGAGAGAGCTATTGTATTGCATTAATGAAGAAAACAATATGTAATGCTGAACCACACCATAACCTAATTAACCAATTAAACAACTATGATAAGCAAAATTGCTAAATCAATCACTAACCTAATGCTGCTATCTAAGTTGCAGAGGTAAAGAGCATCAAACTATACTAAGGTGTAAGCAAAGAAACTTAAGCTAAATCGGTTTTCAAGAGGAAGAGCAATCGGAGGTCGAAATTAGTGAAAGGAGGACGTAAGGAAGCAGTATTGCATAAGAAGAATTGGATCAGCCAACGAACAGAAGATGAACGGTGGAGATATTATCATGAAGGCTTAAGTGAATAGATGGATGAATGGGGTGAGCGCATAGGATGAACAGTTGAGGTCTTATCATGGAGGTTAAGTGGATAGATGGACGAACTAGATGAACGAACAAGATGAATGACGAAGATATTATCGCGAAGATTAAGTCAAGAGATGGATAGACATGAATAATCAGAGGATGGATGGCAGAGATCATATCACAGGAAAAAGAAATTTGCAGAAATGATGGAGTGGGTTTTGAAGGCGGTAAGTAGTTTCTCGTGCACCCTCAAGGTTGTAAACTGTATTTTGAAATTTCACGCGATTAGCCTAACTGCATGACACGTAGCATGAGAAAACCACTTTTCTCACATGCTCTCGGGTGGATAACAACCGTGCAAGAGTCCGCTCGAGATTGCACGATAGACGTAGGATCAGGCTAGACAGATCAACAGTGGAGATCAACCAAGCTAGTTGGTGATCGGGTGACGTGATAGCCGTCAAATCAAGTGAGGCAGATCGATTGTGGAGACTTAAAGCACATAAAGTAAGTGGAAGACTTCACGTGAGGTGGCAGTTGGAAAAAAAAAATGAATCGGACGTGACTGTGAAGGTTTGTTGTGGATCAGAAGGTAATGAAACGATGCATGAAGAACGTGTTGAAGGAGGTTTTAAATGAAAAACGACAAAAAACCAATGAGGGTGGACAAGTAACTACATCAAACTACAAACTCCATAGCTCATGCGAGAACCAGAAACCTGTGTTTTTGGGGTTGCTGAAGGGTCTCTTCCTCAAGTCATGGTCCCAGAGGGAGGAGATGAGGCCGAGACACCTGCGGACAACCTTATGGTGATCTTTTTCCTCTAGCTACCCTGTGAACTGAAAGAAGGCACAAAATGGAAGTAAACTATAACAAAACCGATCTACTTTACACTACTGTAAGCAGAATGCAACTACTTAAGAAAATGAACAGTTAAACCATAAATCTACATTATACTGTTGTAATGAAAGTGCAACTACTTAAGAAAATGAACAGAAACATAAACCTATGCTAGCATACATGTACAGTAAAGAGGAGATTTGGATACTTGGGTTGGTCCCTAACCGAAGAGCTTCAGCCCTCTGAGTTAAGTCAGAGTTGGCTCAAAACAAAACTCATTCTCATTATCAAAACCATGGATTACATAACAAATTGTCACAAGTCTTGTAACCTAGAAATAAAGTAGAGTTTTACAATAAGAATTTGAATCCTACTGAGGTCCTAAACCTCTCTACTTATACATGTGAAGTCTCTAATGACTTCCTTCCCATTAGGGAGGCTTGGCTCCCCACTCAAGATAAGTTGGTTCCCCATCACTTTCACTTGTTCGACTATCTTTTAGTCGTCGTGATTTAGTTGTTTTCACTCCGAGATGATGGAAGAATATTCAAATGGAGGGGTAGTATATGAGGAGGATTTACCTCCTATAATTCCTCTCCCTTTTCCCATTCGAGTTTTGACCAAGGTCTTTGCCATAGTTCCTTTCTTTTACCCTTTATTCCTACATTTTTCCTTGGATTTATCCTTTATTCCTGCATTACATACACATTAGACCACAAAGAAAAATATCTAACTCTAACTCATCTCATAAACAAAATATAATCAAAAGTAAGCAATAAGTTGTGAGAATAGTTGGTTTGACTAAGCTAGGAGGTGAATTAAGGCCAATTAAGGCCCATATAATTACCCCATGATAAGGCTCATCATAACCCCCTACTGAAAGTGTTTCTCATCCTCTGAGCAACTTAGTCAATGTCCATGTTCTTCATGGCTCTGGTAGCCTCTCTAACATCCCATGCTTCTGTTGTGGTCTCTTCTTCTTGTTTATAGAAGCATGCTTTCCTTTCTACTTCTTCCCACAAGCTCTTTTCCTCTTCTTCTTTTCCCCCTTCTAGCATCTCGAGGAGTAGTGGTGGACTGAGTTTTAGGCCTATCCAATTGACCTTCAACCTTTGCATTGATTGCTTATACATAGGTTTCCTGTTGAGTACCTCTCTCAACCTTTGATGGGAGTGATATTCATTGATCTTCAATATGTGTGGCAGTGTGTCCCATCTCCTTTAGTAGGAATGTATATTATCATCTCTTAGCAACCTAAACATGTCCTCAATAATGTGAAATTTCTTACTCTTAGGCAACAAAATATCTAGGTGTCAACTGAGGATCATTTGCAATTAGATTATGGGTGCTGATTAGGGCCATGGCATTTGATTGTTCAGCTCTGATAAAAAGAGGTTCATTTTTCTCTCTCGCCAATATTCTTTTCATCTTTGTAACCCTTTACTTCTCATGGTTCATCAATGATGCCAAATCCATTAATTGTAAATCTCCTAGCTCTACATTAGGATCCCAAATATTCATGTCTGTGAGGGCAATGTTGTGCAAGTAAAACTTAGCCATTTTGGCCCTATCCTCTAGTGCACTTTGATCACAAAGATCAATAAACTTCCTACAGTCCTGAAATGGCATGGTGCCCCTTTGTGCTAGTGTCTTAATCTGAAATTGCAACCATTGTTCTCTGAGGTAAAGATCATAGGATTTAGTTGGCATCCTACACTGGATGGCCTCCAAGGAGAGGCTGCCCATATATGCTAGTTGGTTTTCCTTTTCTTGCAGCTGTCCTCTCAGCCATGCCATTTTCCCTCTTTGTTTTTCTTATATTCTTCCTTTTGCTATTATTTCTTATCTCCATTAGTTTCTTCCTATGTTTCAGCATCATCCTTCCTCTGTTTCAATGCATTCTTCTTCTCTGACAGAAGGACTAACATCATAGATGAGGGTTTTGATGTCATCCTCTGCTAGTAAGTCTTTGGAGACTGACCATTTTATAGGGATCCTGAGGTTTTAGAGGGCATCCTCAATGAGGATTCTGATCAAACCATGGTGAGCCAATTGTTGGGAACTCCCTTCCTTTACTTTGTTTCTGGAGTCTATGAGTGATTGCATCAAGAAATAGGGTATGTTGAGTCTTTGGTGAACTGGTGCTTCTACCCCAAATCATAGTTCTTCAAGCATCCTAAAATGGTAACCATAAACAACATTGTATCTACCCTCATATGAGATATATTTGATCAGTTGGTAACCTACCTCACTCCATGGGTATGGCATATTGTCCCTCCTTACTCCATTTTTATCCTCTGTGGGTTCTTCACCTTCTAAAATGAATTTCCTTTTTTCCACCTAATTGTTTGCTTTGTCTTCTTTACTCCATGCAATTCCTAGGGGAAGTATGGTGACCCTACTGATGAACTTTGCGGTGAGATCTATAGTGATCCCTCTAACTATAACAGTGGCATGGATTTTGCTATGTGGAGTGAGGGAATGAGAAAATTATTGAGAAAATAGAGTTTCCTGTGTATGTAATCCACTAGCTTTTTAGAGGACTTCTAGTTCATTTGCTTGTAAATGGGGATGGATTTTTAGATCCTACCTCTTTAGAATGGTGGTAGTGGAAAATTCTCTTGATATTCCCTTTTGAACCCCTCTTTTCATATCCTGTAGACTGCCTCTGTGTATCCTGTAGACTGCTCCTGTAGACTATTCTTGTAGGAATTCTCTTGCAGAACGATGGATCGTTGCTTCCAGTGGGTGGCCAGAGTTATAAGAGCTACTTGAGTGAAGGAGTTTTAAGGAGGTGGAATGCATGAATGATGCAAACAATGTTTTGTTTCCCTTTATACCACCTCATCATTCCCACTCCTTGTAATCATCTCCCATAGTTGTTAAATCCATAGTTAACCACTTCTTGTCCTACTCCTCCCCTTTTCTTTGAGTTGACTATAGCCATGTGTGAGAGGACACCCTACTTTGTATGTGATGACTGAACGAAGCTGGCCAAGTTAACTGGCCACATTTTTACTTACAAACCAACTACCTCTTAAACTTTACAACTTTTGATCAAATGATTTATATGAGTGAGTGAGTGGGATACTTACCTATGGTCTTGATGCCATGCTGCAGTTGTCAAAGATCATAGGTGTTGCGTTGTCTATTTTCTGCATGGTCATTCTTCTTCCTCCTCCACTTTATACTGATGGTTTCTTGGCTTTTGGAGGTGTCTGTGACAAGAGATCTGATGTTCTTGCTGTTGCAAAGCTCCTGGATTACCACTTGGCAATGTTTGGTGTCTCCCTTATAATTTCTTGATCATGTTGCTGGTTGGTGCTGTGAGGATGCTGTAATGAATGGACAGAGGGAGTAGGAGTGTGTGTGGATGTAGGGATGATGGTAATGGTTAAGGTGATTGGTTAGATCATGTATAGTATGAATTTTGGGGACCTAACCAATCTACCATTCATGGGATCCTATAGAAAACACAATCTTCACCCGAGTTGAATCAATGAAGTGAAAAAAAATGGAATTTATGGAGGGATGCATGGTAAAGAGTGGAGGAGATGAATATATGTGAGGCAGGCTTCCATTTGGATCTTCTCTTTTCTCCTTGATTGTCTTTATCACCCACCTGCAAATAACAATTATGTCTTTTTGTTTTTTTCTTTTATTGTTATATATATATTTAAAAAAAAACACCTAAGCTACCTCAGAGAGGTTTTCATCCTAGATATCTGCCTTGGGCACCTCAAGGAAGGTTTTCACCCAGGGATCTTCTTACTCTTTTTCATTTTTTCTCATCCTTGGGCTGCTTCATGAGGCTTTCAACCCAAAGATGGGACTGAGGCACATCATGGAGGTTTTCACCTGAATCCTTATTCTTTTTTCTCTTTTTCAGTGACTTGATGAGGGAGGAGTTGGAACTTGCCCCACCATCATCATTGTCTTATTGATATTGTCAATGAACTCTTGTTTTGATAAAGGCCTCTTGTACATTTTCAATCGGTGTTCATTAACTAGCAATGGAATGGCTTCTTCATCTATAGTTCTGATTTTCACTGAACCATTGTCATGGCATCTTTCCACCACATAAGGTTCGATCCATCTTGTCCTTTGCTTGCCTTTGAAGTCTTTATACCTAGAATCATATAACAATGTCCAATGTCCCTCTTGAAATTTCTTCCCCTTGATGTGTTTTTCATGCCAGATCTTCCTCTGAAGCTGAACTATCTATGTATGTAGGAGTGCCTACATTCTGAATTCATCCAAGCCATTCAAATGGAACAATCTTTCTTTCTGTGCATGACTGAGCTCCAAATCTAGTTGGGCTTCCATCCTCAATGTGTTATATTCAGACTCAATAGACAGCAAAGCCTTTTTCCCATAGACCAGCTCATAGGGTGTACATCCAGTGGTGGTCTTCCATGTTGTATTATAGGCCCAGGTGGCCTCAGCTACTCCCTCTGCCCAATACTTCCTGTTGCTGCTCACTACCTTGGTTAAGATGTTCGCCAGTGCCCTATTGGTCACCTCCACTTGCCCATTAGCTTGTGGCTAATAAGGAATGGAGGTCCAATGCTTGATTTTGTGATGGCTGAGCATTTCTTCAATCATGCTAGAGGTAAACTGGTTGCCTTGGTTTGTGACTAGCTCTCTAGGGTACCCAAATTTTTATAATACATTCTCCCTTAGGAAATCAACCACCTTCTCTTTTGTTGTTGCCTTAATTGCCTTAGTTTCAACCTACTTCGTCAAATAATCAGTGCACACAATGATGTGTTGTTTTTGCTTTGAAGGAGGGTTGATAGGCATAATGAAGTCCATGCCCCACTTGTCAAATGGCTCGAAATTCACTTGAGGTTGTAGGGGCATTTCATCTCTTGGAGTAGGATTTCCCATGCTCTAGCACCAATCACACTGACTAATGTACTTTTTCACATCCTGATGAATAGTAGGCCAATAACAGCCTGCTTGCAACACTTTGAATGTTGTCCTCTTTGTCGCAAAGTGACCTCCACAAGGCCCATCATGACAAGTCAAAAGGATGTCAAAAACTTCTTCTTCCCTTACACACCTTCTCAAGATTTGATATGGGCCAAGTTTGAACAGATTGCCCCCAATCCAGGTGAAGGGGGTGCTCTTCTTGACTATCTTTCGCTTTTCTTTGGAGGGAAAGTTTGGTGGGAACTATGCTGATACCAAATAGTTTTCTATATCAGTGAACCATGGGGAGAGAACTAAAATAGAAAACAAATGCTCATCTGGTAACTAGTCATCCACCATTCCTTCTTCACCTATAGGCAGATTCATCCTAGATAGAACGTCTGCAACAACATTTTCCTTACCAGGCTTATCAACAATAGTTAGATCAAATTGTTGTAATAAAAGCAACCATCTTATAATTCTAGCATTCACATCTAGTTTGTTCATTAAATATTTGATTGCAGCATGATCAATATGCACAAATGTCTGATACCCTGTAATGTAATGCCTACATTTGTTTAACGAATTCACAACAGCCAGGAGTTCCTTTTCGGTCACAGCATAGTTTAGCTCAGCCTTTCATAGGTTCTTACTGATAAAATAGATGGCATATGGCAATTTCTCCTCTTCCTGACCTAAGGCTGCTCTTATGGCTTTGTGTGAGGCATCAGCATGAATATGAAAAGGAAGGGCCCAGTTTGGGCCTCTAAGGATTGGTGCAGTGGTTAACTTACCCTTTAGAATGTCTAAGGCCTCTTGATAACTCTTTGACCATATAAACTCAAAATTTTTCGCCAACAACCCAAACAAAGGAGAGGCCAACTTGCTGAAGTCCTTTATGAACCTTCGGTAGTATCCAACTAACCCTAAGAAACTCCTGACATCTCTCTACTTTTGTGGAGGTGGGACCCTTTGGATGATTGCTATTTTGTTTGGGTCCACCTACAGTCCTTGCTGAGATATTGAATGACCTAGCAAGGTCCCTTCAGTGATTAAGGATTCACATTTTTCTAGACGGAGAGAGAGGTTCATTTCAATGAATTTGTGCAATACTTTGCCTAGGTTAGTCAGGGCTTCTTGAAAATCACAGCCATAAGGTGTAAATTCATCCATATAGATTTCCATAGCATCATGTACTAATTTAGCAAAAATACTCAAGACTGCTCTCTGGAAAGTGGCAGGAGCATTTCATATGCCAAAGGGAAGGACCCTATAAACAAAAGTACCCCAAGGATAGGTGAGCGTGGTCTTATCCTAGTCTTCTGGGCAGATTTGGATTTGGTTGTACCCACTGAATCCATCTAGGAAGGAAAAAAACTTCTTCCCTGCGAGGCCATCTAGCACTTGGTCAATGAAGGGTAGGGGAAAATGATCCTTCTTTGTGGCTTTGTTCAACTCTCTATAATCAACACAAATCCTCCACTTACCATTTTTCTTGGGAACTAACACTAAAGGAGAGACCCACTCACTATCTAAGTTAGGGTAAGTGAATCCTGCATCTAGAAATTTTTGCAATTCTTCTTTGACTATGTCTTTAAGAGCTAGATTCGTCCTCCTTTGTGGTTGCCTGACTAGCTTGCAACCTTCTTTGATGTATATGTGGTGAGTACACACTGAGGGGTGTACTCTATTCATTTCCTTATAACTCCAAGTGAAGGCTTATAGGTTTTCTCTCAACATGTTGCATAGCTTTTCCTCTTCTAAAGCAGAAAGAGATGGATTAATTTTCAAAGTTTTCTCTAGGCCAAATTATATGGTTTTGACATGGAGTGGGTTGGAATTGGCCAAGCATAAGTCAATTGGATGATTGTTCTAGGTTTCCCTTACTTCTTCTTCTAATGGTAGTGAACTATGAGTTGGAATTTGGAGCAGGTGTTCAATTAAGTCATCCTCATCTTGCTGTACACCTCCTATGGTTGCTTCCAAAGCATAAAGTTGGGCAGCATAAACCTCATCTTCTTCCTCCTCCTCCAACCATAAAAGTAAATCATGATCTAGGAAAGGTTGAGCAGGAGGGTATAGGACTAACTGTTTGGACATATGCCCATTCTTGATGGTCATATTCCTAGCTCTACAACTAATGTAAGCATCAACTATGGCCAACCATGGCCTCCCAAGGATGAGACGGTAACCAGTAAGCTTAGCCTTAGGTTGGAGAACTAGGAAATCTGCAGTGTACTCCCAGGAGTAAATGGAGACCATGACATCCTCTACAATCCCCTCAAGGATGACCATGGAACTGTCTACAAGTCGTTGAACTGTTGCGGTCTTCCTCAATGACCCTTGTGATGAGCCTAGGTATTGCAGCAAGAATGCTACAACTCCTAGGGCTACCAGCTTTACTTATCAACCCAGGGTTCGTACAAACTTAGAGGTGACTGTGCTATATACACAAGTAGAAGTGAAGGCACTGCATGTTGTCATAGCTCATCTGGAAAGAGACCCCAGGGGTTCCAAGCCAGACTTATATAGGGTCAGAAGAAGTTTGATCTTGATTGAAGGAGAGGAAACCTATTCTAGGGGAGAGCTGTTCTACTGCAAAAATGAAGAAAACAACATGCAAACCTAAATCACCATAACCTAATTAATCATGAAAATAGCTAGACTAAGAAAAATGTCTAAACAACACTAATCTAATGATAAATATCTAAGTTGCAGAAGTAAAGGGGCATAAAATTATCCTATGATGGAGGCAAAGGAAACTAGGCTAAGTCTGGGTTGAAGCGGAAAAACGGTCAAAGGTCAAAATGGTGAAAAGAGGACGTAATGAGCAATAGCGCCTGAAGACCGTTGGATCAGGTGGGTGAACAGTAAATGAACAGTTGAGATGAGAAAGTAGGAGGGTACGTAGGCAAATGGGTGGACATGGTGGACTAACAAGATAGACGGATGGGATTATATCATGGAGGTGATCGGTAGATGAAGGGCGGAGATCAGCCAAGCCAGTTGGCGATCGGTTGAAGTGACAACCGTCAGATTAAGAGACAGATCGACGGTGGAGAGTGGAGCATGAAAAGAAATGTATGGAAATGATGAGAGAATTTGGAGGGTGGTAAGCTGTATCTTGTGCACCCTCAAATCTGTAAATGGTTTTGTAGAATTTTACACGATTAGCCTCCCCGACTAACACGTAACATGGGGAAACTGCCCATATCGCATGTTCTCAGCCCGGTAACAATCGGAAGGAAATCCATGCGATATGGTACGAGGGCCATTGGATCTGGAAAAGAAGATCTACGATGGAGATGTGACCAAGCAGGTTGGTGAGCAGGTGCGCGATAACCATTGGATCTGATAAGGCAGATTGACAGTGGGTAGTTAAAGAGAAAAAAGTAAAACGAGAAAAGGAATTCGAGTAGTGATTGGTCATGTTTTTCTATGTAAAGCGATCAATGGTTTAAAAACCATTTGAACATGGATCAACAGCTTCCACTGAGCTTTTTGTGCTAAAGGAGGATGACATGGGGATGTGAGTGAGATCAAATGACAGGGAGAGAGTGAAGGAGAAAATGACCATTAAAGTAACAAAGCAATATGAAATGAACTTAGTGATTGCATCAAACAAAAAACCCTTTGTGAAAACTAAAACCTTGTGTTTTTGGGGTTGCTGCAGGATTTCTTCCTCACATCATGGTCCCAGAGGGAGGAGGTGAGGCCGAGACACCTGTGAGCATCCTGATGGATCTTTTCTTTGCCAACCTATTGATTAAATGAAAGCATAAATGGAACAAACTGAAACAAAACTACTCTATTCTACCCTACTATAATGGACTGCAAATATTCAAGCAAATGAACAGGAAACAAGAAACTACTTAAGTCAATGAGCAGGAAACCAGAAATTTGTGTTGAATCATTGTAATGAAATTGCATCTATTTAACTGAATGAACAATCAAACCATGCATCTATGATATTGTTGTAATGGAAATGAACTGCTCAGGTTAATGAATAAAAAGCAGGATTCTATGCTAGAATACATACAAGAAAGAGGATCTTTGGCTACTAGGGTTGGGCCCTAACCTAAGAGCTTCAGCCCTTTGAGTTAACTCAGTGCTGGCTCAAATCAATACTCATCTTCATTATCAAAGAACATTGTATTACATCAAACTGTTACAAGTCAAAAGGTTTGAGTACTTGCTAACTAACTGGCTGACTATTGGTTAACTGCCTAAAAAAACTGAGGTCGTAAGCCTCTCTATTTATACATCTGAAGTCTCAATGACTTCCCTCAAAATTAGGGAGGTACAGCTCCCAACTTAATGGTAACTTTCCCTTTTACTTTCACTAGCTCAGCTACCTTCTAGTAGGGAGGTTGCTTGTACTTCCACTTGCCTGGCTGTCTTTTAGTACTCCTGATTTGGCTGTGTACTTTTAGCTAATGGAGGAATATTCGAATGGATGGGCAGTGAATGAGGAGGATTTACCTCCTGTAATTCCTCTCCCTTGTCCTAATTGAGTTTTTACCAAGGTATTTTACCATAGTTCCTTGCTTTTACCCTTTATTCCTGCATTACATGCACATTAGACCACAAAGCAAAATATCCGATTCTAACTCAACTCATAAGGAAAATATAATCAAAAGTATGGAATAGGTTGTGAGAATAGTTGGTTTGGCTAAGCTAGAAGGTAAATTAAGGCCAATTAAGACCCATATAATTACTCAATGATGAGACTCATCATCACCCCCCTACTGAAAGTGTTTCTCATCCTCTGAGCAACTTAGTGGCTCTGGTAGCCTCTCTAACATCTCATTCTTTTGTTGTGGTCTTTTCTTCTTGTTTATAGCAGTTTGCTTTCTTTTCTTCTTCTTCCCACTGATATTATCTGATCTTCAAGCTATGTGGTAGTGTTTCCTCTCTTTTAGCAGGCATTTATATTATCATTTCTTATTAGCCTAAACATATCCTCAAAATCTGTACTTTCTTGCCCTTGGGTAACAAGATATCCAAGTGTCAGCTGAGGATCATTTGCAATTAAATTATGGGTGCTGATTAAGGCCATGGGATTTTGATTGTTCAGCTGCTTCTCTATCCCTGAAGCCACTTATCTCTTTTGTTTCTTGCCCCTTTTTCTTCTTTGTTTCAATCCTTTCTTCCTCTTCTGTTTCAGTATCATGTTCCTTTGTGTTATTCTTCATCATGTCCCTCTGTATTAGTTTTTTTTTTATCCATCTCATCCCCATCTAGATTTGTATCTGCTTTTTCTTGTTTTGTCTCCTCTTCACTGATAGAAGGACTAACATCATAAATGAAGGTTTTGATGTCATCCTCTGTTGGTAAGTCATTGAAGACTGTAGATGTTATAGGGATACTGAGGTTTTGGAGGGCATAGCCTTGTTAGAGGAAACTGGCCACCTTTTTACTCACAAACCAACTACCTCTTAACCTTTACAACTCTTTATGAAATGAAGCAGATGAGTGAGTAAGTAGGATACTTACCTGTGGCCTTAATGCCATGCTACAAGTGTCAAAGATCAAAGGTGTGTTGATGGTCATTCTTCTTCCTCCTTTACCATCTGCTGATGGTTTCTTAACAGCAAATCTGATGTTGCTGCTGCTACTGTATGGTTATCCTTCTGCCTCTTTTGTTGTCTACTGTATAGAGGGAGTAGGAGTGTGTGTGAAGGTAGGGATGATGGTAATGGATGAGGTGATGTTGTAGAAAATGCAATCTTCACATGAATTGAAGCAATGAAGTGAAAAACAATGGAACTGATGGACAAGTGCATGGTAAGGAGTGGAGGTGATGAGTACATGTGAGGTAGGGCTCCCTTTTGATCTTCTCTTTGCTCCCTGATTCCTCCACCTACAAAACAATTACTCTTTTCCTTTCTTTTTTTTATTATTATATTTTTTTGAAAAACACCTAGGCTGCCTTAGAGAGGTTTTCACCCTAGGTATCTGCCCTAGGCGCCTCAAGGAAGGTTTTCACCCAGGGATCTTCTTTTTCTTTCCCTCTTTTTCTCATCCTTGGGCCGCCTCATGGAGGTTTTCAACCCAAATATGGGACTCAGGTGCCTCATGGAGGTTTTCACCTAAATCCTTATTCTGTTTTTTCTTTCTTTTTCAGTGACCTAATGAGGGAGGAGCTGAAACTTTCTCCACCATCATCACTGTCTTATTGATGTTGTCAATGAACTCTTGTTTAGATGAAGGCCTCTTGTATAATTTCAATCTGTGTCCATTAACTAGCTACGAAATGGCTTCTTCATCTATAGTCTTGATTATCACTAAACCATTGTCATGGAACCTTTCCACCACATATGTTTCGAGCCATCTTGTTCTTAGCTTGCCCTTGAAATACTTGTACCTTGAATCATATAATAGTGCCCAATCTCCTTCTTGAAATAGCTTCTCCTTGATATGCTTGTCATTCCAAATCTTTCTCTAGAGCTGAATTATCTCTGTATGGAGGAGGGCCTGCATTCTGAATTCATCTAGGCCATTCAAATGGAACAACCTTTCTTTTTATACACGATTCAGATCTAAATCTAGTTGGGCTACCATCATCAATGTGTTATACTCAAATTCAATGGACAACAAAGCTTTTTTTCCATAGAATAGCTCATAGGGTGTGAATCCAGTGGTGGTCTTCCATTTTGTATTATAGGCCTAGGTGGCCTCAACTAGTCTCTCAGCCTAGTCCTTTCTGTTGCTATTCACTACCTTGGTCAGGATGTTCTCTAGTGCTTTGTTGGTCACCTCCACTTCCCCATTATCTTATGGATGATAAGGAGTGGAGGTCCTATGTTTGATCTTGTGATGCTTGAGCGATTCTTCAATCATGCTGGAAGTGAACTGGCTGCCCTGGTTTGTGACTAGTTCTCTAGGGTACCCAAATTTGTAGAATATGTTCTCTCTTAGGAACTCAACCACCTTTTCTTCTGTTGTTGCCTTAATTGCTTTGGTTTCTGCCCACTTATTCAAGTAATCAGTGCACACAATGATGTGTTGTTTTTGCTTTGAAGGATGGTTGATAGGCCCAATGAAGTCAATGCCCCACTTGTCAAATGGATTGAAAGTCACTTGAGGCTATAGGGGCATTTCATCCCTTGGAGTAGGCTTTCCCATCCTCTAGCACCGATCACACTGACTAACATAATTCTTCACATCCTGATGAAGAGTAGGCCAATAATAGCTTGCTTGCAACACCTTGAATGTTGTCCTTTTTGCTGCAAAGTGACCTCCACAAGGCCCATAATGACAGGCCAGAAGGATGTCAAAGACCTCCTCTTCCCTTACACATCTTCTCGAGATTTGATCTAGACCAAGTTTGAACAAATTGCCCCCAATCTAGGTGAAGGGGACACTCTTCCTGATTATCTTACTCTTCTCTCTAGAGGGCAGGTTTGGTGGGAACTATGCTGACACTAGATAGTTTTCTATATCAGCAAAGCATGGGGAGAGCACTAAAATAGCAAACAAATGCTCATCTGGGAACTGATCATCCACCATTCCTTATTCACCTTCAGGTAGATTCATTATAGATAGAAATTCAGCAACAACATTTTATTTACCAGGCCTATCAACAATAGTTAAATCAAATTGCTGCAATAAAAGTAACCATTTGATGATTCTAGCATTAACATCTAGTTTTCTCATTAAATATTTAATTTCATCATGATCATAATGCACAAATGTATGATAGCCTGTAATGTAATGCCTAAACTTTTTCAATGAATGCACAGCAGTTAGGAGTTCTTTTTCTGTCATAGTATAGTTTAGCTCAGCCTTTGACAGGTTTTTACTGATAAAATAGATGGCAAAAGGAAATTTCTCTTCTACCTATCCTAAGGTTGCTCCTATGGCTTTATGTGAGGCATCAACATGAATGTGGAAAGGGAGGGCCCAGGTTGGGCCTCTAAGGATTGGTGCAGTGGTTACATTACCCTTTAAAATGTCCAAGGCCTCTTGACAGCCCTTTGACCATATAAATTCAGAATCTTTGGCCAATAAACCAAACAAAGGAGAGGATAGCTTGCTGAAGTATTTTATTAATCTTCTGTAATATCTAGATAGCCCTAATAAAATCCTAACATCTTTATGCTTTTGTGGAGGTTGAACCCTTTGGATGATGGCTACCTTGTTTGGGTCCAACTGCAGTCCTTGCTAAGATATGGAATGACCTAGAACAGTCCCTTCAGTCATTAAGAATTCACATTTTTCTGGACTGAGGGACAGGTTCATCTCAATGCATTTGCATAATACTTTTCCTAAGTTAGTCAGGGCCTCTTGGAAATCACAACCATAAGGTGTAAAATCACCCATGTAGATCTCCACAATGTCATGAACTAATTCAGCAAAAATACTTAGGACTGCTCTTTGGAAAGTGGTAGGAGCATTTCACATGCCAAAAGGAAGGAATCTATAGGCAAAAGTACCCCATGGATAGGTGAAAGTGGTCTTATCCTGGTCTTCTGGGCAGATTTGGATTTGGTTGTACCCACTGAATCCATCTAGGAAAGAAAAGAACTTCTTCCCTGCCAGGCCATCTAGCACTTGGTCAATGAAGGGTAAGGGAAAGTGATCCTTCTTTGTGGCCTTGTTCAACTTCCTATAATCGACACAAATCCTCCACTTCACATTTTTCTTGGGAACTAACACTAAAGGAGAGACCCACTCACTATAAGAGATAGGGTAAATGAACCTTGCATCTAACAGTTTCAGCAGTTCTTCCTTGACTATGTCTTTGAGGGCTAGATTCATCCTCCTTTGGGGTTGCAACCTTCCTTGATGTATATGTGGTGAGTACACACCGAGTGGTGTACACCCTTCATTTCCTTGTAGCTCCAAGCAAAGGCTTCTAGGTTCTCCCTCAACATAGTTGTTCCCCCTCTAAAGTAGAGAGAGATGGATTAATCTTCAAGGTTTTCTCTTGCCCAAATTCTATAGTTTTGACTTGGAGTGTGTTGGAATTGGCCAAGCATAAGTCAATTTGATTATTGTTCAATGTTTCTTTGACTTCTTCTTCTAGGGGTAATGAACTAGGAGTTGGACTCTGGAGCAGGTGTTCAATTAAATCGTCCTCATCTTGCTGTCCTCCTCCTATGATGGCTTCCAAAGTATACAATTTGGCAGAATAATGCTCATCTTCTTCCTCCTCCTCCAACCATAAAGGTAAGCCCTCTTCTAGGGAGGGTTGAGCAGGAGGTTATAGGACCAATTGTTTGGACATATGCCCATTCTTAATGGTCATATTTCTAGCTTTGCAGATAATGTAGGCATCAGTTGTGGCTGGCCATGGCTTCCCAAGGATGAGAGGGTAACCGGTAAGCTTAGCCTTGGGCTGGAGAACTAGGAAATCTGTAGGGTACGCCTAGGAATCAATGGATACCATCACATCGTCCACAATTCCCTCAGGGGTGACTGTGGTACGGTCTGCAAGTTGCAGCACTGTTGCGGTCTTCCTTAATGACCCTTGGAGGTTAATCTTGAGCATGGTGTCCTTTGTCATCACATTAATGGTAGCCCCAAGATCAATCAGAGTGTGTGGGACAATGGTGCCCTTGATGTGGATATCAACTACTGGGCTTCCAGGGTCTAAGTATTTTGGACATATTGCCTGCCCCAAAATTAAGTTAGATAACTTCCCAATGACATTAATGGTAGGGGCATCCCTTTTTCTTTTTCCTGGATGCTTAAAACACTTCTCCTTAATTAGTTTATTGTAAATAGGCACATCTCTGAGTGCCTGGAGAAGGGGGATCTTTACACATAGGTTTTCCAATTCTCCCAGAAGTTACAGCTTCTTCTGAGGTAGGCTGGTGTGGTTGGGCTAATCTTTCAGGAAAGGGTGGATTTGCTTTATGGTTGCTTTCCTCTGTTTTTTCCTCAACCTCCTTATGTGGAGAGGGAGGTTGTTATCTGGGAGATTTCTCCTAGATCTCAGGTTGATCTCCTTAATGTCAATAGCATAAGCTGGGTATGATGTCTCTCCACCATATGTTTGTTGGGCCTACCTATTGTTTGGGTTTGGATTTGGCTGGGCAGGCATTTGGGGTTGCTTAGGTGGAGCAGAGTGCAAGAGTTGCGTTTGGGTAGGTGATGGAGGAAATAGAGCTGGAACACTGTTGAATTGGGGTCTCCACCCCTAGGGTGGGGGATTCCACTGATGTTGTGGCTAATTGTAGGTTTGAAATGACTAGTTGGGTGGCTGGGAATGATATTGATATTCATAGGCCCAAGGAGGGAGTGTAGACTAGGAAGGATTGGCAGGGGGTCCCCAAGAAGGTGTAGCTATGGTTTGGTTGGGTTTGTAATATGCATGGGATGATACTTGCATCCCCTGCTGGAATGGTCTAGGCCCAGGAGATCTCCTTTTGTTAATGTAGAAAAGCGGCTTAGTGACCCCTTCACCTCCTTGGTATACAGATTTGAGTCCAGGTAAGGAAGGGCACTTGTCTATGGAGTGGTTTTCTTCACAGACTCAGCAAACCTCAATACAGTTTAATGGACATTCATTCCTAGGATGCCTTCTGGTGCACCTAGGACAAAATATGGCCAAGGCTCTCTCTGCTTCCTCTTGCTTCCTTCTGATATTCATGGTATCCAATTACAAGGAAAGGGTTTGCGACATCTCACTTTTGAATTCCTCCAGCATATTTCCAATTTCACCGCTGATGGATGAGTTGGGACACGAGGTACTGGCCATAGGTTGACTACTTCTACCCTTGTTTCTGGTTGCCGTAGAATGGTTTCTAAACATAGTCTTGACATCCTCAAAGGGTAGTTGGTAGATATCTCATCCTGATAACATGTGTAAGGTGTCTAGTATATCCTCCCTTAATCCTCTAAGTAGGACCAACTTTAGTGACTCAGGGTTAAGTGTGCACCTGGCCCTTTTGTAGTTGAGCTAGAATCTTTCTTCGTAGTCTTCTAAGGATTCATCATGGCCTATGGTCATCCTGAAAATTTCATCCTTGTTGTCCTTTTCCCTACATTAGTCCCTATATTTGTTGTTAAAGGCCTACTGCATTTGAGCCCATGTTGTTATGCTATCTCCAGGTAAACGCATGAACCAACGCAATGTTGTCTCCTTGAGGGTAGATGGAAATAGTTTCAACTTCTACTCATCATCTGTGTAGTCATAGGTTTGGAAGAGAACATCAAACTCAAATTGGAAAGTGTCAGGGTCCTCTGTGGTCAAGCCATGGAAATGAGGTAGGGCAGAGGGGATTATGTTCTTCATTTTAATGTCCCCATTGGTTTCCCTAATGGGGAAGGCACTCCCAATTCTCTCTCTATCTCCTCTGTTATTTAAATACTCAGCCATTGGTTCAGTAAGAATGGGTTCTTCCTCTTCTTCTTCCCCTATAGGTTCCTCATATATATCAGGTTGCTCACCTAAAGGGGCTTCCAATTCATCGTCAGTGAAGAAGAAAGAAGGTCTACTGTTGGATGAGGTGGGGGTGTTTGGTAAGAATTTTCCTGAAGTATCCCTAATCCTACGAGGCATGAAATGAAATGTTTTTGGGTTTTTGTGAGATTTTTCTTGAAAGCTCGGAAGTAATTGCAGAAAGGAAATTGCTGATTAAATGAAAGACAACTAGCAGAATGGAAACTACTTGTTGAATTGAAATTGTTGAATGGAACACTACTAACTAAAAGAGAACTACTTACTAAATTGAAATGCTATTTGTAGGAAAAGAAACTAGATTAACTTGCAGAATGGAAAGGAAAGTAGATAAATGACAAAATGAAAGAAAGACACTAGATTACTTTTGCAAAAATAAAATAATGGAAGAAAGCTGGAAACTAGAAAATAGAAGAAAAGAGCAATAAACACTACTACTCTGACACCTCCCTGGAAATGATGCAAAAAAGTGATGAGCCTAGGTATTGCAGCAAGAATGCTGCAACTCCCAGGGCTACCAGCTTTATTTATAACACGGGGTTCGTAAAAACTTGGAGGTGACTGTGCTATATACACAAGTAGAAGTAAGGTACTGCCTGTTGTCACTGCTCATCTATCAAGAGACCCCAGGGGTTGCAAGCCAGACATCTATAGGGTTAGAAGAAGCTTGATCTTGATGGAATGAGAGCAAACATAGTCTAGGGTAGAGATGTTCTACTGCAGAAATTAAGAAAACAACATGAAAACCTAAATCACCATAACCTAATTAATCATGAAAACAACTAGACTAAGTAGATTTTCTAAACAACACTAATCTAATACTAACTATCTAAGTTGCAGAAGTAAAGGCACATAAAACTTTCCTAAGGTGCAGGAAAAGGCAACTAGGATAAGTCTGGGTTGAAGCAGAAAATCAGTCAGAGGTCAAAATGGTGAAAAGAGGGTGTAATGAGCAACAACGCATGAGGACCATTGGATCATGCAGGTGAAGGGAAAATGAACAGTTGAGATCGGATAGTAGGAGGGTACATAGGAAAATGGGTAGACATGGTGGACTAACAAGATGGAATACTGGGATTATATTGTGGAGGTGATCGGCAGATGAACGACAGAGATCGACCAAGCCAGTTGGCGAACGGGTGAAGCGACAACCATTGGATCAAGAGATAAATCGACGATGGAGAGTGGAGCGTGAAAAGAAATGTGCAGAAATGACAAGCAGGTTTGGAGGGCAGTAAGTTGAATCTCGCGCGCCCTCAAAGCTGTAAATGGTTTTGTATAATTTTGTGGAATTAGCCTCCCTGGCCGACACGTAGCACGAGGAAATTGCCCATATCACGTGCTCTCAGCCTGATAATGGTCAGAAGGAAATCCACACGATATGGCGCGAGGGCTTTCGAATTTGGAAAAGCAAATCTACGGCGAAGATGTGTCTGAGTAGGTTGGTGGGAAGGTGTGCGATAACCGTCAAATATGACAAGGAAAATCGATGGTGGGGAATTAAAGAGTGAAAAGGCAAATGCGGAAAGGAATTCGAGCGGTGATTGGTCAGGTTTTACTGTGTAAAGTGATCGACAGTTTAAAAATCGTTTGAACGTGGATCAACAGCTTCTGCTGAGCTTTTTGTGTTGAATGATCCGTATCTTGGGAGGAGGCCCCCAAGATCTAAAAGATTGAATTGGATCTTGGGGGGAAAGGACCCCAAGATCTGAAAACTTGAAATGGATCTTGGGGGAAAGGCCCCAAGATCTAGAAGATTGAAATGGATCTTGGGAGGAGAGACCCCCAAGATCTGAAAACTTGCATTGCCAGAAGAAAAATAGGAGAATGCCCAATAAACAAAACCACAAAGAAACTTTTTTATTAAAACCGATAATCACTGTAAAGGCTACATTGTGGCGGACAACCTGTCCTTTTACAAAATGTGACTTGTTACTTATAGTATTTTTCAGTTACAATACCACGGGTCAATTCCATGGGTGAATGAATACCATGGGTGGATTTTACAATACCACATGCAGATGCCATTTACAATACCATGGGTAAATTCCATGGGTGAATGAATACCATGGGTGGATTTTACAATACCACGGGCGGATGCCATTTACAATACCATGGGTAAATTCCATGGGTCGATGAATAATATGGGTCGATGAGTACCATGGGTTGATGCCATTTTCCATTCGGATCATTCCTCCCTCCTTAAGAAGCAATGGTCCCCATTGCGTAAAGTTCCCTCCTGCAAAGCCTTTGTTGAATATGAAGATCCACTGAAGATAAGGGTTTTACGTGGTTAACCCAAAACCCTGATAAATGAAGATCCGAGGATAGAGATACCCTGTAATGGTTGTGACCAACTGTGATTCTGACAGTGTGTGGCCTAGCAAATGGACTTTGATGAACTGTGGGTTTGTGGATGACCCATAACCATGAAGAACGAAGATCCGAGGATAGAGATACCCTGTAATGCTTGTGACCAACTGTGATACTAACAGTGTACGACCTAGCAAATGGACTTCGATGAAGTGTGGGTTTGTGGATGACCCACAACCATGATGTTGGTTGCTGATGAAGTAGCAGGTGCCTACATAGCCTGGGGTGGGAGGGCACATCTCCAAATAACCCAAGCCGATTGCTGCTATGTTGAAACTGATGAATGTGAAGCAGGTGCCTACTAAAGTGGGGTGGGAGGGCACGTCTCCAATGGAAACCCACTCCGAATGCTGCTCCAGAATTAAAATGGACATAACTCGGCCAATATAACTCAGAATATTTATTATAACCTATTTTTGGAAGCATAAAGACCATTTTGCATCTGCCCATATGATAGAAATCCTGATCCAGGCACTAGAATTCCAGATCTGCGCTGCAACTCTCCCGCCGTCACCAAAATTTCTGCAAAAAAGAGCTGATTTTAAATCAACGATATCTCCCTCATCCGGACTCCGATTCGACTGATTTTTTTTTTGAAGTTGGGTAGTTTTTCCCAAAGAATCCAGATCTGCAATTAGATTTTGCAGATCTTGTACCAGGACATCTAGATCTGCGCCGCAAAATCGCTGCCCTGAAAATTGTCTGCAACCCCACTGATTTTTAAATCAGCGATATCTTCTTCATCCGGACTCCGATTCAACCGATTTTTTTTTTGAAATTGGCTATTTTTTCACTAGGAATACAGATCTGCAATTATATTTTGCAGATCTTGCACCAAAATGTACAGATCTGATCTGCAAAGTCGCCGCCCAAAAAAAAAATTCTGCAAAAAAATGAGAAAAGAAAAATTCTTCCTGCGTGACCCAAGAAAGTGCTCTGTGGAGGTTGTAGCACATGCCTGACGTTTGTTGAATATTGCTGCAAAATTTGAAACTGAAACATGCATCAAACCCTCGTTCCCATGGAATCATAACCTGCTCTGATACCACTGATCCGGATCTTGGGAGGAGGCCCCCAAGATCTAAAAGATTGAATTGGATCTTGGGGGGAAAGGACCCCAAGATCTGAAAACTTGAAATGGATCTTGGGGGAAAGGCCCCAAGATCTAGAAGATTGAAATGGATCTTGGGAGGAGAGACCCCCAAGATCTGAAAACTTGCATTGCCAGAAGAAAAATAGGAGAATGCCCAATAAACAAAACCACAAAGAAACTTTTTTATTAAAACCGATAATCACTGTAAAGGCTACATTGTGGCGGACAACCTGTCCTTTTACAAAATGTGACTTGTTACTTATAGTATTTTTCAGTTACAATACCACGGGTCAATTCCATGGGTGAATGAATACCATGGGTGGATTTTACAATACCACATGCAGATGCCATTTACAATACCATGGGTAAATTCCATGGGTGAATGAATACCATGGGTGGATTTTACAATACCACGGGCGGATGCCATTTACAATACCATGGGTAAATTCCATGGGTCGATGAATAATATGGGTCGATGAGTACCATGGGTTGATGCCATTTTCCATTCGGATCATTGAAGGAGGATGACATGGGGATGTGAGTGAGATCAAATGACAAGGAGAGAGTGAAGGCGTAGATGACCATTAAAGGAATAGAGCAATATGAAATGAACTTAGTGACTACATCAAACAACAAACCCTCTGTGAAAACCAAAACCCTGTGTTTTTGGGGCTGTTGTAAGGTTTGTCCCTCACATCATGGTCCCAGAGGGAGGAGGTGAGGTTGAGACACCTGTGAGTGATGGATCTTTTCTTTTCCAACCTACTGATTAAATGAAAGCATAAATGGAACAAACTGAAACACAACTACTATGTTTTGCCTTGCTGTAATGGACTGCAACTATTCAAGCAAATGAATAGGAAACGAGAAACTACTTAAGTCAATGAGCAGGAAACCATAAATCTATGCTAAACCACTATAATGAAAATTCATCTATTTAACCAAATGAACAATCAAACCATGCATCTATGCTACTGCTGTAATGGAAATGAATTGCTTAAGTTAATGAATAGAAAGTAGGATTCTATGCTAGAATAAAATACAAGAAAGAGGAGCTTTGGCTGCTAGGGTTGGGCCCTAACCCAAGAGCTTCAGCCCTCTGAGTTAACTCAATGCTGGCTCAAATCAAAACTCATCTTCATTATCAAAGAACATTGTATTACATCAAACTGTTACAAGTCAAAAGGTCTGAATACTTGCTAACTGACTGACTGACTATTGGTTAACTGCCTAAAAAAACTGAGGTCCTAAGCCTCTCTATTTATACATCTGAAGTCTCAATGACTTCCCTCAAAATTAGGGAGGTACAACTCCCAACTTAATGGTAACTTGTCCTTTCACTTTCACTAGCTCAGTTGCCTTCTAGTAGGGAGGCTGCTTGTACTTCCACTTGCTTGGTTGTCTTTTAGTACTCCTGATTTGGCTGTGTGTACTTTTAGCTGATGGAGGGATATTTGAATGGATGGGCAGTAAATGAGGAGGATTTACCTCCTATAATTCCTCTCCCTTGTCCCATCTGAGTTTTTACCAAGGTCTTTTACCATAGTTCCTTGCTTTTACCCTTAAACCCTTGCTCTATTTATAAAATCCCATGGTCCATGGACCATCGGTGGATCTTTCAAGCAAACATTACATTAAAAAATAAGGGCGGACAACCCTGTGACTCTACTACGATTTTGCACTCCACGCCCACAAATCGCAGAGCCTTTACAAAGTACTTGGTCAAAAATTGGGCTTTAAGCCCCAAAACATGCCTTGGAGGGATTCCATCCCCAATGAGCCCCCAACACAAACATCGTGACTCGCCCTCGTGTCACTCTGTCGGCGCGAAGATCTTCGCGCAGAGTCCCTCCAACTTTGTCTGAACTACTGCAAGGTCAGCAGCTCACTGAGCGACTGCCTGCTGGATTTCCTGTACGCGTTGTTCCGAGACCGCGGTGTCGGAACTACTTCCCTACATCTATTCTTGCGTTGCCTGCATTTGTTGATAGTCCCACACCTTCGTCTAGATACTTGGAGCGCGAAGACTATGCTTCTACTAGCTAGTTAGATAGCCAGGCCACCCGTGTAGGGCTTCAATCGACTGCCATCAACTTTGCTTGGGAAAGGCTCCCCATTTAGCTTTACCAGATGTACCGCGCCTCCATCTATAACCTCATTAACCACGTATGGTCCCAGCCAATGCATTCAGAACTTTCCTGGGAATTTATCAACCTTATTGTCATACAACAACACTAAATCATTTACCTTGAAGGTGCACAACTTAATATGGCGATCGTGCCAAGCCTTCTCGTGTTGCTTTTGTACTTGCTAATGGACGTTAGCTAGGAACTGTTCCTCTTCAAGTTCTTCCAACTGCGCAAGCTGCTCTTCCAAAGATTCGCAGTCCATCATACCTGTGAGCGCTACTATGCGTAGACTAGGCACAATACACTCCATTAACATGACAGCTTCCACGCCATAAACCAACTGGAAAGGTGTCTGTCCCGTCAGTTTCTTGCATGTTGTCCTATAAGCCTATAGTATTGCAGGTACACGTAGGTCCCAATCACTCCGCAGTGCGTTGCATACTTTGGTCAGTGCAGTCTCCAGTATTTTTTTGAATGCTTCTGCTGTCCCATTGGCTTGTGGGTGATACGATGTGCTTTTTTGATGATACACCTAAAACTATTCTATTAGCGCTCTGATGGTTTCATTCAGAAAATGTGTACCGCGATCGCTCATCAAGATTTTCGAACATCCAAATCGAGTCACCAAGTGTTCAAACAAAAACTTTGCAGCTATGGCGGCCATGCAGTCTTTGATCAGTTGCGCTTTTGCCCAATGATTCAGGTACTCTGTCGCGGTGATAATGTATCTCGCACCCATCTTTTCCTGAGGTTTGATAGGTCCTACAATGTCAATTGCCCACTTTTCAAAGGGCTGCAATGTCATTTGTGGATTCAAGGGCATCTTGTCCCTCCGCGATGGTTTACCTATTCGTTGACATATATCACAGGCCTTACATTGTGCTTTTGAATCCTAATGAAGGGTTGGCCACCACAATCCTGCGCGGAGAATCTTTTGCACATTCGGTCGCCCTGAAGATTTTCGAACATCCAAATCCAGTTCCTTCTTCTACTGGATGGAGTATTCTTTTGATATAGTCCCCATTGTCAGAAAGTGGATTATATCTTCAAAGTGGCCGTCCGCTATGCGCACAGCAAAGAGATGTGCATCAGGTAATCCTTCTTCCAAATTAGTAGGTTCCTTGCTTGTCTCAATTCGCGACAAGTGATCCGGTCCTGCGTTCATGCATCCAAGCTTCACAACGACCTCAAAATCATATTCTTGGAACAATAAGAGCCACCTGCATATGTACCCCCCCAACATAGGCTTATTGACCAAGTATTTTAGCGCAGAATGGTTTGTATACATCTTGAAGTGTCCCCCTAGCAAATAGTGCCGGTATTTTTGGAGCGGATACACCATAGCCAACCCCTCGCGTTCGGTTGTGGAATAACTCTTTTCTACGTTAAACAACCTATGACTCGTGAATGTGATAGGGTGATATAAGCCCTCTCCACCCTCCCGTGTTAGTACCGCTCCCAGTTCTATACACGACATGTCAACATGGACATGAATCTCCACATCCCATTTTGGAAGACCAGGATTGGCGCAGAGGCTAATTTCTCTTCTAGTACATCCAGGCTCTTCATGCAATCATCATTCTAGGAGAACGTGACATCCTTTTTCAACCGTTTCTCCATTGGCGCACTGATCTAGGCATAACTTTTGATGAACTTCCTGTAGTACCCCGTATGTCCCAAGTTAGTGCGCAGCTGTTTAACACTTCGCGGTGCTTCCAAATTTAGAATCACTGCAATATTCACAGGGTCTACCTTCAGTCCTTGTTTGCAGACCACATGTCCCAACAAGTTCCCAAAGGGAATGAGGAACATACACTTCTTGAGGTTTAGTGCGATTTGGTGTGGCCAAAAAGTATCCAACATCAAGTGTAAGCTCGATACATGGTGCTTAACCAATCCAAATATAGTCCAATCATCTAGATAGACCTCCAGGAATTTGTGGATATATTCTTTGAATGTTGCAACGACTATGCGTGAAAAGATGGCCGACGCATTCTTCAACCCAAATGGCATAACGGTGTATTGAAAGTAGCCCCACTTAGTTGCAAAGGTGGTCTTCTTCTTTTTTTTTAGCGCGATTTTGATCTGGTGGTACCCTGAGAACCCATCAGTAAAAGAATATGCTTCTTTCCCACCAACATTTTCCAATACTTCATCTATGAACAGAGTTGGGAATGGGTCATGCACACATGCATCATTCAATTTCCTGAGGTCCACACATATTCTTATCTCGCCCTTCTGCTTCTTTTCCTGCACTACCATAGGGCTTACCCAGTCAGATTCTTCCACTGGCTCAATGATTCTAGCTGCGAGCATTTTGTCTAGTTCTGCACCTTTTCCTTGTACTTTGGATTCAAGCGGTAAGGCCTCTTCTTAACCAGCTTCATGTCAGGTTTTAAGGTGATCTTCATCATCCCTAAATTGCCAATGATCCCCTTCAAGTCTGCGATCTTGGTTGAGAATAATTCCTGGTACTTGCGGAGTAACTCAGTGACCTTATCCACTGTCATGTCATCCTAGTAGTTGCCAAGCATTGCATACTTAGGCTCGGCCTCCGTACAAATGTTCACCTGATTTGTCTTTACTAGTGCGGTTATGTTAGGGTCTTCAATAAATTGCCCTTGAACCTCGCAATAGCCTTCTATTTCTGGAATGTTAAATTTTTGCGGATTTTCATCATCTTCTTCAGTATTCACGTTGTAACACTCTAGCACGCAGCTCAGCTGGGTCTCCCATTTAGGCTAAAGCACTCCCATTGGCTTCTGGGGTATTTTAAGATAGCTGCTTTTACTGCTTGTAGTGCATCATCAACAGTATCCCACCAATGATCCTCAAATGTGAAGTTTAACAGGAATCCTTTGCACGAGATATCTCATTCACTTGTTCCATGGTGGAGCTCTATCTCTATATACCAGTTCATGGGTATAATATCCAGGGTATGACAGAATAGGTGCACCCACTCAGGTTGTGGCTCTTCCCCATAGACTTTTGTCCATTTGGCGAGGTGGGCGCATAGATCATCCTGTCCGTCATACTTGTATTTAAACCACATCTTAGGCTTCCCAAACCACATGCGCATCATCCTTCTACATTCATGTCAATCCTTGAAGCTCCTTTGGTGCGTACCCCACCACCTTGCGAGCGTAGTGCATAGTACCCATTACAAAGCTTCGAAACATTGTTGTTCTGGCACCTCACTTTCAAATCTGTTTAGGAAATCATCCACCTCACTTAACCCATCATACATAGGTAGATCCCTTACCTCTGTTGATACACAATGTAGTGATCTTGTCATCATGTTACTGTTCAGCGTGGTTATCTCGTGTAACCGGTTCTGCCATCATTCTATCTCTTCGTCAAAATCCGATGTGCAAGAGCTTTCACACTCGCATGAGGATCGTCCATCCGCGGTTGGATTCACCCAGTATTTTTCTCGCACGGTTATCTTGTAGATGCAATCCAAATCATCGTCATTGTCGTAGTCGCACACTGGCTTTGTGTAGCGCGATCCTTCTGCAGGGTCCAAAGGTACAACTATGCATAGAGACTTTTTCTCAAAAATCATCTTGCGCTTCTTTAGATTGATTACTCCATTCATGTCAGTGGCCCAATCTATTCCTAATAGCACGGGGTAGGGATTGTTGTCATCAACAATCTCTATTACATTGAAATCTGCTAGCGCGCTTGCTCCTTCGATATCCACTGTGATTCCCTGCAATCTCCCCATATGTAGGATATTTTGTTGGTTTGTCATTCGCAGTTGGATAGGAGACCATTGTAGCGTAGGCCTTCCCATGTGCTTCCATGTTTTCTTCGGCAGGACATTCGCATCCGATCCTAGATCTAGAATCACTTGGTCCATCCCATATTCTCCAATATGTGCAGTTAATCTCATCTCCTTTCCTGTTCGCGTCGTGTTCTTTCCAAGATTTTGAACTACGCATGGTTCTCATGGCGCGGTCCCAGTGCATCTATTTATGAGTTCCTGTAGCCCCTTTACAGCCTTGCTATTGTGTAGCAGCTTCATGCATGTTTCCAGGAATGTTGTGAGCATTGATGGGTCCATTTCCGGCTCTGATCTATCTTTACCTCCAGAAGTGGAGGCATCAGTGAAGCTCCTCTTGGCTTCCATGAAGGTTTCCTTAGCACACTCCAAATCAAACTCTGGTTCCTTTGTTGGAGCCTTGCAAACCCAAGTACTTTCTTTAGGTTGCTTTGCTTTGTCATCCCTTGTCGCAATTCCACTTTGAAGCACAATATTCACATTAGGGTCTTCCTCACGCGGCTCAAACCTCATCATTTGCAGGTTCTGAGTCAGGGGAGGTTGGAGTGCTCCTTTATCACACAACCTCGCTATCATGGTGGGACAATCCTTCATCTCATGATCAAAATAATGTACAATACAAGCATGATGGCCATGTTGGATTCCTACAATCACGGGCATAATGTCCTCGCCCTCTACAATTGTAACATATCAGTTGTCTGCGACCTCTTCCTAGTCCTCCTCCACCTCGGCCTCGTTCATGCCCCTGAAATCTAGTTTGTGCCATCCCTACATTCTAGTCAAGGGCCCGCATTTCAACCTAAACTTTGTAGGTAGGAGTCTGATCCATCATCAAGTCATAACTTCTACAAGTGCGCTTATCATGTCCCATTGATCTATAGAAATTACATAACAACTACTGTGAATTCTGTGTGTAGTTTTGTAATAAATGGCAGTTATCTGTAGCATGCTTTCCTCCTATATGACAAATCATGCACTAATTCAGGAGCTTCGCTCGGTCGTACTTGTGCCTCCAGTCTCAATGGCATTGGTCCTCCTCTTGCGAGGTAATTCGTGAACACCGAGCAATGGTCCTTGTCATGTCCCTGACCCTTGCACTTTACACACCATACCTCATCATGCACTTCTGGGCGAGCTGTCCTGTCTTGTTTCAAACTTTGCATCTCAAGGCACAAGTTTTTCAATTGCATGTGAATTTGTTGAACTCCTAGTTTGGGATCCTGTATCAGGGTCTCGTGCAATCTCATCACGTCCTCCAAGGCCTCGACCTGAGTTGTTAGTCTCTCTTGTGACAGTGTGTTCCTTAGATGTGGTGTTAACGATGCTACAAACCATTCACGGTGTTTTCCATCCATCAACGTTAGGTTAGATTTGTGAATTGTGCACTTCAGTCTCTGATCCAACTCCCAAGGGGTTTCTCCTAGTAGCATTGTGATTTCCTTGAATCCAATGATCAAATGCACCTATGACATTGACCTGCTAAATTCTTTGTTTAGCGCGGTTTGAATATCTATGATCCCTGCATTCAGATTGTCATTGGAATGCTTAATGTACTAGGTCAGCACACAATCCTGCATAGCACTTACAAACGTCGCTTTCTTTATATTGTAATCTGTGACTCCTTTCGCTTCCCATACAGCTTTTATCATGAACCAAAATTGGTCCGGATCTTCCTTCCCTACTCCCTTCAACACTTGCAACTTTATCGTACTCGCCATATTGATTCACGGTGGTGGCGGAGGTGGTATGGGTGAAGATGGGGGTGAAGACGGTGAAACTGGAAATGGTGTGGGTGGGGGTGGTATTCGCGGAATCCTTTGCCTTATCAAATTGATTACACTTCTCGGTGAGACCTTCGCGAGCTCTTCTTCGCCCCTTCATGGAGGTGAAATCAAGGGCCAAGTTTCTAGTTCTGTACTACCTTCATTTTTGTAGATTTTCACACTTTGCGTAGCCCCAAGCATCAATTTATTTGCATAACCCATTTTTCACACAGTAGCATTTTAATCCAAGTGTTCAAAGATTTAAAGTACTTACCTCACAGCCCATTGAGGAAGCGATGTTTTGCCTCACTATAGCTGACTGAAGTATCTACCGCAAACTTGGTGATGAATCCTCCTATAATTCGATCGAGCCTGTGTTCAACAACACACGTGATCTTATCCTCCTATGCTTCTAATCTCTGCACCAATTCTGGAGTCCACACAATAGTTTTATCGAGCTTACACCTTCCTTGGCTAGATACTAGCTTTGCGATCCACTCATATAGCTTACTAGGGAAAGATGCGAAGAAAATTTCATGGATCTCTGTGTATAAGTAGTAGTCTAACCACTCTTTCCTTGATAGTTGCAGATTCATGTTTTCCTGCGCCGCGAACTCGTGAATCTTTCTATCCAACCAATATTCAATTCCTTTCTTCATTGGATTCCAGTGATATGACTTCAGATATCTCTATGCAGATCTCAATCCTAGCAATGGAACCATTTGTTGGCTTGTTGGGGCTTGACCTAGGTTCGGAGTTAATTAGCCAAACAAATCCTTGTACTAGTGGCCCTTTCAGCAACAGTCCGCAGAGCGTGGAATGAGGTCTCACCCGAGGTAGTATGGGAGGGTGATGGAACCAAGTTTCTACACCCTTGAGATGTTTGAGTGTTTAATTTGGTCTAACTTATCTTCCCTACATAGGTTGCTTCACGCACTTCCCTAGTCTTCATGCCTTGATATACTTGCCTTCACACGCCCCTAGGGGTTGTGGGGCTTCCGCACTGCTGGAGCAGCGCTCTGCACTATTTACCTAAGTCACACCTGAGATCTTACCTATCTTCCTACACCAATTAGTTATCTTCGCATAAATATAAGCCTTGTGTTATATTTATTTATATAGCACACACGTATAAGTCCGCACAACAAATAAACAATACACTTGCAATTTATACCTAATAATATATTAAACAGGAAAAGATACACAGAAATATGGTAAACTTCTCTTTATTAATTCTTCCAATGGTTACAGACTCGACATGCCCTATGCACTCAGTTGCAAGGGTCCGCGCACTCAGCTGCAGACTAATAGGCCTCTACGCACTTAGCTATAGAGCCTTCTCCTACTCCACTTTACACTTTGACTCAATCTCTTAGACTCATCATGCTTCTATTCCTTTTTCTTTTCTTTTTCTTCTACACTTAGAGACTTGCTCTATTTATACAATCCCATGGTTCACAGACCATGGGTGGATCTTTCAAGCTGACATTACATTACAAAAACAAGGGCAGACAACCCAGTGACCCTACTATGATTTCGCGCTCCGCGCCCACAAATCGCGTAGCATTTACAAAGGACTTGGTAAAAACTTGGGCTTTAAGCCCAAAAACATGCCTAGGGGGGATTCCATGCCCAACAGTAAGGGTTTGTAGCATATCACTTTTGAAGTCTTCCAGCATATTTCCAATTTCACCCTTGATGGATGAGTTGGAGGATGATGTACTGGCCATAGGTTAACTACCCCTACCCTTTTTCCTGGTTTCCCTAGAATGGTTTCTAAAAGCAGTATTAATATCCTCATAGGGTAATTGGTGGATATCTCCTCCTATTATCATATGTATGGTATCCAGAAGATCCTCCCTTACTCCTCTAAGCAGGACTAGCTTCAGTGACTCAGGGTCAAGTGTGCACCTGGCCCTTTTGTAATTGAGCTGGAATCTTTCTTCATAGTCTTCTAAGGATTCATCCTGGCCTATGGTCATCCTGAAAATATCTTCTTTAGTGTCCTTTAACCTACAGTAGTCCCTATATTTGTTGTTAATATCCTATTGCATCTTAGCCCAATTTGTGATGCTATCTCCGGGTAAAACCATGAACCAGCGCAATGCTGCATCCTTGAGGGTAGAAGGAAACTATTTTAACTTTTGCTCATCAACTATATAGTCATAGGTTCGGCATATAACAAAAAACTCAAATAGGAAAGTGTCAGGGTCCTCTGCGGTCAAGCCATGGAAATGAGGTAGAGCAGAGGGGCATATATTCTTCATCTTAGTGTCCCCATTGGTCTCCCTGATGGGCAAGGAACCCTCAATTCTCTCTCTATTTCCTTTGTCATTTCGGCTTTCAGCCATTGGTTAAGTAGGAATGGGTGCAACTCCTAGGGCTACCAGCTTTACTTATCAACCCAAGGTTCGTACAAACTTAGAGGTGACAGTACTATATGCACAAGTAAAAGTGAAGGTACTGCCTATTGTCACTGCTCATCTGGCAAGAGATCCTAGGGGTTCCAAGCCAAACTTCTATAGGGTAAGAAGAAGCTTAATTCTTTGATGGAAGAAGAGAAAATATATTCTATGAGAGAGCTACTCTACTGTAGTAATGAAGAAAATAACATGTAATGCTAAAACACACCATAACCTAATTAACTATTTAAACAATTATGCTAAGAAAAATTTCTAAATCAATCACTAACTTAATGCTGCTATCTAAGTTGCAGAGGTAAAGAGCGTCAAACTATACTAAGGTGTAAGCAAAGAAACTTAAGCTAAATCGGTTTTCAAGCAGAAGAGAAATCGGAGGTCGAAATCAGTGAAAGGAGGACGTAAGGAAGCAGTAGTGCATAAGAACCATTGGATCAGCCAACGAACAGAAGATGAACGACAGAGATCTTATCGCAAAGGCTTAAGTGACTAGATGGATGATCAGGATGAACAGCTAAGGTATTTTCGCTGAGGTTAAGTGGATAGATGGATGAACCAGATGAACGAACAAGATGAACAACGAAGATCTTATCACGGAGATTAAGTCAAGATATGGATGGACAGGATTAATTAGAGGATGGATGGTAGAGATCGTATCGCGGGAAAACAAAACGTGTGGAAATGATGGAGTGGGTTTTGAAGGCGGTAAGTAGTTTCTCGCGCGCCCTCAAGGCTGTAAGCTATATTTTGAAATTTCACGCGATTAGCCTAACTGCACGACACGTAGCATGAGAAAACCACATTTCTCACGTGCTCTCGAGCAGATAACAACTATGTAAGAGTCTGGGCAAGATTGCGCGATAACCGTAGGATCAGGCTAAACAGATCAACGATGGAGATAGCCCAAGCTAGTTAGCAATCGAGTGACGTGATAGTCATTGGATCAAGTGTGGTGGATCGATGGTGGAGAGTTAAAGCGCATAAAGTAAGTGGAAGACTTCACATGAGGCGGAAGTTGGTTAAACAAATGAATCGGACTAATGAAACGATGCATGAAGAATGTGTTGAAGGCAGTTTTGAATGAAAAATGATAGAAAAACCAATGGGGGTGGACAAGTAACTACATCAAACTACAAGCTCCATAGCTCATGCGAGAACCATAAACCTATGTTTTTGGGGTTGCTGAAGGGTCTCTTCCTCAAGTCATGGTCCCAGAGGGAGGAGATGAGGCCAAGACACCTGTGAACAACCTTATGGTGATATTTTTCATCTAGCTACCATGTGAACTGAAATAAGGCACAAAATGGAAGTAAACTACAACACAACTAATCTACTCTACACTACTGTAAGCAGAATGCAACTACTTAAGCAAATGAACAGTTCAACCATAAATCTATGCTATACTGTTGTAATGAAAGTGTAGCTACTTAAGCAAATGAACAGAAACAGAAACCTATGATAGCATACATGTACAGTAAATAGGAGCTTTGGCTACTCAGGTTGGGCCCTAACACAAGAGCTTCAACCCTCTAAGTTAACTTAGAGCTGGCTCAAAACGAAACTCATTCTCATTATCAAAACCATGGATTACATAACAAACTGTCACAAGTCTTGCAGCCTAGAAATAAAGTAGAGTTTTACAATAAGAATCTGAATCCTACTAAGGTCCTAAGCCTCTCTACTTATCCATCTGAAGTCTCTAACGACTTCCTTCCCATTATGGAGGATTCACTCACCACTCAAGATAAACTAGTTCCCCGTCACTCTCACTTGCTCGGCTGTCTTTTAGTCCTCATGATCTAGCTATTTACACTCCAAGTTGATGGAGGAGTATCCGAATGGAGGGGTAGTAAATGAGGAGGATTTACCTCCTAAAATTCCTCTCTGTTGTCCCATTCAAGTTTTGACCAAGGTATTTGCCACATTTCCTTTCTTTTACACTTTTTTCCTGCATTTTTCCTTGCTTTTATCCTTTATTCCCGCATTGCATGCACATTATACCACAAAGAAAAATATCCGACTCTAACTCATCTCATAAACAAAATATAATCAAAAGTATGCAATAAGTTGTGAGAATAGTTGGTTTGACTAAGCTAGGAGGTGAATGAAGGCCAATTAAGGCCCATATATTTACTTAATGATGAGGCTCATCATACACTCTAACTCAGATTTGGAATGTGCACCAGCCAAAGAAGACATCCATATCGAAGCTTACTCTGCACCTCAGTTTCTTGTGTGTTCTATCATTCACAACGCATCAACATGCGTTAGAGATATTCCATGTTCTCTTGCTTCTTCATCCCATGATTCATCTCCTTGATCGGCACAAGGCGATGAGGTTGTCAACGATGAAAATAGTCTCAGCACACAGACCTCTTCCAACTCATCATCATCTTGTGTGTTGCATGAAGACAGCTCGTTAAGTCAACTTGCTAAAAAAATTTTTGAATCTTGTGAAAGAGATGGTTGTCATCCTGAGAGCAGTTTTGAAATCAGTAACAACAACCATCCTCAAGCCATGCATGATCTGGTTCACATCTCAAAATGAAATTTTTCAATTCTGGAAAGTTTAAGGACATGCGAGGGAGTTGAGGCACTTCAACTTCGTTGATGGTTATGTCAGGACCTTGTGACTCTGGTAAGCTTGCCAAACCAAATCAGATTTCGTTTCTCATGCAGAATCTGTATATTTGCATGGTTTCACTCGACATGGATCCCCGTGTAAAGAATATTTACTATTCTGGGTGTGATATTTTAAAATTTCATATTTTCCCTAATGATCGAATCCATGAGTCCTTTATAGAGTGTTTGTCTTCATGCACCCCTCTTACATCTAATTTAGGTTGGGAGTGTCCATCCCTCATTCAATCATGGGGCAGTGAAGTTGACCATCTCAAAGATTATATTTATCTAGAATCATATTTATCGAATGTTCTCTCTCGTAATCAACTCCTTGGACCTTTTGCAAATTTTGCACATCAAATTTGACCACTCATCACAACAGAAATCTCCTTGTGTGATGACGATTGCACAACCTATCGCGCGAATCAAGTTAATCTCATTTCACCACACCCCAACTGGTTTCACAAATTCACAGTGTTGGCATCCTTTCTACATTTCTGTGATTACCATGATGCCTGTGCATTTTTTAACCAGTTGCAGGTGCGTGTTCTATCATGTCTAGCAGACAGCGAACTTGGTTCCCTCATTCAGAGCGTTCGCACAATTGTTCAAAAAATTTCTTTTTTCGTGTCAAACTGGGAATTTGCCATCTCGATCAACTAGTATGAGTTTTCTTCTACCTTGGATGGTTGTCATGCAATTTATCATTTTCCCAACATTACATCCAATGAAAGTCGCTTCACACACTATGATTTTCACTGTGTGACATCTTTATTCTTAGATTTATGTCAAGCAAGTGAGACACCTCGGCCCGCATTGATGGCTATGGTAGGCCCTCACTATCTTGACATGACTGATGAGAATGACTAGATCTATCTATCCGTATCAAATTCCCATCATGATCTCCTCTCTTGAATTAGGAATCCATCTTCTCAAATATCACGAATCTTTCAAAACAGTGATCATAAATTTTATGATCCAATCGTTGAATGGCTAGAACTATCTTACTTGGCGAGTCGTGTTGCAGGTAACAAGATTCAGTCATTCCTCACACTTGCTAAGAAACTTGGTGCAGAGAAACACACACTCGCAAGAGGCCTCCGAATTTTGTTGAAAAGAAGTAGTCATGGAAGAGGTAAGCATGTGTGTTGGGTGGTTCTGACACATTCTTCCGCCCATAGGCGAAACCTTCTCTCTCGTGTGAAAGTTTTTCAATTTTTTTCATTTTCTATTGCACACTATTTTTTATTTGTTTTAATTGCTCGTATCTTTGTGACTACAGGTCGGGTACACCTACGGTGGCTTCACTGGAATTTTCATTTCACTTAACCCCGACCGTTTAATGTAGGAGTAGTAGTAGTGTTTTCTTTTTACTTGTCTTTTCTTTCTGGTTTTCATGTTTGTTTGCTTGCTGAATTGGTTGCTTTGCTTTCTTGTTTTTGTTTTGACTTTTTTTACTTTGCTTACTATTTTTGTTTTCATTTGTTTGGTTTTCTTAATACCTTACTATTTTTGTTTCCGAAAATGAGTGCTGCCAACTACTACATTCTAGCTTTTGAATGAGTATGTGACTAAGATATGAAGAGACTTGTGACACTGCAGCACTTGGCCAGTCTTGTGTTTGTCTTCTTTGTGCTCGGTTATAACCTTCAGTCAATGAAGTCTTGATGGAAAATACAAGTCATTTGCGAGGGAAGTTTTGGTCCAACCATGAACTTGTGTCCACACTGGGAAGCCCCATGCCTTCACTTAGCCTTCTACTCTATATGTTCAAGCTCATCCAAGTAGTAGAAATGGAGAAGGGGGAACATAAACAAGCAAACCTATGTCATAGGTATTATATGATTCTCTGAAGGAACAACCTCTTTTGCTCTCAATAAGCCAGGATCCCTCTTCTGCCCCAAAAATAAATAAGTGCCTATGCATAGTCCTCCTGAAAAAATACAAAGGCAAAAGAAGATAAAGGCTTCCTACAAAGAGAGGTGAAGCATGCAACTCCACCAGGGTACTAACCAAGTTCACTAGTAGTGGATAAATGCATGTGTTCCTATGTGACTTCACTGGGGTACTGTCTAGGCCTACTGGTAGCGGAGCAACATGAGAGATGAAAACTTATACTCTAAAAATCTTCAACTCGCGAGCTAAACTACCCTTCCCAAATTCGAAATGTTGTGATCAAGTTGAAATTTTGATTGTATTTCACTGAGTTGGAAAAAGGTGAACCATGTATGTCCATGGAGTAAGTGGGGAAGCTGGAGTAACCCGCACAATGATTCAATACTCCCTAAAAGGCCAAGACCCTATGCTATTAATGAACCAAAATAGAGAAGCTAGAGTTCTACTAGTGTGTTGCCAGGTGTTGTAGTAGCTACAACCACCCTCCAAAATTTTGGCCTACACCTAATTTCAGAGCCTCCCTTGAGAGTTTCACTTGATGGCTGCACAAACTCAAGTACACTCCATGAGCTCATGTGAGTCTTCGCACCCACCTTTCTTGATCATTTCACCCAAGCCTTTTCATGTTCATGTCAATGTCATGCTTGCGACATGTTCTCGTCATACTCAAGGTCTTCACTTCATGTGTACATGGTGTGTTCACTATGTAAACATTCTTCGCACTCACACATGGAGTCGCATACACTGTTACACAAGCGTCGTCATGGTCAGCCAATGATCAATCATAAGTTTCGCGCTTGTCGCTCACATCGTCGATCAGTCATGTTGAGCATGCATTTCTGGATGGTTTGAGTCATCTCGTCACCAATTCATGTAAGTGTGTGTTTGTAAGATCATGTATGCATCTTTCACTTATTCACACACTTAGACACTTTGCTGAAGTTGTGATGACTAGATTACCCTCTGATAGCCAGACCATCACCCTACCATCGACTTGATCGACTGTCACCCAGAACAATGCAGAAGCACTAGGCAAGCCATTTCATGTTGTGCTCCCCATAAGCAGATTAATCAACCTTCATGTTGGTCAACCAGAGAGTTTGACCCGAAAGCCACCCCGAGACTGACTCCCCTAAAAAATTACGCAAAGGCTATAAACCTTTCCCGCTCCGCTGACTAAGAAAGCTTTGCAGACAGGCCAAACAGACACCAAGTGCCCATCCTTGTCTCCCTTAGAAAATTGCGCAGTTTTTTAGCCAACCCTCCCGACAGTTGACCGACTACTCACCAAGAAAATTGCGGAGTTTTGATGATCAATTCCTTTGCTACCCAGCAATCTGCTCAGCTCAAAAACTGTGCAGAGGTGACCAGTAGGATAGCCTCCTAACATCAGCGTAGTTTTTCCCACCAGCAGCTCCTGAAAGCAGACTCACAATTCCCTTCAGGAATTGCACAGTTTTTGTTGCCAAGCTCCAATAGCAGATTGCCAATTACCCTCAGGAATTGTGCAATTTTTGGTGCCAATGAACCAGTAGCTGACTTCCAATTCCCTCCAGGAATTTTACAGTTCTTGCTACCAAGCTCCCGACAGCAGACTACCAGTTCCCCTCATGAATTCCGTAGTTTTTACTGCCAGTGACCTAGTAGTGGATTGATAGTTCACCTCAGGAATTGCATTGTTTTTGCTGCCAAGCTCCTGCTGCCCGCTCATTTCGAAAATTATGTAGATCTTTCCTGCCGAGCCTTTCTACACCATAGACTGTTCCTCTCAAAAACTGCACAGTTTTGTCCTCTAGCTGAGCCAGACCGTGTGGACAGTCACTATCGATCTAGATTTCCCATGTTCATCACCCAGTGACTCCTGCGTAGTTTTCATTAGCAGTTCCTGAAGCCTCCATCCCAAGTGACAACCTTGTCTCCTCGCCCGATCACCTACATCTGAAATGATCATGTATCATGGTGGACTAGGATTTTTTTGGACTTAATTTTGTCTCGTCATGAGTGACTACAAATACACATACACAAACAAACATGGCACGATGATAGATGGGATGAACAAAGGGAGCACATGAAGAAGGACAGGTTCACCAAGGGATGAACAAACAATGCATGCAAAGATATGTGCTTGCGAATGAACAATCATGCAAAGATGTGTTCGCAGAAGGAAGGATGAGCAAACAATGCATGCAAAGAGATGTGCTCATGAAGGGACGATCATGCAAAGATGTGTTCGTGGACTAACGGACGAGAAAACATGCAAAATTTGTTCATGGATGGATGGACAGACGAACATGCACTTTTCACGAATGTACGAACCTGTGAAGCCTTCCAACATACAAGCAAGGAGCAACATGCGAATGTAACATTAAGTGAACCCAACAACCATCGAAGACTCTGCACATGTTGCCATGTGGAGGTGAAGTTTTGGCACACCATGAGGACATCCATCACCAACAACACCACAGCTTGACATGCACACTAACAATAACAAAAATTTACCAGCACTTTCATGTCAAGTCATGTCATGAGTCATGTTATCTACATCTCTATTGTGGGTCATACAATCACTCAATGTATTGTAACTTGAAAGTCCAAGAGACCCACTTGTTTTATGAAGAGTCATGTAAAGTTGAAAAGTCATGGAAGTCAAATAGTCATGAGGGTAGTCGAACAACCACAAGGGTTAGTTTCACCCTTGGCTATAAATACCCCCTCATTTGTACATGTAAAGGAATTTTTCACCTCAGCTCCTCCCACAGAGCCTTAAGAGTCTGTAATCTTTTCTTTGAGGAGTAAGTCGTGGCTCCAATGCCCTGCATGTGGGGTTAGTGATGTATAGTGTAAAAATGTGTCTTGGAACTTTCGCTTAATTCAAAAGCTTGCTAACAGGCCAACACATTTTCACACATGTATTTTAATTGTTGTAAGACTAATCTTTAATGCTTGTAATGCATGTTGGTTTAACCTGTGTTTAACACTTGAACTAATTCACTTGTTATAATACATATATGTTAATGAAAATGTGTTCTATATGCTATTAATGTTGTCTCACCCATGTAGACTACACTCCCGGACATCAGACAAAACTTTCACATAAAACTTGCTATAACAACTATTGTACTCACGTGGACTAATCCTCTAAGTGTTATATGTGTTATCTTCCCTTGTGTGTTGTGATTGTTGCATCCATGTGGACTGCTCCACCGGAAGTTGTGCACGTCTTGTTGTGTTGTGTGTTCTAGCAGAGTTGGGACTTCTCCCAACTGACTTAGGACTCACTCCCACCCTCTCCCTCTACGGTGAAAGAACCATTGAAACAAGAGACACTTACAATCACTAGACACGCGAACCTTAGTTCTCGCAAGACAAAGCAGACCATTCTATTGTGCTGACAAGAAAGAGTTGAGGAAAATATTTAAGATAATGGCAACCGAGCCATCATACTGGATGGGAACCCACACAAAACGATGTGAGTTCTAGTTGGGACTTCATACTCGGGTGATCCCCTAATGTTGGTGGGTCCAACACCGTCAACAGATATGTAAGGCCAAGTGTATCGCCTTGGGGTGCACTAGTGTTGTTTATGAGGAAGAAGGATGGTACTCTTAGGTTGTGCATTGATTATAGGAAGTTGAATAGGGTGACAATCAAGAACAATTACCCATTGCCTTGGATTGATAACTTGTTTGATTAGTTGAAGGGAGGAATTTAATGTAATTTAATTCATTTTATAATTATTTTATATATAAAATTTGAGTTTTAATACCTTTCGCCTTTAAATTTAAATATGATATGATATTATTTATCTATTTGTTTATTTATTTATTTTTATTTGTTTATTTATTATTTTATTTTATTTTATTTTATTTCAATTACCTTCTATTAGCCCCCAATATTTCATTTTTGGGTTTTTATTATAATTTTAATTTTACAAATTTCTTTCCTTACATATATATATTCATAATTAATGTTTATTAACCTCCTATCATTCCTTGATAAAAAGTAAATAAATAAAATAAAAATAAAAAGCTCTTAAGAAAATATGGTTTATCACACAAATTTTTTATTCTTTCTTCAATTACTATATATTTTTATATATTTTGCTTCAATTTTAAAAACTTTGATTTAGTCAACTCCATTGGTATTATTCTTCCTTTCTCCTTTTTTGTTATATGGAGGATTATTGTTGTTTTATTATTGATCTTGATTTTGTTTTGACCGTCTTTTATTTGACCTATAATAGGTTGGACCCTCTTCTATTTTATTATTATTATTATTATTATTTAATTTATTAAAATATCCTTCGTTAATTAATTATTTCTCTTCTTTCAAAATTAAGGGTCTTTTCCTAACTGTTAGAACTAGCCGTTAGAATTAATTTTCTCTGCATCAATCTCTAGCTATTTAATTTAGTGCCAAGATTTGATTCTGCATCTTGCCCTGATGATGAAACACACTGGTTGGTTTGAAATGCGTCGGAAAATTAGTTATGATGTGATTATCATTGAAATATTTCTTTAATCATTGTTATGGACCACAATAACCTAAATTTAGATATTACAACCCTGCATGGAAGGGCCATTACGATTAAAGTTAATCATTTTATATGGGCACACTTGAAGGTTTTCAAGATGAATTTAGATCTGGCATTCCTAAAGCGATGTAGAAATCCATCTATCGCTCCTTTGTTCACCCAGATTAAACACCCCATTACAATTCCAAGAACCGTAGTGTATTATTTCTATGAGTATAGCCTGATTCACTATGAGATTTGCAGAGTGCGAAAACACATTGATATTCTTTCTTGAAAACTATTCTCCTTGCATTTGGAGCTTTCTGGCATGATGTCCTCAGCCTGTAGACAAGGATCAAATTGTGTTATGCAATAAAATATATTCACATGGGGGAAATATGGAGGAAAAAATAGTCTACGAAATTTCTACGGCTCTTAGAAAAATCCTCCTCTAATAAAGGTTTTTCTTATATTTATGGTCATTCTTCTAATAGTAGAGTTAATAACAGAAAAGTCTCCGCCCTTTTGTCTTGGATTAAATATGTTGGTATTCCAAAGCCTAGAAGTTTATCAGGGTTTCTCTATCAACCAATTCTCAGGGATGAAGCTTGTTCCTATGAACAATGTAGAAGCATAATGCATTCGATTATTCACTTCATGTTTCTCCTCTCTCATCCATACCTCTTGAGCATCCTTCTTCATCCAGCACTATTGTTGGGTCCCTTGCTGATTCTCCTAATTACAACTCTTTAGATCTTAACTTAACCCATTAGGGTGATCATAACCCTACACATCCTTGTCATCAGTGTTCCTCTCTGATTTCGATGCCTTACCCTCGTAACCCTCTCCCCTCTGGCCTTTCCTCCCCCATGGATCCCTCCCATTTTGTTAACCTTCCTCGTCGTCGATTCTCCTCAGAGCCTTTTGATTCTACCCACACCATGAATCTTCCCCCATCATCCATTAACCATTCTCCTACCATGTCCTCTATTAATATTAACCCTCTCATGCATTCATTCATTTCTTCATAGATGTGTGGCCTTTCCAACCATAAAGATGAAGTCACCAAGTGAGTAGGGATATCTTCCTTCACAGTCAACAATGAATTTGGTCTTCTTTTGAATCCCTTGGCTAACCATTTCTCGTTAGGCCTTGGATATTTCCCTTCATTGGGTCAACCTTCTTTTAATTATTCCTATCATCATTTCAATAATAATAATCATAATATTGTTAGACTTTAAGCTTATGTGGTAGTTTTCTGGTGTAGTATGATCCGGATTATCCGCGGTATTATATTCATCATGTCGACGTTTTGAACCCCAAAGGGGGTCCATCGTCAAGACCAAAAAATGGTAGATTTCGTTTTTTAAGAGAAGAATCCTCCGACCAGCGTATATATAAACCTAATTAATTCTAAACAGTGATAATTCTTTTATAGAAGCCTACTTAACCTACATATATGAATTTTTTAATTTAATTTTTATTATTATTTTATTTATTTAAGTTTTAATTATTTTTGTTTTAATTATTTTATTTTAATTTAATTATTCTAATTTTAATTATTTTAAATAAATTAAACTAATGAGATATTAATTGTAATAAGTTTATTTTATATAATGTGCTATGATTAGTTTCTAGTTTTTATTTTTATTTTTATTATTATATTTAGTTTAATTTAATTTAATTTATTTTTAATTAAAATTAATTTTTATTTTAAAAACATTTTATAAATCATTTTTTTTATTTACTACTAAGTTAATTAAATTAATTAATCAATCAAGCTATAAATAAAATTATATTAATGTGATGAGATATTTTATTCCCTATTTATTTAATTGATTTATAGATTAGTTTTATTGTTAATCAATTTTATTTATTTAACCTAAATATCCAAGAAGTAAATTATTTAATTAAATTAATTAATAAATTAATTTATTAATAAATTAATTTAATTAATTAACTAATTAATTAATTAATTTAATTAATTAATTAATTAATTAATTAATTAATTTATTAATAAACTAATTTAATTAATTAATAAATTTTTCTTTTTCAATTGTTAATTTATTTTATATTTATATTTATTTTAGTTAATTAACCATAAGTATCTAATTAATAAAGAAGTAAACTATTTAATTGGTTTTAATTAATTTATAATTTTTGTTTTGATGATTTTATATTTCTTTTTCTTTTCTTTTTTTTCCTTTTTATGTTAATTTTATTTTTAATTAATTAAACCCTAAGTATCTAATTGATAAATAAGTAACTAATTTAATTTATTTAAGTAATTAATTAATTTAATTGATTTATAATTTTTATAATTTTCCAAATGTTAATTTATAAAACTAATGTTACTATAATCCATAGTCATTAGAATAAATTTTATTTTGTTATATTGGTTATTATTAATTAATTTTAATTATTAATTAATTAATTAATTAATTTTATTTTATTTTGGGGAGAAACCAGTGATACTAAGCTACAAAAGATTTGGAGGGATTTATTTGTCTAATCAGGGGAAGCCAATTTCCACTAATCTCACTCCCATTGTCCCTGTTGAGGTTCTGAGGAAATTTCATAATTTCGATGGCCTCTCTAATTTTCCTCTTTTGATAATGATCCTCTCTTGCAATGATTTTGGCGTCTTCTAAACACACATGATGTTTGGTTTTGGATGAGTGTTCCACAAGGGCTGATGTACGGGATCTCCCATTCTTAATATCAGCATCGTTCTCTTTAAGTCTCATTTTCAAAGATCATCTTGTTTCCCCGATTTAACTCTTGCCAAATGAGAAATCAATCTTGTACACACCCTTGAGTTGTTGATGATCTATGTTATCCTTGGCTGACCTCATCATTTGCCTAATTGTTCCACATGTTGTAAACTGAGTGTTTATGTCCATCTTTTTTAGAATTTTTGCAATCTTATCCGTAATCCTCTGAATGAATGGGAGGTATACTTTCCCACAATTTTCTTTCCTGTTTTCCCCAAGACCCCTAGAGAGGACCTTATCCTGAGCTCTTTTTATAGCTTTCTTAATACTAAACTCCTTGTATCCTATGTTTTTGAAAACAGAGGTTAAGTGTTTAATTTCTTCATTTAGGTGATCAGGGTCAGAAATTCTGAGAGCCCTAACAGCTAGAGTGTTTAAGACACCAAATTTTTGTGATGGATATGGTATGAGTCAGCATGTAGATATCCATATGTGTTTTCTTCCTATAGACCTGGTGTCCCAAAGTACCATCCTCTTTTCTACTGATCAGGACATCTAGAAAGGGGATTAACTGTTTTCTTCAAGCTCCATAGTAAACTTTATTTCGGAAGAAATAAAGTTAAGATGATTGAAAAACTTCTCCAGCTCAGCCTTGCCATGAGTCCATTTTAAGTTGGTGTCATCAACAAATCTTTTCCACCAAGTTGGTTTGAAAGGGTATGAGTAAAGGGATTCTCTTTCGAAGTACTCCATGTATAAGTTGGCGACAATTGGTGAGAGTGGGGATCCCATGGAAACTCCTGATATTTGTTCATAATAGTGGTCTTGAAAACTGAAAAAGGTGGACTATAAACAAATTTCTGCAAGTTTAGTTGTTTCAATATCTGTGGCTATCTTTATAACATGAACAACTTCATCTAGAGGAATCTTTGTAAACAAAGAAACCATGTCAAAACTAACCAGAATATCATCCTTATCCACCCTTTCATTCTTAATAAGTTTTACAAAATCATTTGAGTCTTTTATAAAAGAGTCTGTGTTACCAACAAGAGGCTTCAGAATCTTAGCCACATACTTAGCTAATTCATAGGTAGGGGAACCAATGGTGTTGATTATTGGTCTAAGAGGGACCCCCTCCTTATGGATTTTTGGTAATCCATAGATTCAAGATATAACCTCACTGGATGGAATCAACTTCTTCTTCATTTTATCTTCAAGGTTCGTTCCCATGATGGCCTTCTTGACTTGTTTTATAACCCTAGGAATGGGGTTGGAGTTCAGTTTTCTATAACTCCCACAATTTAAGTGTTCATTCATCTTATGAATGTAATCTTCCTTATCTAACACAATCGTAATAATAATAATAATGATGATGATGTTTCTTTTGAATCTAAAACTATTATTAGTAATAACAACGAAGGAGATAATACTAATAATAATTTTTCTTTTCCTTCTTTTAGTAATAAGGTAGTTAATCTATGTATCTTTTCCTTTGGCCCTTCTATCTAGTCCTCTACAGAAAGGTCTTAATTTTTCACCTGCTCCAAGAAAAATTCTTGTGGAAGAGATTATTTACGACATTGAATATGCGATTAGGGACTTATTCGACAACACTAAGGATATCATCAGAAAAGATTGTGTTGTTTTCCTTAGAAATGAAAATCCCGCCAAGAACAACATTAGCAAGTAAGATTTGATGGCCTAAAATATTTGAACAAGAATCAGGACATCGTTTCTCTAAAATTTAACAAGAGATGGGGTTGTTGTTATCCTTGATAAGGAGGATTACTAGAGGAAGATGTTATATCACCTCTATAATAGTGGGAGCTATAGGAAACTTAATAAAAATCCCCTAAAGAAGATATTGAAAATAGTTTCTCTAGATATAAAATCCAGTAGCATTGTTGGCTCCTTTAGCCATAAGCTCATCAAAAGTAGTCCCCTCAATCCTAGGATCTATGGGCTTCCTAAGATCCATAACGAGGGTCCTCTCTTGAGACCCATTATCAACGCGGTATGAGGACCAAGCTATCTTTTGGAAAATTATTTAGCCGAGAAGCTAAAACCCCTCGCTGGCCTCACAGAGTCCTTTTCCAAAGACTCCTCGTCATTTTTCAATGAGTTGAAGGGTATAAAGTTTGATCCTGGAGATATTCTTGTAAGTTTCGGTGTGGTCTCCATTTACACTAATATCCCTATTAATGAGGCCATTGAGGTCATCAATCGCATCACAAACCCTGATACGGGTAAGTTGGTTGAAATTTGTCTCACTTCTACTCCTTCAACTTTTAAGAGGAGTTTTATGAACATACGTGTGGTGTTTCCATGGGTTCCCCCCTGTCCCCTATAGTTTACAACATTTTTATGGAGGAATTTGAATCTAAGGCTTTGTGCTTAGCTTTGTTCAAACCTAAGCTATGGAAGAGGTTTGTGGATGACACTTGTGTCATCTAGCCTCATGGTCGTGAAAATTTGGATCTTGTCCTCCAACACCTTAACATTCAGTCTAGCTCCATAAAGTTTACTATGGAATGTGAATTTGATGGTATATTTCCCTTCGTTGATGCTCTTATTTAAAAGAAGGATGATGGTTCTTTCTCCCACTAGGTATTTCAGAAGAAAACTCATAGAGAACAATATCTTGATGCTAAGTCCCATCATTTCCTTGCTCAAAAGTTGGGTGTTCTCAACACTTTAGCTACTCATGTGCTGAGAATTTCGGATGAAAACCACCTGACTGATGAGAAATCTCATCTCTTTAATGTATTCAATAATAATGGATATAGTAGAAACCAGGGTCTTAAATCTTTCCTTAAAGCTAGAAAAGGTTCTGTAATTAAAAAAGACCCCAAAGATCATATTTTAGTAGCGCATCTTCCTTGTATCCAAGGGACCACTAACAAGATTGATAGGACACCGAGGAAACATAAGGTTCCTTCAACCTTTAGGCCCCTAAACACAATTCAGAGCTCCTTAAGATCTGTAAAAGACCCATTTTTGACCCAAAGAATATGAAAGGTGTTTATGTTATCCCATGTTCATGCGAGACCCCCTGCATTGGTGAAACAGGTCACTCAATAAATCAGAGGATTCATGAGCACGCAGCTGACATCAAACATGGGAGGACCCACTCCTCAGCTTTGGCTAAACATGCAAATAAGAGAAAGCATCACATCTACATTGAAGAAGCTTGGGTCACTGTAAGGATTGATCATTCTCATCACCGAAAGTTTAGGGAGGCCATAGAGATTGAAAGAATGCCTAATAATTTAAATAAAGATGATGGTAGGAAAATCAGTAGTAGTTGGGTCCCTTCCCTTACCTCCTTATGAATTTTATTTACTTTATTATTTGTCTACTCTATTTTTATATTTTAAATCTCATTTTTAATTTAATTAATTAATTTTATTTGTTTTTTAATTGTTTTATATGTAAACTTTGAGTTTTAATACCTTTCCCCTTTATTTTTAAATATGATCTTATTTATTTTATTTTTATTTTTATTTTTGTTTTTTTTTTTTTTATTTGTTTTAATTACCTTCTATTTGCCTCCTAATATTGCATTTTTTGGTTTTTATTATAATTATAGTTTTACAAATTTATTTCTTTATACATAGATATTCATAATTATTGTTTATTAACCTCCTATCATTCCTTGCAATAAATAAATAAATAAAATGAAAAAAAAAACTCTTAAGAAAATATGGTTTATCACTCTAATTTTTTAATCTTTCTTGAATTACTATATATTTTTATATATTTTGTTGCAATTTTAAAAATTTTGATTTGGTCAATTCCCTTGGTATTTTATTTTATCGAGGATTATTTTTATTTTGTTATTGACCTTGATTTCGTTTTGACTGTATTTTGTTTGACCTATAATAGGTTGGCCCCCTCTTCGATTTTATTTATTTATTATTATTATTATTATTTAGTTTATTAAAATGTCCTTCATTCATTAATTATTTCTCTTCTTTTAAAATTAAGGGTATTTTCCTAACTGTTAGAACTAGTCATTACTTTCTAGCCGTTAGAATTAATTTGCTTTGCATCAATCTCTAGCTATTTGATCTAATGCGAATATCTGATTCTCTATCTTACCTTGATGATGAACCACACTAGTTCGTTCGAAACGTGTCGAAAAATTAGTTATGATGTGATTATCACCGAAAAATATATTTAATCATTGTTATGGTTCACAAAGCCTAAATTTAGCAATAATTTTCTCGAAGATTGATTTGAGATTAGGGTATAATCAGGTACGCATCAAAGAAGAGGATATCTACAAAACAAAATTTCGAACTAGGTATGGGCATTATGAGTTTTTTTGTGGTTCCTTTTGGTTTGACTAATTCCCCAAGTTACTTTCATGTGTTTGATGAATAGTGTGTTATGTCCTTATCTAGACAAGTTTGTGATAGTATTCATTGATGATATATTGATATATTATAAGAATGAGGAAGCACATAAAGGGCACCTAGTAGCAGTATTAAGATTGTTGAGAGAGCATTAGTTGTATGCCAAGCTTTGAAAATGAAGTTTCTTTCAGACATCAGTTCATTACTTGGGACATGTTGTTTGCGACGAAGGTATAACAGTGGACCAGAAAAAGACCAGAGCAATCTTGGAATGGGCAGCTCCTAGGAATGTGGATGAGGTCAAATCATTCACAGGGTTAGAAAGTTACTAAAAGTAGCTCATCAAGAACATCTCATCGATTTCTGATATTATTACATCTTTGTAGTGAAAAGGGAAGAAGTTTTAGAAGACAAAGGAATGTGCAACCAGTTTTAAGCTGTTGAAGGATTTGCTTACAAATGCTCCAGTTTTGAATATTGAAAATACAAACAAAGAGATTGTGGTATGCACATATGCTTGCAAGGGAGGACTTAGTGGAGTCCTGATACATGAAGGATAGGTGGTATGTTATGAGTCAAGGATACTGAATAAGCACGAGAATAATTACGTGACACATGATCTTGAGTTAGGAGTTATAATTCATGCCTTGACGATGTGGAGACATTATCTTCTGGGTAGGAGGTTTATTCTAATGAGTGATCATAGTGGACTGAGGTAATGGTTTGACCAGCCTAATCTGAATGTCAGGCAAGCTATATGGTTGGATAGTCTCAATGAGTTTGACTTCGATATTAGGTACATTGAGGGAAAGGAGAACAAGGCTGTAGATGCTCTTAGCAGGAGAGTGCAGTTGAATTACATAGCAGCTATGACTTAATATGGGATAGATTTATGGGATTAGATCTTACAAGCAAGAAAACAAGATGACAAGTACCAGTAGCTTAGGCACATGTTACAAATGTAGAGTATAGATGATCACGATGTCGATTATCATCTCATGACATATGGCCTGGGGAGATTTAGGGATAGGATCTATGTGTCAAACAACAGTGAGCTCAAGAAGCTTATCTTGAGGGAGTCTCATGTTAATCTGTATCTAGGTGACTCAAGATATTAGAAGACTCTACCAACTATGAAGAAGTTATACTATTGGAAAAATATGAAGAAAAAGGTGGCTAAGTTTGTGGCTAGGTGTTTGGATTGTATGCAAGTAAAGGAAGAGTGTAAGTATCTAGGTTGTTTATTGTAGTCGATTCCAATTACAAAGTGGAAATGGGAGGCCATTTTTATGGGTTTCATTACAGGTTTGTCGAAGACATCTAAAGAACATGATCCCATCATGGTTGTAGTTGATGAGTTGATCAAGGTAGCTCACTTCATTGCAATTAAGTCTACTAATTTAGTTAGTGAGGTAACTCAGGTCTCCATCAGTGAGATAATGAGTTTTCATGGTGTTCCTAAGAAGATTGTATATAATAGAGATGTCAAATTCACTTGCAGTTTTGGAAGGAGTTGTTTGCAGGTTTGGGGACATAGTTGGCCTTCATTATAGGTTATCATCTGTAGACATATGGACAAACAAAGAGGGTTAACGAGATTCTAGAATATATGTTGAGGATGTATGTCATGCATCGACAGTGGAAGTGGGAAGAGTATCTTCCACTGGTAGAGTTTGTGTATAACAATGGAAATAAGGAATCTTTGAAGACGAGTACATTTGAGACACTTTATGGGTGGAAGTGTAATAATTCTATTAGTTGGAGTGATCCAATGAATAGGTTATTGACTGGACCATACATGTTGGCAAAGATGGAATAGGAAATGCATGTTATCAAGAAGAATATAAAGGCAACACAAGACAGTTAGAAGAGTAATGCAAATCAACACAAGGTACCTAGGGAGTTTCAAGATGGGGAGCATGTGTACTTGTGCATCAAGCCCAAGAAGTGCTCCTTTAGGGTTGGACTGTGTGCTAAGTTGGCACATCAGTATTGCAAAATTTTTGAGATCCTTGAGAGGATTGGACCAGTAGCCTACATACTTTCACTATTGCCAATAGTGAAAGTCCATGATATTTTCCATGTTTCATTTCTTAAAAGATATGTGAAGGATGTTGATCATGAGATTAGATAGTTTGTCTTCTAGGTGTAACTAGAAGGAGAATTATAGCCAAAAACTGAGTGCATATTGTAACAGAAATAGCTCATGCTTCGGGACTGAGTAATCGAGCAAGTTAATGCATAGAGGAAGCCCTTTGGGCCCAATGAAGCTACATGGGAGATGGATGATCATATGTGGGCTATGTATCATTAATTATTTGTTAGTTGAGGCAAAGGGGTTTTGCTATATGTACGTATCTGTGTATGGTTTTTATTGTAGATACTGCGATGAGCTCTGTTATAAATCTCCAATAAGCGGTGTGACTCTCATATTTTTCATGTTGGTCATTGTTTTCAATAGATGTTTATTGTAAATATTACATCAAGCTATGTTATAAAGTTCCATGGGAAGTATGTTTTTTTAGTGGTTTGTCGATTATAGGTGTCATAGAACACCAAGGATGGTGTTCCCCTAAGGGGGAGGGGTTTGTAACATCAATGGGTTAAAAATTCATGTAATAAAGGTTGATAAAGGCAAAATAAGACCATGGTCATGGGGCACATATTCAAAGCTGAATGCTAGGAAAAAAATCATAGTGGGTGTCACTTTCAATTTATTAATGGCTATGGAAATTGGCAAGGAAAAGAGGCATTATTTGGCATTTTATTTATGAAATAAACTAAAATAAGAGAAAAGGAAGGTGAAAGTTCACAAATTTGCATGAGGGAAATTGAATGAAAAATGAAGTTAAATGAAAAAAATAGAGGCCTCAATGATAAAAATACTTCTAAGGATTAGTTCATAGCCTTTTTCAGTTGAAGTGTTTTATCAATTCAATTTTGGAGCTCTCTTCTGTACTCTCATACTCTCTCACACTTAAAGCATTCTTGGAGTGCTCTAGCATTGGAGAAATGAAGGCAAAGGAAGAAAAAGGAAAGCAAAGAACAAGCAAGGAAGGTTGGATCAAGCAGCTTCAATAGGAGGATTTTGCAGGTAACAGGTTGCATGTGTGATTTCCAAGATGATGTGTGAATGCATGACACATGCATTAGTTTATTTAGTTTTTCTTTGTCATTGGCATGGTTTTTCCAAGTTTGATAGTGGCTTTCTCCTTTTCTTTCCATTTCCTAGATAGCCATGCTGTGATGCGATTCTTTTCTAGTTAAGCTTTGGATTTCCAGAAGGTTTTGGAACCAGGTGAGGTGGTCTCAGAAAATTTCCCAAGGGTTGGGGGTGGTGTTGTTTTAATCTTTGAGAAGCCCTCAACAGGTGGGTGGAGACAAGAAATTTCCTCAAGGTAATGGTGAAGAAAATCTGAGGCATCCAAGCTTGTTTGGGTATCATGATGACTTTACCATTTTTGGTGGGATCGTGGTAGCATGAGGGTGGAGGTGGTTTAATCTCTGAGAAGCCTTGGTTTTCTTATGTCTTGAAATCTCATATTCATGCTTGTAATGTGGAATGTGGGTGATTGGTTAAAAGAAACATTTGGTTCAGCCCAATCTATGGTCGGGTGGTATGCGGAAGTCCCTAACTTGGTTGGCTTTTGTATATGTTAATAAGAGTTATTTTCATATTGTCATTCATGAGTACTTGTACTTGTTATTGTGTGGTTTTGTTAGTTGTTCTAACATGGTTAATATTTTGGTTATATGTTGGTTATAAGCATGGTTCTATAACATGTTCTAGTTATGACTCTTGTTATGTTTTGATTAGATGATGAATGCTTGATGAATGCATGGGAAAACAAGTGTTACTGCAAATAATAAGAGAGGGAATTAGACCTTCTTGATGATTATTAGATAAGTTTCAAACTCCTATGATCGCATATGCATTCATGACTTGTAACTCACATGCTCATTATATGTTCTGTTAGTGCCTAGATTTACCTCAGGCTGAGGAAGGTAGGGTCCAGGGCCAACATCAAACCACGCTTAACCTAGTAGCTAGCCCTACCAGGTAGGGAGAGGGCTCTCTCCAGGTCAATCTCAGCAAAATATGATTGATGAGGGCTTGAGATGACTGATAGAAATACTGATCGTAGGCTAGGTATAAGTGTGAAAAAGTTTGATTGAATAAAATGATGTTTTTGTTGGCTCGGATGGAAAGATAGGTTTGGGTGCGGGGATTGAGGCTCAGTCTTGCATAGGTCTCAATGGGGCAAGGTAGGAAATTATTATTGGCACTTAAAATTGAATGAGATGGAAGTAATAGAAAGGTGAGGTGTTGAAGAGGGCAAGAGCAGTCATGGATCCTCCCCAAACAACTGAAAACATCAAGAAGCTAAAGCAAACCTCAAGTAGAGCACTGCAATTGCAATGGATTCTACTTAAGCTCTTGTTTGTTTAGTTAAGAAGAAGAAAAATAGAGAATGGCATACATTACACATAAGAAAATTCACAATTACAAAGAAAAGCATTGTACCAAGACAAATTTCCACATGGATCCCAAAGAGTGCTGCAAACCCTGGTCTCAATTCCTTAGCCAAAATGTTGATATGAGTGTACAATAAAGCTCCTTGCTTTCTCAAAAGTCCAACCATGATAATGACTGAAAAACAACATAATATAGACAAACCATAGCTCATAATTGCCTCTAGAGGTCGAGCTCACATGTTTAGGAGCTGTTTCAACTAATTCTAAACTGAGAACTAGAAATCAGGCAACAGAACATCATGCCTCTAGAAACAAGGGAACTGATTCATTCAGTTTCAAACAACTTTTAAACTGATGAATCTACCTCTACAAGTGAAAATTTAAAATATTTACATCATAATCCATCAATGTACATTAAATTACATCACAAATTTGCCATTAGGAAAGTGAAAAAGTCAAGCTGGCCAAAGCTGGGCGAAAAACAGAGCAATACTTAGTCAAATTGGCAATTTTTCCTCTATGCGCCATGTGTGATTCTCTATGCGTAGTCCCTGTTTGGACCCACTTTTGGAGGCCTTCCCGATGTCCAAATGAGCTCCACGCATGCTTGTTGGAAAGGTCTACCTATCTACTCTCCAACCCAAGTGGAATTTTTCAATGTTTCCTCCATTTGCAGCTTCAAAAGTTAGTTCTCCCAACACTTCTTCCTGTGTGTCAAAATAGGGGCAGTGAGGTCATCTTTTGAGTGTTTGTGACCTTTTTGAGGGCTCAAAACCTGTCCAAATTTCTTGGCTATTGGTAGGAAAACATATCTTTTCATGCCAAATCCACAAATGTTGAGTTTTTGTGCTTTGGAGGCTCCTAGCAAAAGCGAGCACCACGTGGCGCGGAACATAGGGCAGAAAATTATGTTTTTTGTGCCAAAAATGCAAAAAATGCAAAAAGTGCCCCAAATTTTTTGAAATTTGGGCTGAGTCTTCTCCATAAAACATTGTGTTGGTCCAAGGAAGCCTCAGCCAATATCTGAAGTCCTTCATGCTCTTTTTGCCTCCTTGATGCTCTCTTCAACTTTGCCTTTAAGCTCTTGATTCTAGCTTGGCACACCATGTTTCTCGACAAGTAATGATATGAAAGGTTTCTAAGCATATTCTTCTCATTGATGGCCTTTAATAGCTTCCTCTCCAAGTGGATATTGGCTCTTTCAAGCCATGAATCCCCATCGGCATTAACCTCCTGCTCAAGTGAAGTGAACTCCACCCTCATTCTTTGGGCAACTTGGCGATTCTCCTTAATGTTTTGAAATTCCATAATCACTTGCTGGTCTTCAAGCTACTTATTCCTTTGCTCCAGGTACTGTATTTTCCATTGGGGCTCTATCCAAGTTGATGGACAATGCATCAATGTCCGTCTGCTGCTCTTGAATGATTTCCTTGAGATTTGTGCTTTCTGGGCCCATATCAGTATCATCACCCTCATCGAGAATGAAATCAGTCTCATGCTCACCTGATGGTCCTTCCTCCTACAATGGCCTCTTGCCCTTGTCCTAAACTTGTTGTGCTGATGACGGAAGCGAGGCGCCTTCCACCCCGGGTGGAGATAACACTCACTTTGCTACTGCAAACAACCGTCTAATGCCCTTCTGATAGATGATGAACACCGGCATGCTAGTGGTCTGTGTCTCATGACCCTCATGCTGATAAGAAGGTCCACCTGTCTCATGCAAAGCCTCTAAAGGTCCCTGTGGAGCTCTGTAAAACTCATGAGAGATGAAATCCTCCCAAGTAAGGCCCTATAGCCAAGCTAATGAATGACCACAATTTTAATGAGAGCAAAATGGTAAATACTATTGAACTATTGCTGAGGAGTCTTGTGCTGCACTAGTGTGGTCATATTCTCTATGTTTCGGCACATGAAGTAAGGGATGTTCATCATCCTTACCCTGGTAAAATGCATCAGCAACCTGATATGATAAGCATATAAACGTGAAAACCGGCCCTCACAGCTGAAATACCTCATGATCAACTTCATCAAAGGAGAATAAGCATATTTGAGGTACCGGAAAGGAAATGCCCTGTTGAGTTGTCTCAAATAGCCAGGTCTGATGTATGGTTCATAATGCTGCCGGTTAATTTGTTGTCTCTTGTTCCATTTCTCTCCAATGTTGGGAATACTGGTTGCTAGTGAAATGGATTCTGGTGTTAATGTGAAAGTGACACCAGCTAGAGTGGCTTGACCATCATGTAAATGAAGCACAAACAAATGAGCCAACTCATGATGAAACTGAATGCTAGCAACCTTCTCACAAAACTCATAGTAGGACTAGTGCTGAAAACAAGAGATGGCAAGAGGTCAGGCCTGTAATTCAGCAAGAGTGGTGGGTTCTTCTCTAATATGTTTGCCACCTCTATGAGGCCTCCTAGGTGCATGTACCTCTATAGGTGAGTCACTGTGGGTCTCCGCTTCAAATTCATATGAAGGATAAGATGCCATGTCTGCTAGTGGATAGACTATTTTGAAGTTGTCTTGATGAGAAATAGGTGAGCTGTGATGTGTTTTGACTTTTTCCACCAAGGGAAACAGTGATATGAGGGACTGTGGAGGGAGAAAATAGTGAGGGATTTAGGGACTATTGGGGTAGGGTTTAATTAGGGAAATAGGGAATTAGAGAATGATTTAGGAGTTTTTGATATAGGACTAGGGTTTAGGAGTTTGTGTTTGAGATTTTTGGAAATGGGAATTGGGGTATGGGATTAGTGAATTTAGGGGTATGTGAATGTAGGGAATAAGAAAATCAAGGGAAAAATGGAGTAAGGGAGTGATTGAGAGAATAGGAGGATGGAATTGGTAGCAAAACAGTCAATACTAACCCTAGGCAGCAATTTCCTTTGAGAAATTTCAAGAGATAGGGTTTTGTTTCTTTTAAACACTCACCATACAACAAACACCATAAAACAACCATCAAATTTGGATGAAAAGAAATGACAGAGGGTCAACCTACTTGGACAATTGATGATCCACAAGTTTCAAGCAATTTGGAGCAAGTTTTTGGAGTTTTCAGGCTTGCCGGCTGTATGCGCTGCGCATCAAACCCAATGCACCATGCCCAGTGAGTGCGCCGCACCCGTGTAATTTTGAACTGGAGGTCGAAGCCCAGTGCGCCGCGCCTGCTATGTGTGCTGCGCCTCCTATCTAGTGCGTTGCGCCTCTATTTTTGGCCGATTTTCACCAATTCCTCTCACTTGCTCACCACCACGACTTTGCCTTGCTTCCACTTTGTCCTGGAGTGCAAATGAACTTTTGAAATGAAGAAATGACTCATATATGGAGCTTTTAAATTTTTGGCTCATAAAACCCATTTTACAATGCTTTGAAGATGACCTTGTTTTTGACTCTGTTTTTGGACTTTTTTCACTTTATTAGAACTTGTGATGGATTGAATGACCTGTGATTTGTTTATTTTGTAGGGGGTTGGAGCTATTGGGGCTAGGGAAAGAGACCAAGGTTACAGGTGGAGTGATTTACATATGGAGAAAATAAAATTACATAAATTTGTACCATAAAAACAAAAATACTCTGTTTTTCTTCAAAACAGAGTTTTGAGGAAAGACACATCTTTGAGCACTTGATGATGAAATTTATTGATGCTGGAACCTCCTCATGTGCCTGTTGGTTGTTATTGGACAATTTGAAACACCTTTCAATGAAACCCTAGTGAAACCCTAGACCTAAATGACAATGAAACCCTAAAACAAAAACATTTGCAATCTTTAAGACAAAAGATGACTGTATATGCTTTGTAATGAACAAACATGAGCCAGCAGGTAGATAACACGAGGGAAACTATAGGAAAGCCACTACCGTCAGATGATCCATGTGCCTAATGGAATGCAGTTGACTGAGCGGGACACCTAATATGCAATGCAACAAGAGGATTTTATCTCTGACAGAGGGATGAAGATACCGACGCTAACATGTTCAAAGAAATGATTTTCATCGTTAGGTTTGGTTAGGACAAGTTATTATTCAAGTTTTGTATGTTTAGCATCATCTTTTCATATATCATTCTCAGAAGTCTCGGGTTGATCTGAACTTATACAAGAACTCAATAGAATACAGATACAAACATAAACACAAATATGGAGTAGAAATAAAACTTCATTTCATTAATATCAACGAACTTAAATATGCTTACATACAAAATGGAAATGTACTAGCTCAGGCGATGGTAGATTATCTCTATGAAGAGATGTGGTGGCTACATGCCTCTGAAATATGTTACAATCAAGCTCAAGGACCCTTTTATTATTCAACATCAAGGGAAAACTCTAAACAACCAAAACCCTAACCCCAGGAGATGGAGCGCCAAGACTTTGTGGGCCCTGTTGGGGTTAGTTGGGCAACCAACTTCCCGGGATTGTAACTTGGTCATATGATCTCTATTTGGCGCGTATGATACCTTGTTGGGAATATCTCTCCAAGTAATATAGGATTTATGGTAGGCCCTTTCTTGTAGCTACATTCCTATTGCAAACCTAAAAAAAATCCATTTAGGGGGTCAAAACAACTCTGAAAGTTCAAGACTTGAAAAACTGCTAAAAATAGTAAATGTTGCTATAATTAAGAAAACAGATGAAACTAACTTGAGGTATAGGTGGAATAAGTGGGTGGCTACCAATATCCACCTAGATCAATCCTCCCCCCATTAGGAAGAAATGGTCCCCATTACATGTAGAGTCTCCATAAGGTGACGAAATTTCTGTTGAACCTGGTCCCTAGTGAACCACTTGCCCTAGTGAAGGAGATGGACTACTTTGACGACTCGATATAGTTGTATCTTCTACTGGCGAGTGTTCTTGATTAGTGTGTCCATAATCTTTTCAATTGTGGGTTGTTTAATGTAGCTTGTGTTGAGCTCTGTTGGTGTCAGGGAAAATTTTAAGAACCCCCCCTAAATTTACATGTACAATAAATGGGCGAATCTCCATGGTATATAAGAAAAATGGAAGGCGATTTTATCAATAATATGATATGTATATATAATTTTTTGGCGAATCTCTCACCAGGCATGGTGAATATTTTACTCAATTATAAAATCTTTTGTTTATTGAATACACAAATGAAATCATTGCATTTCTTTAAAATATCTTTTGAAATCAAAATTACCGAAATTACATATCGATAACCTAGTGGGTGTAGGATAAAATTCACCCGTGCCATTCACAGAAAGCATGAGAAAAAACCTAATACTATATATAAAACCAAGAAAAATTCAAATTCATCACTTCTAGGGACCTCATAACCACCCTGCCAATACACAAGTATGTTCCTGTTTGCAATTAGAAAAATTACCTCGTAACCACCCTGCCAATGCAAAAGTATGTTCCTGTTTGCAATTAGAAAAATTACCCAAATTAGAATCTGTTTTCTCCAGCATATGTTGGAAAGTTATAGAAGGATGACTAGTGCAATCAATCCATTCCTTTTAGCCTTTCAGTTTAAAGCAGAAGTATACAAATATACTTGTCCAATGTCTATGCTTTAACCATTCACCTTAAGATGTTTTTACGATATAATTTCCTAAGTCTATTTGATATCTTCATTATCATAAAAACCAACCTATATCCATCTTAACTCCACATCTACCACTCTTAGGGGGTTGAAATCTATTTATCCCTTCAAGCACTTGGTAGACCCAGAACTAAGATGGATCTAAGATGATAGAATTTCCCCTTTAAATAGTCTATGCTCACATGAATACCATGGTATTACCATGGGTCAATACCATGGGTTATCATAAACCTGAAGCTTAAAAATTACTATTAGTAATTTATAAAAATTAATAAAATTAATAGTTGATTTTTATTTTATTTTTTATTTTAACCAAACTAAAATGTTTAACATACATTAAATTACGACATCCATTTTTACTCTTGATCGGATCAAATTTTTTTTCACTCTATGCTAGTTTGCATATCACGATATTTGATACCTCTGAGGGGTTAGTAGATCCAAAGTAAAGATGGATCTATGCTGGTTTAATTCCCCCATTTAAATAGGCTACATTCCAGGTGAATACCATGGGTCAATACCATGTGCCATTTTTATTTTTATTAATACTAATATTAGGGTTAATAAATTTGTTTTGCATGGTATTAATAACAATCTAGTCCATGGTATTTGTCCCATAGTATTTTGCCCATAGGTTTCACCTAAATATAACGCATTTTTTGAGTGTTCGTAAATATAAGGTGACTTATGGAGTAAATATAAAAAAATGTTTTATTTTTTTACCATACCTCTCGTTTATTTATATTTTTATTAATTTACCATACCTCTTTTGCAAATATGGTATTTGGCCCATAGGATTCACTTAAATAAAACCTCTTTCTTGAGCCTTCATAAATAGAATGAGGGTTATGGACTAAATATAAAAAGAGGGGTTATGGACTAAATATAAAAAGAGGTTTTATTTATTTACCATGCATCTAGTTTATTTATAATTTTATTTATTTACCATGCCTTTTGAGTAAGTATAAAAAGATGTTTTATTTATTTACCATACCTCCACTTATATTTTTATTTGTTTACACCCTTGCATGTATATAAGGTGACTTATGGAGTAAACATAAAAAATGTTTTATTTATTTACCATACCTCTCATTTATTTATATTTTTATTAATTTACCATACCTCTTTTATAAATATGGTATTT